>JANFOE010000433.1:0-439045 GCA_025667525.1 Glebionis coronaria
TATATATATATATATATATATATATATATATATATATATATATATATATATATATATATATATATATATATATATATATATATATATACATACATATATATATATATATATATATATATATATATATATATATATATATATATATATATATATATATATATATATATATATATATATATATATATATATATATATATATATATATATATATATATATATATATATATATATATATATATATATATATATATATATATATATATATATATATATATATATATATATATATATATATATATATATATATATATATATATATATAAAGGTGGGGTAAAATGAGAAGGGTTGTTAAAATAAAAAGTCTAGGAAGACTTCCTGTGCTGCCACGTGTCCAACCCCCACCGACTTTTTAATTTATATAGCCAAGGGTATTTTCGTCATTTAACACACTAGGCTATATATACCCAAGACAAACACATCGCATCTTATTCTTGTTTTGTTCTTTTTTTTTCCTTCGTCTATTTCTTTCCCTACGATCACTGTAACAACCTAACAACCAATCCTCGCCGCCCCTTCTCCACCACTAACCACCATTAACAACCAATCGCCGCCCCTTCTCCACCACTAACCACCACTCACCGCCGCTTCTCCACCACTCACCGCCATTGAAAAAGATGTCTGGTATTACAGAAATCAATAACAATTGTTCTACATCAACCGTTGATGATTGTTCTACATCAACGAGTAATAATTGTTCTACATCACGATCTAATTCCATTGCAGCTGATAATGAGGGTAAACGTGTTAATTTTTCTGTTAATTCAGTATATTTTTTTTGTTTACATGTTTTTGTTATATTATTAGTTTTGTGTAGGTTTATAATGTTTAGTTAGGCTTTTGATCAATTTACATCTGATGTTTAGGCGTTGGTATGATTTTTATAGATTTCTGATAATTGATGCATATAGTTAAACAAATTGATGCAGTAGATGCCTCGGACATGATTATTTTAGTTTAGGTTTTCATGAGGTTAGAACTACTATAGGTTTATAGAGTTTTATTAGGCTTCGTGAAATTTATAGCATGTCTAAGCAGATGTGTTTAAGATTGAGTAATGGAGCTGGAAGCACTCGTGCTACCCTGTCCTGATCTGAACACTTGATCACAGATAAAAAAGAGATCGATTATCAACAACAATTTTTACTCATAGTTTAATCAATTAGGTACCAGGTGGACGATATTACCCGAATGTAGTAACCTTTAACAGACAGATATTCAATCACTGATAAACATTTGAATAGCTCACCAATGGTGAATGCTTCATCCATACTTCCACGGAAGTCCTGCAGCAGGTTACGATATAAAGATTTAAGATAGGTTACGAGAGTGCATTATGATTGACTATACAATAAGATACTTACAAGAGTGACACTTTTCAGTAACGGACAATTGGAGAAGAGATGTAGCAAACTGTTTTTAGAGGCGTGATGAGTTCCCAAGTGCAAGCTTGTAAGGCTACCAAATCCACTAAACGTCGGATCATAGTCAAAATTACAACTTTCTATATACAGGTCCGTTAATTGATACATAGAAAAGATAGATAAATGTGGTCTATATGTAGAGTAATAACCCAAGTCAAGTGTGAATTTTTTGACAGTATTGTTGTTCCTCGCCAAATGAGTTATTATGCGTTCAATTTCAACACACGTATTTGAACCCCTGGATGGTAGATAACTTAGATCCTCCTTGTGAAGTAAGAAATCTAAATTAAGGGAAAGGCCAAACTCGAGGATCGGACCTTGGTGGAGTAACATAACTTGGTATATCGCCAACAATTTGCTCTTTAACTTCCTGGCTAACTCTTTCGCTTCAGTTGTTGATCTTTGAACCCTTGTTATGCCGAAAATATCTTCCTCATTAAACACAAGCTTTGGAACTCTGACCCAACCATATCTCCATTTCTTGGAAAGAATACTTGTCCTCACAGCCTCTTTAGTTGGTAGAAGACATAAGATATCTTCTACAATGCCTAAAGGGACGTTGTTGATTCTATCCAAAGATGAACTCTTAGCTTCCATCTGAGAGTCCTCTTGTTGGACTGACATTCAGTAATGCTGAAAAGTTGGTTACCGAAAAATTCAATCCAGATAAACTATGATTGATACACAAAAAATAAGCATAATACAGCACTCATAATTTGTCAAGCAACAAGGTATTTGTCAATATTCTGTTTTCCTCTTATCATACGATAATTCCCCATCTTTTATTTCCCCTACAAGGCTATAATCACATTTATTTAGTGTAAAGAAAAACGGGTTCAAATCTGTATTTTGTAGTTTTTGTTGTTAACTTAACAAACAAAGATTTCTACTTCGTGGAGAACATTTTCAGAAAGAAAAAAAACTAATTTGATAGAGATATCTACTTTCCTCCTACTAAATATACCCAATAATGCAAATTTCTCAAATATTATTATCTGTTGTTCTAAAATACCGTTTGGTCAGCGTTTTACTGTGTTTTTAGTTATATGAGTATCATAACAGGTTCATGGCAGGAGTCGAATAAGTGACAGTGGTTATGGTAGGAGTCAAATGAGTTTAAACTTTAAAGTAGCTATAACAGATCTGAATCATCTAAAAGTTCCCCACCAAAATAATAATAGTTGAAATGGCCGCGAAATGGTTTAGTAGTAAGGCACTTGACTTTCTCAAAGAGGTCAATGATTCAAACCCCATTAAATACACGTTTTGGGGTGGCCAGGAAAGGTTTTTTGCCGGCTTGATGCGGGCTTGATGCGGGCTTGCAGCTAGCTTGCAGCGAGCTTGTAGCGGGCTTGCAGCGGGCTTGCAGCGAGCTTGCAGCGAGCTTGCAGCGGGCTTGCAGCGAGCTTGCAGCGAGCTTTGCAGCGGGCTTAATAGTTGATGATATAAGCCACTGTTCCAAAAAAGTTTCCAACGGGCTTTATAGTTGTTGATTATGTGTAGGTTACGTTTAGGCTAAATTATGTTATGTGTAGAAGTTTATACTATGATGCACTTAACTTATATCATTGATGCATTAACTATTCATTTTGTTTTTAAACATACAGATTTTGAGATTGTTCATGTCAAGGATCATGTTGGCTATTATACTTGTGATGATGATGGAAACAGGACGTGGTTTCCAGATAAAGATATTGGCGTTGTACCTTTGGAAGGTGCTAAGTTTGTGTCTATTGATCAAGCTTATGATTTCTATAAGGATTATGGTAAAAGGGCCGGTTTTGATGTTAGAAAGGGTGGGCATTATAAACCTAAAGATGGTGAACCACCAAGCTTGAAGTGGTTTGTATGTTCAAAAGAAGGTATCAATCCTGAACCTAAAGAGGCTGCTAATAAGCCTAAGGAGGTTATATCTGACGTTAGTGACTTTACTATGGATGAGAATGTTGAAGTAAAGCAGACAAGGAATCGAGGCTCTAGTAGATGTGGTTGTTTGGCTAAAATTCGTATTAAGAAGATTCCAGGAGGTCTTTATAGAGTGTACACTTTTATAGAAGGACACAACCATCCTCTGGTAGCCGAAAAGGATATGATATTCATGAAGAGTTCTCGGGAATTGGGATTCACAAAGCAACATTTTCTGTTTCAGGCTTCTAATGCTAATTTTGGTCCTTCTACGGGGTTTAAATTGTTGAAACAGTTGTGTGGTGGTTTCGATCGAATTGGAGCTACAGTGGTTGACTGTAAGAATTTGAAGAAGAAAGTGAACTTGTTTCTTCGTGATCGTGATGCACAAATGGCCGTTGAAAAACTTTTGAGCAAAAAGTTGCATTCGCCAGGATTCTATGTTGAATACAAAACAGGTAATGCAGTTCATTTTTGTGTTTTGATGCAGTTCATACAACATTTTTTTTTCTATTAGTTTCTTATTTAAATTTTTTTTTAGGTGTTGACGATAAATTGGTTGGTCTTTTTTGGGCTGATGAGCAAGCAATTAAGGACTATGGTGTTTTCGGTGATATCGTCTCATTTGATGCTACTTTTCGTTCTAACAAGTATATTCTATCTTAATTCTCTATCAAAAAATTTAATCGTGTTTTACAGCTTTATTTAGTATTTTAGTTTATTTCTTTGTATATTAAAATGTAGGTACAAGATGGTGTTCGTCCCTTTTACTGGCATTAATCATCACAACCGTTGTATAACCTTCGCTGCGGGTTTACTATCTGATGAATCGGTTGGTGCTTACCAATGGCTACTTGAACAATTCAAAAAGGCGTTTGGTACAGATCCACAAGTTGTAATTACCGATCAGGACCCGTCTATAAAGATCGTAGTACCAGAATACTTCCCAAATACTATACACCGTTTTTGTATGTGGCATATCATGCAAAAGTTGGTTACAAAGGTATGTTCTCACTTGTCTGTTGTAAAACATTACCATTTTTATACGTTTTAAGCGACTCAGTGATCAACATGGAAAATTGTTTTGGTTTCTTAAAGTATCTATTACTGTTTATTTGTTTTTTTAAATTAATGCACTATGTTTTACACTGTGATGCAGTATTTTTTAAAGTCATGTTTTTAGAGCTAGAGTTGTTTGGAAATTTTTCATATTAATGCACTATATTTATACTTTAATGCAGTAGTTTTATATTTTTATGAATTTTCAGGTGGGGACTTCAATCTGCAAAAACACAAATTTCAAACGGCGTATATGTGATATAGTTTGGACCGATCAGATTTTGCCTTTTGAATTTGAAGCAGAGTGGGAACGTATGATTGAGGATTTCCAACTTGGTGATAACAAATGGTTACAAGATATGTTTGACCTACGGGAAAGCTGGATCCCGGCATATTTGCGTGATGTGCTTATGGCAGGCCTCATGCGTACCACCTCTAGGTCCGAAAGCGAGAACCATTTCTTTGGTAAATGGACAAGTAAATATTTGACACTTGTTGAATTTCTTAGTCATTATGAGACGGCTATCGAGTACCAGAGGTATATTGAGCGTAAGAACGATCACGATTCAAGATATAAGAATCCTAAACTCAAAACTGATCTTCAGATTGAAAAAGAAGCAAGTACTCTTTATACTCGAACTATATTCTTGGAAGTTCAAAATGAGATATATGCTTCTTATTCCCATTGCATGTCGATAAATGTTGCCTAAGTTGATAATGGTGAGAGATATTCAATCCGTGATATGCAAGCTGAGAACAAAATCAGGGGTGAAAATAACTTTGTTGTTTATCAGGTATATTGTTTATAACTATAATGCAGTAAGTTTTTAGCACTGATGCAGTGTGTTTTTAAATTTTAATATTTTTAAAAACTGTTATGCAGGTGGAGTTTTGTAAATCTGAAATGGAAGTTCAATGTAGCTGTAAACACTACGAGTCATATGGTCTTCTTTGTAGGCACATTTTTTACGTGTTGAGAATGAACAATGTGAAAGAGTTTCCTCGGAAATACTTGAAGAAAAGGTGGTCAATGGATGCTAAGCCTTTCAACGCTACAGTTAGGACAGTCAGTGGGTCAGATTCGGTTTTGCAAAGTGAGGTTTTTGATTTGTACGAGATTTTTGAATCTACGATTGATCGCTTGGTTCATGACATTGGCATGTTGAAGATTTATAAGGAGCAAATGATGGAGTTGTTGAATAAAGCTAAAATCGATGTTCCAACAGTTCCAAAACTTAACTCGAAAGATATTATTAGTGCAATGCTTGGTGTGAAGGAGCCAACCTCAACTTCAAATGTTATAAATAATTCAGACGTGAGCTCAAATAAAGGATCCGGTGTTCATACGAGGTGGAAGTCAAAAGCTGAGATTGAAAAAGAAGCAGCTAAATCAAGTGACAAGCGGAGGACATGTAGTAAATGCGGGAATAAAGAAGGTCATAATTCCAGAACATGTACAAACGAAAGAATGCAACCATCTGAAAAAATCAAGAAAACATCTCAGGAGGCGTCGGCGACAAGAACTGGTCTCAGATCTAGGCGAAATTGATGATGACAATTTGATGCAGCTACTTTTTACATATTGATGCAGCTACTTTTTACATATTGATGCAGTTGCTTTTACATACTTGTTTACCTACTTTGAATAATTGTGACAGATACTTTTGCATATTGATGCAGTTACTTTCTCATATTGATGCAGTTATTTTTTACATAGCAGTTTAAGTACACCTTTTTTACATAATGGCATTTTTTACCTAAATCTATTTATATAAAACCTAAAAATAATTTTTGTAAATTTTTAAACCTAATTAATCTATTTTTAAACTATTTTATAAAAAACGAGTATTAAAAATAATTATAAAAAATAATTGAAAAACGTGAAAAATAAAAACTTAGTACCAAAAAGTCCTAAACTACTAGAATAACAAAGGAAAAATGAAAAGCTTGAAGTTTGCTTAACAAATAAGCTTGAAATGAGCTTATAAATCTCGAATTGATTATTAATAAGCAGAAAAAAACCGTGTTAAATATAGTTTGAATTGAAAGTATATCAGTAAAAGACCCAAGGGCAGAGTGGTATGTGTGTTGTGTTGTGAGAGGAGTGGCGCAGGTTCGAGTCCTGGCCACGTCCTTTTTGGTAAAACTTTTTAAAAAAAAAAAAAAAAAACTGAATACCCAAGCTTAAAACAATCCACAAACACAAATTAAAAATGAAATCAACAAGCAGTTTTACATATTTGAGTCTCAATGACAATTTGATGCAGCTATTTTTCACATATTAATGCTGTTACTTTTTTACATAGCAGTTTTACACCTTTTTAACATAGTGGCATTTTGATGCAGTAAATTTTGCATAACATATATATTTTGATGCAGTGAAGTATATATATTTTTTAATTTCATATGTTAAAAAAAACAATCATTGAATTTCAACAAATAGTAACACACACTAACAAGTGAATAAAATTGTGTAAAAATCTTCATGTTTACAAGTAGTTTGTAAAAAATACAATGAGTACTTCAATTAAAGAGTAATAAAACAAGCTTTTTAGTTAACAGTTGTCTTCCTAGGGTAGTATTGAAATTGACGATGACAATTTGATGCAGCTCTTTATTCATCAATTGTCTTGCTTACGGTAGCACTAAATTTCTTCCACAAAGCTTTATCAAATCTAACATCAGCATCTGTTATAAGCTTTGAAATTTTTGGCTTTTTCATGAAGTATGCTTGTGCGTCCTTTAACAACTTTCCTTTTTTGATGTTAAAATCCATTAGAAGTATTTTGGCCATGTACTTTGCACGAAGCATCTTTAGTTGTGTTTTCTGAGGTGGTCCTTCTTTCTTCAATGGTTGTAAGAAGTTTCCTCTTCCAATATATGTTTCCAAATGCCGCATAACAAATACCCCGCAATCGACACCATTGTATTTTGTTTTCCAATTAAAATCAACAATGTTAGGTTCAGCAACCAAAATGGCAATGTGTTTTGGGTGTCTATGTCTCTCTAGGTAATTTGTAAAGGAATCAATCTGTGTAAATTTAAATAAACAGTTATAACATTGTAATGCAGTTTTTTTAATACTATGATGCAGTAATATTATCAATATTATTCATATGGTATAGGACTGTAAAAATAGCACCATAAAACATCAAGTATGTTATAAATCCAGTTATAGTCTTATAAAGGGTTTTCCTTTATTTAAAATAAACATATATATCATTTGTAATGCACTATTCATGAGATATAATACTTTGATGCAGTGAAAAATACCACAATAATGCATTAAGTATGAGACTTACGAGGGCAAATGGGAAAGCACCATATCGCTTTTCCATATCATCAATGTCGTTATCTATGTTGTCTATGATGTCGATCTCAGCAGTCTTCAAATTAAAACAAATGATATAGAAATGGTTTGACGAAGTATCTTTCGTCATCTTTACACAAGGAAAAAATACCTGTATATATTTATTATAATTATTTAAATTAATTATAAACAATCTCACAAATACAATCATTTAATTCTCATAATAAATATACTTACCAAGTCGACGTCAAGAAAATTCTTCCGTTTTGCTTGAGTTAAAACGTTTTGAATATTTTCATCAAAAACTTTCATCCTTTCTTGCACATTCTTCCCCGACTCAACAACATAATTATTCTGTTTTAGTTAACGTCAAATGATTACTAATGACAACAAAATTTATAATTCAAAAATAAATAAGTTATATATTAGAATTACTTACAAGCATCCCCGTATCACAATATACATTTCCATTGCCCGAAAGCTTGTCTCGATGTTGTTCCTCATGATTTAATACAAAAGACCATAAGTCTAGTATGAGTGACGCAATTTGTATCTCAGGGTATAGGCTCAAGAAAAAAACGCCTTCCACGCCAACTCCTTTTTTGGTCTGGTAAATAAACTCCCTGTACATTTTGATATAAACATGGGTTATCTATCTCTAATGCATTAAAGCAAGGAAGTGATGCATTGATAAAAATATGTGATGCAGTGATAAAAATGTTTGATGCATAGAAAATAATTAAAATTCATAGAGAACATTTATAAATAATGCTATGATAATAATACTTGATGCAGTGACATAAGGAATTGATGCAGTTATATAAATATATGATGCAGTGAACATTTGAAAAGTGATGCAGTGAAAAGTGATGTTTTTAATATGATGCAGTAGTTTAGAACTTACGATATGCATAGAAAATAATTAAAATTCATACAGAGAACATTTATAAATAATGCTATGATAATAATACTTGATGCAGTGACATAAGGAATTGATGCAGTTATATAAATATATGATGCAGTGAACATTTGAAAAGTGATGCAGTGAAAAGTAATGTTTTTAATATGATGCAGTAGTTTAGAACTTACGATTCGGGTGTCTTATTTCCCCATATGTATTCTGCTAATTTTTTCCCCTCTTCAGTTAGTGGTTGCCCCAATACGATTTTCCGTTGATAAAATGGCGACGTTAAAGCAGGAGGCAGCTTTACTTCACGTTTATCATTTTCAATATCATCCGGTGGAGCAATGCAACTAATGGGTGATGCGTGCATATATATTTCATTTTGTTCTATCCTTTTGCTTTTTGCAGGTAGCGACTTAGCTTTTTCTATCTTAGATTTCTTTTCATTCTCTTTTGACAACTGAGTGTCACTTTGCTTTCTACCAAGATTTTTAAGCACTTGTTTTTTAGCCTGTGTCTTTTTAGAGACCTCCTTCCCAACATTTTCATCTTCCACGGCTGTTTCTTTAGCTTGTTCTTTGTTAGATCTTCCTCTTTTACCAATCTCTTGTCTTAGACGAATTTCAGCTAACATATCTTCCTCTATGTTTCCCTTAGCACCTAACTTCCCGACATCCTTTTTCATTAATTTCTCCCTTATAGCATCAAACTTTGTAGTCTTTGGTTCGGTTAGAATTTTGGCTGATAGCGGAACATCCGTATATTTTTCATGTTGTTCGACAATAGGTTGTTCACTCAATGGTGTATTTCCTTTTAAAGTTCTTGTGTAGTTTTTCGGTAACCTCAACTTCATACTATGAAAAGGTTTAATAATTTGGACTTTTTGAATTTGGGGAGATTTTGGTGCATCTTCAAATAAGAAACTTTTTGGCATGTTGTCTTCGACTTCAGCTAAGAAAGGTAGTTTCATAACCGAGTATTCCAAAAGCTGTTTGTTTACTTCTTCGATAGAAGGTAAGTCAAAGTTGGTCACTAAACTGTTGATTTCTTCAATTCCAATTGAAGGAAAGTTAGCTTCTTTGAAAATTTTAGAACCTGTAATTAAAACAATCAAAATAAACAATAGGTTTTTTGAAAAAATAGAAAAACTTGTTTGTTACTGCATCATAGTTACATTTAACTGCATCATGTATTTTGGTAACTACTCATGCCTTAATCTTTAATGATAGTTCACACTCCAGTGCATTACTAATCTAAAAACACAATGATGCAGTGAAATTTATAGACAATATAAAAAGAATAAAATTAAACAATTTTTTTTGTTTGGGAAAATAGTATAACTTGTTTTTAATGCATCATAGATACAGTTTTACTGCATCATATTGTTTTGTTAACTAGTCATGCAGTGAATTGTAATGAGAACCCAAACTCCAGTGCATTACTATGATAAAACACTATGATGCAGTGGAATTAATCGACAAGATAAAAAGAGAAGATAAAAAGGGTTTTTGTAATTTTACTTTTATCTTCTCCCAGGATATCCATTCCACCTTGCATTTCATTGTCTTCCATTCCAACTTCTGTATCCATGTCAGTGTGAAACAATTCTTCCTCACTATCAAAGAGTAGCGTTTGCGATTGATATTCAAGGAATGAATCATCATAATTGACGATAGCTCCATCTTTATTGTATATTTCATCGCATATTTCAGGATTTGCACAATCTGTTAATAAAGAATCAAACTTTATAAAAATACTTGATTGAAATTTTCTTTATAAACCAGTTTGCATTATGTTCTTTAACTAGTATAGACTATAATGCTATGATGCCCAATTAATTGACAAGATAAAAAGACAAGATAAAAAGGGTTTTCATTCCACCTTGCATTTCATTGTCTTCAATTCCAACTTCTGTATCCATCTCTGGGTCCGCGTGAAACACTTCTTCCTCACTATCAACGAGTAGCGTTTGTGATTGATATTCAAGGAATGAATCATCATAAATGACGATAGCTCCATCTTTATTGTATATTTCATCACATATTTCAGGATTTGCACAATCTGTTAATAAAGAATCAAACTTTTTAAAAATACTTGATTGAAATTTTCTTTATAAACCAGTTTGCATTATGTTCTTTAACTAGTATAGACTATAATGCTAACTTCATTATAGTTTAGTTTATTACTAGTTAAATAAACCTTATGAGGCGGCCGAATTGTAGCATTAAACATAATTACTATTCACATTAAACCCAAAATAGGAGATACGAGTTTTAAGTTTTCTTCTAGTTATATTACAGACATTCAAAAGCTGAATTCAAAATATACGTTCCTAGATAATAAATATTATACAAAAGCAAGAGAAGTGTTAGCGTTTATTTACTTTTAGGGGATTTCTTTTTCCCCACTTCCATCTTTTTAGCGGGTGATGATGTTGCTGCTCCTTTTGTTGATGCTGTTTCTCCTTTGGTTGATGTTTTTGCTTTTGGCCCCTTGTTCCCCACTTCCTTTTTTTAGCAGGTGATGCAGGTGATGCTGCTGCTCCTTTAGTGGGCGATGTTGCTGCTCCTTTAGTGGGCGATGCTGCTGCTCCTTCCGTTGATGTCGTCCAATTTATTGTGGTACTTGACCTTGTCCTTCTCGTCATTTCTGGTGTTGAGTTTGGGGTAGAATTTCCTTCCTCCATTGAACTAAGCGAGATATTATCATTGGTCTTCCCACCATCAATCTGGACATTGGTCATAGCATCGACATTCTTATTCGCCACATCAAATTTTTGCAAATCAAATGCAGTTGCACCATCATTCTGAGTAGCATCAGTTGCACCATCATTCTGAGTAGCTTTCACGGCGTCAGCACTCTTATCATTCTCGGTACTGTGATTCGCCCCATCAGACACGCCTTCATACAAGTCTTTAAAAAATGATTTACTTTTTTCTTCAAACGTCTTAAATTCTTCATCATGTGGGTATTCTTCGAATGCAATCTTAAGCTTCTGTTTGTTACTTTCAAACATTTCCTTAATCGTTGACAGTGAGGCATTCAAGCTATCCTTCATTTCCTGCATGATTTTAAAAAAAATACATTATGATGCAGTGAATAATAACTATGATGCAGTTTTTCAAAGTTTTAAAAACTGTCAAATTAAGACATAGAGCTTGAAGTGGTAGGCAAGGGGTCAAAAAGGGTTATCTTGATATAGGTCAGGATGGTTTGATCCAAACTAAACCTTAAGCTTTTGGCCTACTGAGATCACCAGTTGCAAAAATTATGTACCATATTAAACTGCACGTGTGACCCGACATACCTGATGTAGAAAACTATTCAGATTTTGAGATGGACTTGACAAGTAAAAAATAGTGAATTATTTACAACTGTCACTCACAAATTTGGATACTACTTTAAAATCCTTTATTAATGCATTATGATGCAGTGAATAATACATTATGATGCAGTGAATACTTTAAAATCCTTTATTAATACTTTAAAATCCTTTATTAATCCTTTATTTTTTAAAAAATACATTATGATGCAGTGAATAATACATTATGATGCAGTGAATAATACATTATGATGCAGTGAATACTTTAAAATCCTTTATTAATACTATAAAATCCTTTATTAATCCTTTATTTTTAAAAAAATACATTATGATGCAGTGAATAATACATTATGATGCAGTGAATACTTTAAAATCCTTTATTAATCCTTTATTTTTTAAAAAAAATACATTATGATGCAGTGAATAATACATTATGATGCAGTGAATACTTTAAAATCCTTTATTAATACTTTAAAATCCTTTATTAATCCTTTATTTTTAAAAAAATACATTATGATGCAGTGAATAATACATTATGATGCAGTGAATACTATAAAATCCTTTATTAATACTTTAAAATCCTTTATTAATCCTTTATTTTTTTAAAAATACATTATGATGCAGTGAATAATAACTATGATGCAGTTTTTAAAAGTTTTAAAAACTGTCAAATTAAGACATAGAGCTTGAAGTGGTATAATTTTTGGGTTTAACTCGCAAAATATCAAATGCATCAAAATAAGACATATCACCCTATGTTACAGCAGCAAAATGAAACTTAGTTTTTACCTGACTTGTTTTTGATCTAAACTGTATAAGATCCTCGTCTGGTTGACTTGTGTTTCCAATATTTTTCTTTTTCTTTGTCTTGCCAACCTTCTGCTTGGGGGGGAAGAACTCGTAACCTTCCAAGATTGGAAATTTCCCGAAACCTTTCATAACATCCATTTCTTCTTTCTCTCGTTGTTTCAACAAATCGGTGTTCCATCCTTTGAAAACAGGTGATGTTCTTTCCACAGTTATAGTTGGTGAGATTGTGGAGCTGCAGTATAGTAGCTACAAAAAAAGGAAGTGATGCAGTTAATATAGGAAATGATGCATTTAATATACGGAATAACTGTTATGTTTTATCTTATATATGATGCAGTGAAAAAAGGTATTGATGCTGCGAAAATAAGATTAAACATACTAAGAAGTTTAGAAGCATTAAAAAAACGTACCGCCAAAAGAAGTTTGGAAGCACCGAAATAACCTCCTGGACTTGTTTTCCATGTCTTAACTCCTGACCGAATGCATTCTAGAGCATATCCACACCAATCATAGTTTTGAAAATCTTCAATATCTCTTAATGTAGGCAAGAACCTTTGATTGATTGTGCCATCCTTATTACCCCCAGCCACAATATTTAAAAACACCACTAAAAATCCAACTTTGAACTCCCAACCCGTTGTTATCAAATTACAAACATGATCAACAACTATAGATATATGAGGCCTTGGCGCTTTATCCCCTCCCCATGGAGTTGTAGCTCTCCAATCCGTTGTTGTTTTATCTTCTGTCGTTGTAGCTCGAAGAGCAATCACTTCTTTATCTCCCATGGGTATTCCAAGCATTTCATGAATTAACTCCTTTGTGACCTTAATCTGTCTTCCATCATCCATGTGTATTGTGTCCGTATCACAATCAAAGTTAAACGCAACCCAGTACGAAAGCTTTGATGGAATGGAAGGGTAATCAAAATTATTATAATATTCTCCCAAACCCATTTCTTTTATAGTCTCAACCTGGGCGTTTGTTAAAGATTCCAATACAAGCTTCAATTGATTAGAAGATATTCTTGAACTAATATTAGGAAAAGTAACCTTTTTTTCACCATCATAATCCATATTTCCAACATCAATCGATAGAGGATCTTGCTCCATAACATCATCATCACTAACCTTCTTTTTTCCTTTAATAGCAACTTTCTTTTTCACAACGACTATTTGACTATCGTGAATACCTTTATTCCCCTTTGCCAGTTTCTTTCTCCCAGCAAACTTTTCTACACCCACTTCAGTACCTTTCTTTGCCATTTTCCCAACAACATCTACGTCGTTTCCAAGACTTAACATTTTACCCTTCAACTTATTCACATCAACAGGTGACGGAGTATCACTCACAGTTTTTGCTGCTGCATCAAAGAATAAAATTAAGTGCATCACAGCAGTACATCAAGTACAAAACTAAACAAACCTACTGTACATAATGCAAAAATTAAATACATCATACCAAACTAATGAAACACAAACGTAGATTTAAATTTCAGTTTAAACTAATGCATCACTCACAATTTTTGCTGCTGCATCAAAGAATAAAACTAAGTGCATCACACCAGTAAATCAAGTACAAAACTAAAACAAACCTACTGTACATAATGCAAAAATTAAATACATCATACCAAACTAATGAAACACAAACGTAAATTTAAATTCAGTTTAAACTAATGCATCACTCACAGTTTTTTCTGCTGCATCAAAGAATAAAATTAAGTGCATCACAGTAAAAGTAACTGTATCACACCTATACAAATAGCGATATCAAGTACACAACTAAAAAAACCTATCATAAATAATGCTAAGAAAGAATTTTTCATTTAGCAAACAACCTAGCATAAGAACACATTTAACCTAGTAGACTAACTCATATTTACACATTATTGCCACATACTGCATCATAACGTACATTTAAGTGCATTAAGCAAACAACCTAGCAAACAAACACATATTGCATTATAAACACATTTCCGCAAATAACACAAACTACACTAAACAAAACAGACCAGTACATTACAATTTAAATTATCTTCTATCAAAATGATGTTCCCTGAATAATTCTAAAAAATTTCGTTAGACACCATAACCTACGTTTTCGTATATAACACAATCTACGTTTAGCTGTCCTTTAAAACATCTAACCACTACGGCATCAAAACTTAAATTCAAATGTATTAAAGAAAAACCTTTTCTCTTTTTCGCCTGCTTCGGAGTATTCTGAATATCATCTGATTCTGGTGGATTTTGATCAGGTAAATCATTTCCATCCGTATTTTGGCTCTTTTTCTTTTTTGCCCGATGGCTACTTTCTTCGGGTTCGTCTCCCTGGGCATGATTTCGCGTACCGACAAGTTTGGTTGAACAAACTTTTTGCCTTTTTGATGATCTTGTGCTTGCTATCTCGTCATTTTGATCCGCTTCATTATCATTACTACCTGTAAATCACATTCAACAAATTAAAATAAATGAGTGATTTATACATAATCTAACTTCTCATCAGCGACTTATACACAATCAACGTTTAATGCATGAGTGACTTATATATTCAATAATAAACAAGGATAACATAGCTACTCACTAGCTTCGGTAACACATATTTGCTCTCAAAGTTTTGAATTCAACATAAACGACATATTTGCTCTCAAAGTTTTTTACAATGCATTAAAATTTTACAAATGCGCTCAAACAAACACACAATTCATACATCTAAACAAATCTGCCGCCTTTTATATCTTATTCTCAGACCCGTTGATAATCGTAAACTACATTAATTCAATGCAAACACTACATTAAAGTTATATAATCTGAATAAAGATATACAATTTTAAAAAATCATAAATGACATTAAATCAAACACAAATACATTACACATCCAAAAATTAAATATATATAGTTACTCACTAGCTTTGGTATCCCATGTCTGCTCTTTTAAAGCTCCACATAAACAACATATTAAGAAAGTTTGCTCTTCAAGGTAGCTATGGCCAGGATTTCTCTTTCTCGTGAACATCATCTTTTTACCTAATAATTGAATCCAATATGGACCAACTTCTTTTCGTTTATCCTTTTTTATGTAAATAGCTCAAATTTTGACCTTCGCATTCGGTCTTTGATTGATACCAATATAATCAATACCATAAAAAGCGAATATGAATGCCAAATTATGAGGTACTTTACTAAAAAGGATAAACTAAAAGATGCTAATGCATATTGGATTCAATTATTAGGAAAGAAGATCATGTTCACGAGAACGAGGAATCATGGTGATAACTACCTTGAAGAGCAAACAGGCTTAAGATGTCGTTTATGTGGAGCTTTAAAGAGCAGATATGTCATACCAAAGCTAGTGACTAACTATATATATTATCCATTTTTTTAACCACAGTCGAAAACAGGCAAGTTTAATCCTATTTCACCAAACTCTCAAGCCGAATCATACCTAAACAATAATGTATGTTCGTAAATTAACAAAATTTCATTCACAAAATTCCACTAACGTTACTACGAAGCACATGTTAAAACTGCATCAAAGCACATATAAAAACTGCATCAAATCCCAAAATTTCATACAAAAAATTTCACTCACAAAAATTTCATACACATATTAAAACTGAATCACAGCACAAAACATCATTCACAGAATTTCATTCATACAACCACCTAAGCAATCACATTTCGACATTAAAGTTATACGATCTGAATAAAGTTATACAATCTTAAAAAATCGTAAGCCGCTGCAAGCCCGCTGCAAGCCCGCAGCAAGCCCGCTGCAAGCCGCTGCAAGACCGCAGCAAGCACGCAGCAAGCACGCAGCAAGCACGCATCAAGCCTGCATCAAGACTGCAGCAAGACCATATAAAAACTAATTGCAAAACATTGCATAACTGGTACACTTAACATAATTTAGCCAACATATATCATACAAATACTTCATAAGAGTATACCATATAAAAACTAATTGCAAAATAAATATAAATCATAGATCAATTTGAAAAAAATCACTTACTAGATGATATAGTTATCGAGTTTTCTGGTGACTTTTCTTTATGATTCCCATAAAATACTTTTTTTTTCAACCACAGTCTAGCACTTTTTCTTTTTACTAAATCAATTAAATTAAATTTTGTATAAGTATTTAATAAACATAAAATAAAAAATAAAAATAATTAGGGTTTTCAATAATATTTACCTGAGGGAGAATAATCCTTCAAATTCGTCCTCACCATTTCTAACCACTACCAACCAATTGTCTCCTGCATCAATCCATTACATCAACTGCATCAAGGACAAAGACATTTTTAGACAGTTAACAGTTCATATAAAAACTAATCCTAAAACATCATATTAAAACCGCGTCAATGTCTAATATTAAATACTATATATAAATATTTAAACTACCAGATTGGAACCAGATCATGTCAAATCATTTCACATCTGATAACGACCAATTTCATTCAGAAAACTTCATTCTTAAAATCTCATATGCAGATCCTGATAGCAACCAATTTCATTCACAAAACCTCATATAGAAAATAACATTAAACTTGATAATACCGAATTCACTAATGTTGCTACAAAGCACATATATGTCATAGCAAAAAAAAAGTAGCATAATAACTAAAATAGAAAAAAATGTTGCATCAATTTTATACAAAAAAAAATGCATCAATTCATTATTTTTTTAACTATTATAACCTCATAAACCACAATAACTACATCAATGTTTTTAGAATACATAAAGTAAGTGCATCATATCCCTTTTACTAACATTTCATTCACAAATTTCACTAACATTGCTACAAAACACATATAAAAACTGCATCAAAGCACAAAATTTAATTCACAAAATTTCACTAACGTTGCTACCAAACACATATAAAAACTGCATCAATGTATAATATTAGCTGCATCAAAATGATATTTCAGATAAATAAAAACAAACATCATCACACAAACTTATCTAACCTTAGAATGCACAAAATATATTCTGTTAACTACCAACTTCTCATCTGATAACGACCAATTTCATTCACAATCATTTCATAATGCACAACATATATTCTCATAATGTACAAAATCATTACACATCTGATAAAGACCAATTATTTCATTCAAAAAACTTCATTCACAAAATTTCGCAAATGTTACTACAAAGCACATATAAACACTGCATCAAAGCACATATAAACACTGCATCAAATCATAAAATTTCATTCACAAAATTTCACTAACGTTACTTCATAGCAGATATAAAAACTGCATCAAAGCACAAATTTCATTCACAAAATTTCACTAACGTTGCTACAAAGCACTTACAAAAAAATGCATCAAAGCACATATAAAAACTGCATCAAAGCACAAAATTTCATTCACAAAATTTCACATGTGGTCGTTGAATAGTATAACTTACAAAATCTGGGCAGTTGCATTATGATATTAAAAAACAAGGATTTCTTATAATCATCAACTTCTTATAATCATCACTGGTTCAAAGGATCAACTAGTCAAAGCAAAGAATTGTGCAAATTGTGAGGCCGTTAAGCATTCAAAGACCACATGGTGAAAGCTAAATACGTACGGTATAGCAACTCACTTTATTATAATATTTATAAAAAATAACTGGAAACAAACTTGCAATCAACGATATACTAGTATTTTGAAAAGCATCTCACAGTTTTAGTAGGTGTTAAAACTAATGGAACAATCTGCTTAATTGTGTAGAAAATAAAGCTTGGTCTAAAGGCATTTGTTCCTCTTTTGGTCTGCTAAACAGTGTAGAAGTTTTGTTTGCATCATGTTCTTAGTTTAAACACCCTGCTGTCAGATCAGCAAATGACTGAAGCTTGGTCTAAAGCGATTTGTTCCTCTTTTGTTCTTAGTTTAAACACCCTGCTTTCAGACGCGTAGCGGCACGTTTAGCTATGTCAGATCAGCAAATCACAAGCAGCTCTTTTTATTTTTCTTAATCTGGTGCATTGCATGTTGTTTTTAGTTTTGTCAAAGTAATTCTTTTTATATTACTATGTGATATAAAATATACCTCTATTAGTCTTAGATCTGCTGTATTTGATTATCTAATTAGAGCCTTGGATTGAGGCGGAAAAACACGATAGAGTATGTACAAATGAAAATGGTGCATTATATTGCAAGTCTTCTGACATTGGACATCAAATCATATATAAGCACCCTTATCTTCAGTACATAATCTAGAATATAAATCAGAAGCAGGCGGGTTCAATAATACAAGCAGATATAACCAAGGATGCTTTTGGTACTTTGGAAGAAAACCAAGCATGCAAATTGACCAACTGACCAAGTACTCTATCAAAATCACAAGGCATTAAAGCAAACAAGAGCTTATCAAATGAGGCTAGCTAATATATATGAGTCTTTTGACTAGTTGTTCATCAGATAGATACTGTATACATTTCTTTTCACAAATTAGTTCAACATTTGTCAAAATCAACCCTTGTCAAAATCAACTTATATCTATCAAAATTTAAACATATAACAAACAAATGCGCATCACAAATACAGCATAAACAAACACCCCCTAATATCTAATCAATTTACAACATATAACAAACAAATTTTCTAAGTCATGCACAATCAAACACGCACAACAAAGCTAGGAATTTCGCCCTAAGACAGCTTGATACAGATCTGAAGCCCTAATTTATGAATAATCTGATCAAATTGAACATCAATCAAACGTGAGAGCACAACGAATAATTAAATCAAAAGAGAGCACATATAACTAAAATAGAAAAAAAGTGTCGCATCAATTTTTATACAAAAAATGCATCAATTCATTATTTTTTAACTATTCTACCATCATAAACCACAATAACTGCATTAATGTTCTACAATACATAAAGTAAGTGCTGCATCATATACATATTCTGAGTTTGATAAAGAAATAATATATAATAGTGTGTTTAGGACAGTTCCACACAAGGTGTTTAGTACAGTCACTGCAAGCCGGCTGCAAGCCCGCTGCAAGCCCGCTGCAAGCCCGCTGCAAGCTCGCTGCAAGCCCGCTGCAAGCCCGCTGCAAGCCTGCTGCAAGCCCGCTGCAAGACCGCATCAAGCCTGCATCAAGCCCGCATCAAGCCCGCATCAAGCCCGCATCAAGCCTGCATCAAGCCCGCATCAAGCCAGCATCAAGCCGGCAAAAAACCTGCTGTCTTAAACACACTAGTGTGCAACTGTCCTAAACAAACTTTTATCTATTATTTTCTAAAAATGTTCTAAACGTCACAGCCTAAAACTAAGTGCATCAAAATGTTCTAAAAATGTTCTAAACACCACTAACCACCGCTTACCCACCACTTTTCCAATTATCGTCGCGGCATCACCACAACTAGCAACAACATAAAACATACATTAAATCGATTTATCCTCAAGCACAACAAGTGGCCATGTATTGCATCACAACTTAAATTTAGGTGCATTAAACAAAAAACCTAGCATACATACATAATTTCATACATAACAGAACCAACATTTAGCGCAATTTATCCTTTTACACAATAAGCGGCCACGTACTGCATCACAACTTAAATTCAGGAGCATTAAAACAACGTAGCATACAAACACATTTTGGAACATAACACAACCACGTATTGCCTAATTCATCTTCATTCGTAATAATTGCCAACGTAGTATATCACAACTCAAATTCATATGCAGCAAACAAAATTAACATATTGGATTGTTACTTTTTATACATGCTAAATTAATTAATAAAAATAAGATTTTAGTAAATAAGAATTAAAAAAACCCATTAACAAAATGAACTTCCAGTGATTTATAACCTTTTTTAGGTTTGTTTTCCCCATCATTGATGAAGTATGGTTTTCGAATGGTGATTCAAACGTAAAAATTAAACAAATCGATGAAAATAGATCGATTATAAATTAACTTACACTGATAGATTTGATGATTCTCAAGGTCTGCGTGTTTGATTATATGCTCAATTGAAGAGATTTTTTTTGAATAGTATTTGAAGAGATTTATTAGATATAGGGTTTGTTGCGTGTGTTTTTTGAGACGGAAATGAAAACAACCTAGTAAAAAAGAACGATGTAGCGGCGGAGGTTTTCAACCCTAAAATAAGAAAGTTGTTAGTGGGATGGAAATGACCGATTTGCCCTCAAACTTTTCAGGAAATTACAGTTATGCCACTCCGCTTTTTTTATTATTAAAATCAAATCCAAGGGCTGAGATTCCTTCCTAGGCTTTTTATTTTAAGGGGCTTTTTAGTGTATCCCCTCCCTATATATATATATATATATATATATATATATATATATATATATATATATATATATATATATATATATATATATATATATATATATATATATATATATATATATATATATATATATACTAGTGGCAAAACCCGTCCGATGGACGGGTGTGACTTATAATTGTTGTTTAACTTTTTTTGATTTGTAAATATTTGTTTGTAATGTCCGATTGACAAGTATCACTTTTGATTGTTATTAGATATTTTTCGTTTGGTAAATATATGTTTGTTATTTTTGTAGTATATGTATATTTTTATTAAATCAAACTCAAAATAACAATTAAAACGGTCAAAAGAGACCGTTCGGGCTATGGATCAGATTATACTGAAATACGTGCAGGTAAAGAATTGTATATTATATAAACAATGTCAAACTTATCGACTTAGTCGCTCTCGATAAACTTTAATTCAAAAATATCAATTTTAAAATAAAGTAATTACTACATCATCATATTATAAGCATAGTAATTCTATAGTATGTTTATTTACCAAAAAAACTATAAACATTCTTATACTTAAACTTCTAAAAACACTTATACTTTTTTTACTCGTATAAAATCAAAATTAACATGGATCTAGAAACTTAGTGTTTGTGAAGTTCCAGTAGCAAAAGTTGAGAAGGAGAAAAATGTGTTAAACCATTTAACACAAAAGTTTTGATGGTTTCATCTCTATCTATTTGTGGTGCCACAAACTTTTATTGAAATCGAAGCTCACATTTTGTGTCTTCAAAAATATAGACAACCAATACGTTATTCTTTATCTGTAAATTAAAATAATAATCATAATCTACTTATGATAAAAAAAAACAACAAAATTAAATTTTTTTCTAATAACTTATTCCTCATTGTTCAAGTCATTTACTTCAATAGTCAACAATATAAAATATGAAACAAATTATAAAAAAAAGCTTGTAAAAAAGCTTGTAAGACTTTATTTTTCTTGGCAAAATAAAGGGTAGAAAATAACGGTGTTATCAATCCTGACTCGACCCGGACCAGACCCGATCCGATTATAATTGGGTTGGGTTACTCGGATTCAAATTCTAACTTGAGTCAATCGGGTCAGCCCGATTAACCCGGATACGATATAAGGTCAGGTATCGGGTATTAAATACTTTGCTAATTCGAATTGAGCCAACCCGACTCACTCGAGTCGGGATTAATTTTTAAAACTTTTACTATGTATTTGAAGCACCAGTAAAATGATTCATGTAAACTTTGCATACCAATGCTAATCTTTATATTGATTCAAAATGGTTACATGATATATTGCCTCGTACATGGTGGTACTACTGATGCCATTTGCATATCGAGATGCATCATGTTGCCAAAATCTTACTACTCCTTGACTATATTACACATTGAGATAATAATTATTCATGAGTGTGTTTCACAGTTGAACAAATTCTTGCTTTGTATACCACTGGCTAAACATAGCAATGATAAAGTGATTTTGTATTATTGCAATGATATTTTTATTGTTTACCTAATGTCTTATATTACATGTAATAACCTATTGTTTAAAAAACTAAATTATGTTATTTTGCAAGTTCCACGTACCCGAACCTGACCTGATCTGTTTGACCCTATCTCGATCCCGACCAACCCGAGTTCAAATAAGGTCGAGTTTGAGTATGTTATTTTTAGCGTCGACCTGACTTGAGCCGACCAGCTTCACTGATCTTTTTCTATTTAATTAATTTGCTTAGGTTGGTGATCTGATTCTCCTTGCTGGATGCGTTTGCATATGTAAATGAGTTCATAAAAAATGTTGTTGACATCATATTTTTAGCAACGGTGCCTTAGTAGTTTAGGCCATCCTTTAATGCCCTCGCTGGATGCGTTTTTCATATGCACTCATCTTATTTTGACATTCCTCTGAAATATAAAGACTTGCTATCTCCATGGCTGTGTTCTAACCTGTACCATCTTCTGACTCGTAGCCAATGACTAACACACAATGGTCCACATCAGTTCAACATACCCTTTCGACTTTGTCCTGCCCTTTTCAATGGCGTGCAGTTTCATCCTTGTGTCCGATTTTGACCCACTAAATCACAACAAACTAAAGAAGCTAATTGAGGTGATTAGGTAAAGTTACTGCTTCTTTATTAGAGAGGCTATAAGGTCCAGGATAGAGAGTAAAATGCAAGGTAATATTTTGAACTAATTATAAAAGATGGATACCGGGAATGGCAACTTAACATACAAAAAAGTAGTATCGATACAAAGCATGTTCTAGATACAAAACTGATCAACCGCCAGAATTCTCAAAAGTGTAATTGTTTTCTTCAACGCCACCTCCTTCTCACATATGTCTCAATGATACTTGAACCCGCAACCTCTTACTTGATGGGTCACTCACATACTATTGGAAGCTGGGCCAAAGGCCGTTGGTAATTTCTTAGATACTCAGATAGTCATTGGAGGAAGAGAAGAGGGGTTAGTTTATTCAAGAGTCAATAGAACCAAGAATAAAATAAACCTGGTGTTCAGGCTCTGCCGGAAAATACACTCCAAGCTGCTGAATTTGGGTAGTTACAATTCTACTCCTTGACTTAATTTGCTAATCACTTTTCGTTTAATGTGTTCGTTCTGCGTGTGTTCGTTTAACAACCCGACCTGTCATACATGTAAAATTGCATCAATACAGAGTTATCTAGTTCATCATTATTCTAGGTAGTATTCTTTTATTCTGTTGTGTGGGGCCGTTTGCTTCACTTTGACACCAATCTTTATCTAGTTCAACATCATTTGGATGGATTTTGCTTCTTGATACTGGGTTTTTTAGCATTACTCCCACCTACACCTATAGATGCACCTGGTGATTATACTCTCTAAGATAATTCAGATATTCTAAGTTTACAAAACAAATTCTATGTTCTTAAAAGCTAATGTCAGCATACTTTTTAAAAACTATTTATACTAAGATAATGCAGATTATCATTTTTTTAAAGGGCTTTCTTCCGATTATCTGGCCTTCTTACATGCACGTAATATTCAGCTAACTTCATAGAAAACTCAATCGGAACCTCCAAAAGCTGAACATACAACTCAGTAATGTTAAAGTCAATCAGTAGAAATCACCATGAATGACAGTCAATATGGTCATGCGGTCCTAAAAGATAGCGTCAACCTACACCTACTTTTTCGAAATTACACAAACACACTAAGATAATGAAGATAATCTACGTTTTGAAAACAAATTATGGGTTGTCAAAAGCTAGTTTCGGTCTACTTTTTCTAATCTGGTTATACACCTCTAGTATGACATCACTATGCCAGAAAGTTGGATATTTTTCGAGTACGAGACAATATCCATCCTCGCATTATAAGAGAGCTTTTACAGTTCTCGAGAGCCTCATCTCATTGTGTTCTATCTTCAGTCATTTGCTCCCTTCAGAATATCCAAATAAAATAGACAATATTAGTAGAATCACCTAAGTTAGTAAACCATTTGTAAAATTGCATCATTATGAGTAGGCTTTCCATCTCCACACTTCTGGATTCACATAGCATAATATTTGTTTTTATCAATGTAAGGTCAAGCTAATGAAAGTCGCCAAAAGTACTGAATTCTTAATTCATGTAATGGTTGTGTATGTACAGAATGTTACCCTCTGTTGTTCCCTCTTGTGTTTTGGCCTCAATAGATGTGATCCAAAGTATTTGATGGAGGTACCCTCCACGCGGGTTCAAGTGCCTGAAGAGCGTATTTACCAAAACAAATAGTATTACCTCGATAAGATATTCCTCTCATTCTTCCTCTATGTTGTTTACGGAATCTGGTTCTTTTGGGGTTATAGTTGATGGTTTGTTTTGAATTCCATCTCTACTACAGAACTGGGCGTGAGAGTTTCTTCTCATCCAGCTCCTCGCGAATAAAAATAAATTCAGATTAAAGATTTAGAATTCAATCAATTCAGATATATATAATATAATTTGAATTAAGATATACATGTATTTAATAACTAATCCGCTGACTCATGTCATGGATTTCATTTAATCTAGATCAAATCCACTATTAATTTGTATATCTTGTTTGTATAGTAAATAGATAACTAAATATATTAAATAACTATTTTTTCTTATATTTATCTATTTTAGATTTAGAATGTTAAAAGGAATCTTTCTTTTGTTTTACTTTTTATCGTATTGGATTTCACCCTATTAGCAATCCAAGAAAATAAAGTTTTCGCGGGCGAATATTTACTCTTTCCATTTCTATTTCAGTTCTATCATGAGTTCATAACTTTTCCGAATAGATGAATTGGTTTCTGGTCGGTTCCGCCATCCTGATCAATGAATCGTTCGAATTCATTTCCACTAGAATCTTTTGAATTCACAGGTTCCATCGTTCCCATCCCTTCTTACTTAATGGTTAGGTCTGAATTCTACAATGGAGCTATTAGTTGTTGAGTCAATATTCTTAGTCTTTATTGGCTCGAAGCTCTTTATTTTTTGTTCGATGAGCAGATCCTTTTAATGATGAATCCTTATTGATGCTTTATTACACAGATTTTTTATGAGATGACTCATAGACCTTACATATTGGAATTTTATATCATCAATATTCTTTTTCTTTCTTTCTTTCATCCTTCCAACATACCCTTTCTTTTTTATTTCTGTTGACTATTACTTAAGACGCAGATTTTTTAATGAAAAAGTATTTCAGTTGCTACAACAATATGAAGAATATATCATATCTTGACGGGTTATTTACCAAAACAAATAGTATTGCAAAGTATTTGATGGAGGTACCCTCCACTCGGATCAGGAGATTATTAACCTATAGTGTACACATAACGTGTCATCTTTTGACAGGAAATATCACCACCTATGAGGAAAATATAAAAAACAAATATCGAGCAAACCTCATCACAGCTCCCTATGTAAGAGTCATCCACAATTTTCATGTAAGACTACTGCCTTTCTTTTTGCAACCTGTAAATGGACATTAAAAGTTTGAAAAATAAAACTTAAGTCCGTTCATGATCATTCTTATAAAAAGGCTTCAAAATACAGTCAATTTGTTTGCTTAAAATGTAAGATTATAACAGGATTCGAGTATTTCATACTTTTTCAATATCTTTGAGAAAGCTTGCAGATTTACATGTTCCAATCATATACGAAAAGAATAGCTGCCATGTTTCCATCCCATATTGTAACACATAAGAAAAGATAAATATAATGTAACAAATATGGTTATCTGTTTAACACCTATAATGCTTCAAAAGATGAAGTTTTCAGTAAAATTCAACCAAGACAACTTTCAGCCGTCCTTTTTCTTCTTCTAACTCCGCCTTTCAAACCGTAAATCCTTGTCCTGTGAATCATTAGATGGTTGACGTCGGGTCTTCAAGGGTAATTTTTTGGGAATACTCGTTTTAAACGATATACTATATAGTGTCGTTTTGAATAGAAGTTTCAACTGGAATAGCATCTGCAGGCTTTTCATTTTTCCACATCAATATTAAACTCAAAATCCACAGGTATGGTAGCCAAATCCTTTACCGACAATTGGGATACATAAGAAATAGTGTCGTTCTGCTCTTGAGTTTTAGCCTATGGTAGCCGAATCCTTTACCGACAATTGGGAATCATAAGAAACAGTGTCGTTCTGCACTTGAGTTTTAGCCCAATAGCATTTGTGATTTTTCCATTTTGAACATCAATGTTAAACTTGGAATCCACAGAAACCGGCTCCTTTCCAGACAATTGGGGTTCAGGTGAAACACCATGGTTTTCAACATTAGTTACAACTGGAATATCACCCGAGACGTTTCCATTTTGCACATCCATGTTAAGCTCAGAATCTGGAAACACACAAACAGACTCCTTTCCAAACAGTTGGGTTTCAGATTCAATGACTTCAACTAAGGCTTCAACTTCCAAAATATAAAATGGACAACAAATCATGCATTTTCTCACCTCAATTCGCTTGAATTTGCATTGGACCAACAGGCCTTGCACCCGCGTTTATGGATGAAACTGTGAGGCCCTTGAATCTACTAACATGACATGATCACTTTCCATTATGTCCCTGGAATTTGTCAAGAGAGAATCTGGAGCCTTATGCTGGATTACTAATTGATTAGCTAAAGATTGATGGTAGAGGTAACCTCATATAAGAACATTACACGGCTATTAGCTACAGGTTGAATAAACTTAGTAAATGTTAACTAAAATTACATGTACCTTGACATGGCTTAGGTGTAGTGGTTAGCGAGACCGATATGCTATTGCACCTCCAGCTTTTTGTGTCTGAAAAAAGACAACTGCATAGGGCCTATCTGCTATTGCACCGTCAGTGTCTTGTATAAAAATAAAATGGTTCATGGTTTATATAAAAGCTTCTGTCCAGCATCCTGCACTCATGATTCACTGTCTGGGTTGTTGTTCTTGTAGTAACAGAAAACAAAGTTAGATTAAAAATGTCCCACACTTCAAATCAATAGAAATGGCTACACATTTCTCCATGGTAATTTTAACTATATACAAACTTTCAGATCAAGTGACAATTGCTAAGATAATTTTCATTGTTTCCAAAACGGAATTTAACTCTTTATGTAGTCTATATGTGCATAAGTAGTTAGAAATTTTTAATTATTGTTCATCGTGTTTTAGATCGAGTAGGGGCAGTGGGGCTGCAACTGACGTTCATCATCAGATTTTTATTCTTATTGTTTTTAGCACTATTAAATGTTGATTTTTGATTACTTTTAAATCATATGATGTTATATTCATGTTAGATTGTACACCATGGCTACCCAAACACCTCTATAAGCTCTCGAAAGAAATGGTTGTCTAGTACAACCAATACTTTTATAAACTTAGCCAAACACACCTTTAAATATGTATTTCGTAGTAGCATGTTATAAGGGAGGCCTTTCAAGAACAGATAGCATGCTATTGACCATGCACCTGATAACAACTAATGCGAGTGTGGAGTTACATAATTGAAAGAGGTTACTACCCATAACTTGGAGTTACATTTCAATTTAATTGGGAGCTTCTTACAGCCAATAGGGAAAATCATACCTCCCTATGAAGATTGTGAAACTTCAACACTTTGCTCAGCAATGTGTTTGTTTATTCAGTACATGATAATCTGCAAGTATAAGTTTTGAGACAATAATGTGAGATCTACCTGGAATTATTAGCATAACATTCAGCACTAATCCGTCATATCAACATTCAGTTATAGTAGGGGTGTTTGGGATTACTTATTAAAACTTCTATGTGATGATGTTCAACTTGCTACTAAAATCTGAAAACAAAAAAAAAACAACTTGCTTTAGGCTATATGAATGGAGATGTTAAAGCGCCCCTTTTTGGAGCATCCATATTCGTAGATCGATAACGAAGTACCATCTACACATTCATAAGAAGAAGCCTCGTTAAAAAGCATCCATCCACTCGTTATCGTCACCAGGCAATCTGATATCTGCATATCTGCACATTCAGGATAATGAATGGGAAATACGACTCCTTCAACTGTCCAAATATCAGCAATGTATGACATCCTACCTGATGTCCTAGTAGCATCCTTAAATTAAAGAACTCACCACATGTTGAGTTATAAATGATTACCATCTGACATCTGGATCAAAGCGTATAAATAATAGGTCATGATGATCTATCTGACATCTAGATCAAAGAGTATTTGTGTGAAATACTGAATGGCAAAGAGGTAAACTGTTGTCAGTCCAAAACTGTAAACATAAAATCTCAATATACGCTAGACGAAAGAACCGAATATACACAATCCTGAAAAGAAAAAAAAGCATAAGATACTCACTTCATGATATCCGATCCAATGCTCACATAAAGAGATTAAGCATAAATGTTTATAAAGTAAAACATGAATGTTCCTGCTCACAAAACAATTAAGCATAAATGTGAGACACACAAAACAATTTGTCTGTATTTATATATAAAGGATCTGATAGAATTCTATTATTTGGTACTGACTGGTTGTAGGTTGTGTTAGGGGTGGAGGTCGTAACATTTCTTGTTTCTTTTAATACGCTATGAAGCTACTGACTAACACCGGTTAAAAAAATTAAACAGTGTACCCCTTGCAATCACCAAAAAAAAATGATTACATATAGACGAACCTGTATAGGAGTTGAACCGACTAATGGCGCATCAAATCCACCACCTAACACACGACCATCTGAACCTGTAAAGAAAACACTCAATCCGCGTAAGTGGAGATCAATAAAAAAAACTATATCAAACCGGCCTAGAAAGTGACATATAAGGTAGCTTACACTTTATGCGGAAAATTGTTTTGCAACTTTGCAGATGCAAACTTGCAGCCAATGTGGTCATCTTATACATCCTCTTCTTCATCACCATCAACTCTAAGACTCCTTAATTCATAAAAATATATGGTGTGGGTTAATGTGTGTATGTGTTTTGAATAAATTATGGATCTTAATCGTAATTAAACCTCCATATGTCAAGTGATTTTGTGTGTGATTCATCAACAATAAGATCAAATATACCTTATAGTGATTCTTGATAGTTAACTCAGAATTACCAATCAAACCATATCCTACCTACAAAAAAACCATTAACTACAAATCACTTGAACATGATTAAAACATGTATCTGAGTTTCTGGTGATAATCACTTTATACATGCACGCGTAAAAAAACCTACCTAAGCACAATAACTGCACCTGAAGTATGCGTCCAAAATAATGAAGATTAGGGTTGGCGGCTTGTTGATAGACTATTGTTGCCAGTTTTGTGAATGATTTAGTGGATTTATGAATATTGGTAAAATTAGGAATGAGCAAGTTAAAAAGGAACCTGGTTATAGGGTTTTCACTGAATATCAATAAACAAATGCAAAAGTTTATGACAACTTATGATCTGCTCTAGTGGTTGAGTCGTTCCGTTGCGAGAGTAGCAGGCAAGGTTCGAATCTTGTGATGTGTAAAAAATAAATTTTAATATTTTACGAAAAAATTAAGTTGCACAAAAAATGATGATGTGGATTAAAACATGCTTATGTGGCATTTCCCTCCTCTTATATATAATGTAAATATATATATATATATATATATATATATATATATATATATATATATATATATATATATATATATATATATATATATATATATATATATATATATATATATATACATATATATATACACATATATATATATATATACACAAGTATATATATATATATATATATATATATATATATATATATATATATATATATATATATATATATATATATATATATATATATATATATATATATATATTGTAGAAACTAGAAGGGGGGTTGAATAGTTTCTCTTCAATTAGTCACTTAATTTAAATTACTTTGAATTAAGTGTGTATCAAAACTATCTTTTACTTGAAGCTAAGTTGCATAATGATTAGGTTCAATTCAAATGCATTAGCAATGGTAATAGGTAAGTATACTGATAATGAAATAAGGAAAGAGTAAGGAAAGAGACAACCTAGTGACAAGACACCAAGATTTATAGTGGTTCGACAACGAGGCTCTATCCTCGTTTCTACTCCACTCCTCGAGTACACCTACTCGAGATTTCCACTATATCCACAAGCTCCCTTCTTGGCGGAGAAAGCCTTACATCGTCGCTTACATTATTTTCTGACACTAAGCTAAATGTCGAGACCTAATCATTAGCTAGGACCAATCTACACAACGTTGCCTACTTTACAATTTAACGACACAAGGCTAGATGTCGAGTTCTAGTCTCAAGGTAGAACCAATCTTCACGACGTTGCCTACTTCATCATTCAACGATACATGGCTAGATGTCGAGTTCTAATCCAAAGCTAGAACCAATCTTCACGACTCTTTACTTTGAAGGTAAGTGAGAACTTCACACAATACAACTACTAATCACTTTCAAGTTTAGTGAGAACTCACAAGACACAACCACATCACTTTATAGTTTAGTGAGAAATACTACACAAATCTATTACAACTCAACTAGACATATCCAAGTACACACATGTAGCTTGGATCTACACAACACAAATCCAAGAAAACACATATGCAATGGATGTACACAACAAATCCAAGTATTCACAAATAGCTTGGATGAACACAACTAGTCTAAGTATTTTATAAATACAATTGGATCAACAAAAATAAAAAGGCTAACATGATGAACATGACTAATTCATGGATTCATCTTTATCACAACACTAGTGAGTGAGTGATCTTCCAATTGGACAAGGTAAAGGAGGGGATCAAGAGGATAATCATATGTAAACATCCTTAACATTTTAAGTGATCATTTACGAATGATTATGCTATAGAAAAGAGAAAGGGGGCTGAGAAAAACGTCCAAGAGACTTGTTGGAAAATAAGATTTGATCCACTATTTATAGAAGAAAAAGTCCAACGGCTAGCTGGGCGCGGATCCTTATCTAGCCGGCGGTTCCATATTGCTAAGGAACCGCCTAGCTATTTAAGGTACCGCCCAGTAGAGTCCGCTCCCTTTTTTGTCTTTTAGTGGGGTAGGAATATCTGAGGTTTTTTAAGCCTTCAAAGGATACTCTTATGGCATATGGAATATGCCATTTTCAAATTTACATTTTCCATTTTAATAAAACATTTTCTTAAAAAGAAAGTTTATTAAAAAATCTTTTGTCATATTAACAAAAGTGAGTTTTAAGGATAATCACTTTTATGATCACTAAGTATGATTAAGAAAAGTTAATGATATGATTATTACCTTGATGATAGTGTTAGTTAAATAATTCGTTTTGTGTTTTATACTAAATGTGTTGTATAGTTTGTTGTGATCAAAACTAAGAAAGATTAGTTAACACTAATAATGTTTTTAGGCATCACTTGCATTAACAATCTCCCCCTTTTTGATTACGACAAACTATAAACTCATTTACTTAGAAACACAAAATATCGAATTATTAACGAGTTTATGACTATCATTTCTCCCCCTTTGTCGTAGCAAAAAGGTAAGCACAAGTCTTTGAAGATATCCGGACTTTGCTAGTAGCTCCCCCTTGGTGGTTGCTCCCCCTAGCATGGGGCACCAAGTGAATGAGCTAAGGTGACATGCTACACAAAGGTTAGTAGAAAGGAAAGAAACGCCAATGTATATATGATCACTACCTACTAAGTAACTTGAGAGGGAGAAGGATAAGAAAGCTCAAATTAGAAGCAAGTATTTGATAAATATGTCCAAAAAGGTAAATGACAAAATCAAGGTTCAATTGGTGGAATGTAGGTAGAAAGGAAACAACCAACCAATGAAGATGATAAATTTGTCAAGGGGTTAAAATTTAGAATTGATGGAATCACCCATAAACAATTGTAAATATTAACCACGATCAACTCAAAAGGAAGAGAGAAACATCAAATAAAGAAAACAAACACAACACAAAGATTTCATAGTACATAAATATAAAAAAGATAAACAGAGCAGATAGCCATACACACAATATGAGTATATAAAGCAAAAGATATGGAAAATAAACAACAAAGCATAAGCTAGTCTAATAGTGATAATTTTCCAAGATTGCTTAAAAACACTAATGACTCTAAAAAACTAAAGTTTTATTGACTCCAAGGGAGTGTAGCCCTTTAGTTGGAAAAATAAGACGACGATGCATCATTCGAAGTTTTGTCCACGGGAACGAAAACTTTGAGAGGAGGTCGAGTGAGGAGGAATTCAAGAAAATTTAACTTCTCATACACATGATCAAGTTCAATTTGTTGAAATCGACAACAAGCACACGAGGATCCATGATGCAACACAAATTCGGTTGATGGGAGAAGGCCATCACACCTAGGGTTTGGTGGTGGTGAGGAGAGTGGGTATGCATGAATTAAGAATGAAGAAACATCCTTTGTGGGAATTGATCTCGCCTGATCGTGCTAAAGAAATTCTGAAGTTACTTTGCAGATTTGAAGGTGATAAGGTTACGTCTACTAATGGAGGTATTAATGCAGTCTCTTCTTCGTTTGATTCTGAAAATGTCTATGAAGGGGTTAATATCTCTATTCCTAGGAAGGTTGTTGAAACAGTAAATGCTCGCTACCATAACACTTTATATGGTTACTTTCTTGGTAAAAGGATTGCATTCCCTGTGGTTGAGTATTTTGCTAAGAATAACTGGGCAAAACATGGTCTTAAGCGTATCATGATGAATGAGAAAGGTTTCTTCTTTTTTCAATTTGGATCTAGTGAGGGTCTTAATGCGGTTCTGGAAGGTGGTCCGTGGATGGTTCGTAATTCACCAATTTTTCTTAAGAAATGGACTATGAAAACGAATCTTCTAAAGGAGGAACTAACTCGTATTCCGGTATGGGTTAAGTTTCATGATGTCCCGCTACAGTTATTTGAAGAGGAAGGTATTAGTTTAATTGCTTCGTTTCTTGGTAAGCTTATTATGATGGATAATTATACTGATAATATGTGCAAAGAGTCTTGGGGTCGTTGTAGTTTTGCTCGTTGTCTTATTGAGATGAATGCTGATTCGGAGTTTATAGATAACGTTACTATTGGTGTCCCTGATCTTGAAGGCTCTGGTTGTACTAAGGAGTTAATTCGAGTTGAATACGAATGGAAACCGCCTAGATGTCATACTTGTAATATTTTTGGTCATTCCGTTGATTCTTGTCCGAAAAATGTTAAACCTATAACGGTTGAAAAAGTGACAACTCATGTTGATAATGATGGGTTCCAACAAGTACAAAGCAAGAGGAAGAAGTACAAAGGTAATTTAGGGAATCAAGTTCCGAGAGGTGTTCCATTGAGCAAGGGTTTCCAAGCAGGTAAGACGGTTGTTTTTCGCCCAAAAACTCACTTGGATACTACAAGTACGAGTGCTGATAATAGTAGTAAGTTGAATACTAAATCTGGTCAGTTGCAGCAGTCTAGCAATCTTAATGGTCCTAACAAGGCTAAAGCTCAAATGAGCAGTGTTTCTACATCTAATAAATTTTCATCTTTGTCCATGCCTGGTATTGACGAAGGGGCTCAAGTAAGCAAGGAAGATAATGAGGAGGAGGAGTGAGTCGAGGTCGTCTTTGATGAATCGGTGAATCTTCTCAATACTCATATTGGGGCAAGCACTCCAACTGGCTGATCCCATGTTGATATTTTATTATTTTCCTCGTAACTTTATGTTATCGTCTTGGTTTTTGTCTAGTTTATATATTTACAGTATTCTAGACTAGTTAATGTTTATGGCCTGTCATAAACATTTTGTTTAACAAGCTGCCTGTAGCTTGCGGTTAATGTGGTATTTCAGCCACATTCCTTGTACTTCAACGCTTTTTTGGTTCTATTTACCGGGGTCATGCTACCCTTTTACCAAAAAAAAATGTTTTCACAATGCCTTGTGAGGTTTGGGAAGGTTGAAAGATCATTGAGTTGAGGGGTGTCAAAGGGTTTTGGTGGTGGGGGGGAGATTCTCCTTTTCCCCGGTGATGGGGTTAATGGAGTAGGTCTCATTTCAATACTTGATTGGAGAGAAGGTGGGGTTCTTGGGTGGTTTGGATGAAGAGGGTTCATTTTTCTTGATCCAAATAGGTTTAACCAAGATTTTCAATTTCTTGGAAAGCTTGGATGAGGAAGCTTTGGGTGAGGAGGTTTGTGACAAAGAAATGTCAAGGTTATGAAAGGGAGAGTTAGGCATTGTTGAGGTGTGAGAATGAAATCTCAAGGTGGGGGTATAAGAAGAAAGTATACAAGGCAAAGGTTTGAAAATCAAATATAAAGTATCAAGGAATGTTTAGCCAAATTGAGTAAACATGGAATCTTGACTGGGAATAGGGTGATGAAGAAAGACAAAAAAACGAGCCATAAAATGGCTTTCTGTCCGCGGTACCTTATAGGGACCGGCGGTTCCTTATCACTTAAGGAACCACGCGTCTTTAAGGAACCGCGTGCAGTGGACTTGAAACCTAGATTTTCTAGGGTTTTGAGAAAAACTAAGACTTTTTCAAAAAATTGCAAATCTTGGAATTTTACCTCTATTAGCACTAAATTTTGCTAGGGTTCATAAAAGCAACACATTCACCAAGAATGTCTTGACAAAGGGTGACAAAATTTTGGATAACATTTTGAACCAATTTTAGTCAAGTTTTATAGGTTGTGATGGATTTAGGTTCAATTTTAATTTGGAATTAAAGTTGATTAATGTCCACATAAAGATAGAAGCACACAATGTTAAGTTCATAATTCATTCTCATAAAACACTCATGAAAGAGATACATAAAGGAAATAAAGAAAAACAATTAACTAAACCAAAGAAAGATAAAAACTAGGTCTTGATTAGTAATCTTCCTTGGCTTGAATTTTCTTGAAAACTATTTTTAAAGAAAATCACCATTCATCTCCTAGGAGGAGGCATGTTAAACAAGGTGAGAAAGAAATATTGCAACCTCATATGAATTCCCAACATCTCCATCCTAAGGTTTTGAGTGATGTAGTTATTGTAGAGGCAACATGGACAATGAGAACCATGAGCTTCTAGAAACCCAAGGAAGTAAGGATCACCCATAAAGAAGGGAAGTGGAACACCCAAAATGGGAGTGTTTGATGGAAGTGGAGGAGGTATGTTCTCCAAGGGTGATGTGGGTGAGTATGGAGGGGTAAATGGTGAAGTCACCAAGGTATCATCAAAGTCATTCACAATGGGAATGCTTTGGATGGATTGTGGTTGGGTAGACACATCCAAGAGATTACTTGGAGTGAAGGGTGAGGAAATCTCATTCATCCTAGATTGGAATGAAGAGGAGGTAGAACCATGAGAATGGTTGGTTCCATAGGTTGATGAAGTCTTGCATGGAGCAAGAGGTGGTGAGTTTGATGAAGAAATGAGAATTGGGACAATCTCATTCTTGGGAGTGTGAAAGGGTGAGGAGCTAGGTTTAGCCATTTTAATCTTAATTTTAAGATTTTTCTTTGTGGTGGAGGTTTTGGATGAGTTTGAGCTTCTTGTAGAAATCATGGTTGAAATGAAAGGTTTAAGGTTTAAGGAAGAATGGTTTGATGTGTCAAGAACATGGCTAACAAGGTGGGTTTAAAAGGGTGAATGGATGATCCAAACTAGTAATGATTTAAAAATATTTTATGTGAACAATGAATTTAGCTAACCTAGTTTAGGAAATGTGCAGGTTTTGGCAAAGAATCAAGCAAGGTTTCCACAGATTAAGGAAAATAGTGTAAAGCAAAGATTCTGTCGGACACAGTAGCTGGCGGTTCCTTATCTAGGGGCGGCGGTTCCTTATCAATAAGGTATCGCGGGTCGATAAGGAACCGCGACCAGTAGTGATCAAAAATGGTACTTCCTCAAACTTTGGTTTGCCCAGATTTTTACCAAAGGATTTTTAAGCCAAAGTTAACTACTGACCAAAATCTAGGAAACTAACTAACACAAAGGATGCACAAAGCTATGCAAATCATAATCACAATGGCAAACATTTAGGATAAACAACAAATAATCCAAACAAGTAGAATTTAGTTAATACACATCCAAGATAAAAAATGTTTAACATTACATGTTTACCAACATGTATTCTTTGAAAACACTTCAAAGTCTTCACCTTCTTTTCTTGCCTAATCCCTTGATCATATTCCCCAAATACTTGAATCCCTTCCTTGACTCAACCCGATGTTCATGCAATTCACCTCGAGTCCTAAGATTTTCACGGTAGAGATGCTCCATGTTGAGATCTTCCGGTACTTCACTAGAGGAGTAATGAGGTGGGGGAGCTAAGTCTTCAAGTCCATCCACGAATGAGTTTGAGGATGGATGGGAATTACTCGAAGAGTTTAAGTGAGAACTAGAACCTATGCCATCACCATCACTTGTTGGCATATAGGTATCCTCATCATCCATCTCTTGATGATCGGATTTTCTCGAACCTCGATCACTTCTAGGCTTTCTTGCATATACCTCGTGAATAGGAAACATAACCCGATGAACCGGGTGAAAGCGAGAAAGGTCGAGGTGGGGAAAGTCATGAGCAACCCTTTTGAAAAGGCGAGTAAGAAGCATAGCATAGGGAAGGTTTGTTTTGGGCTTTGAAAGGGCATAGTTTATTCGTCGAGCGATATAGAATGCCAAATTGTACTTGGTTGATGTAAAGATGCAAATCAACATATGCACCATACAAACTGGGATATGATCGTAATCGGAGGTTAGGGGTGGGATTAGATCTAATCGTTTTTGGATTGTATATATTTAGGGTTTATTTTGTGTCGGATTGGGTTTCTGGTGCCGTTCTTTTCTTTATTTATTTATTTTTTCCTCCTTTTTTGTGACTGTTCGGATCTCTAGGCTAGGGTTTCGACCTGATCTCTTAGATCTGTTGGTTGTGATTCGGTGCTGCTGGTGCGTATTGTTTATTAACCCGTGTTTCGGTGAAGCTAGGGTTATATATTTGGGAATATTGTGTTCTGATTGGTGGCTTGTTTCCATTGTTGAAAACCCTAACTAGGGTTTCTTTCTATTGCTGCTAATCGTGGATTTTTGTTGGGTTTTTGCTGTGGGTTTGAGAGAATGGAAAAGGGCTTCTTGGATAAAAATTCATTTGCTTCAAAAATTATGAACATTGATGGGAAGAAAATCCAAGGGGGGAAGCTGCGACAGGTCATGAGGAATGCACCAGCTACAGGTACTTTTATTGTTCCACTTAATGATTCGAGTGGTACTTCTGATGTGGGTCAAGATTCCTCGATGAGGACTGATGTTACGTATGCATCTGCTGGGAGAAATACGACTGACACAAGTCCTAACAGTGTGACCGTGGCTGCTGGTCATAGGTCGCATGATGTTGATAAGGTGAAACATCCTGAACCTAAATTTATTAGCAAGAAGGTAAGTATTTCGATGCTTACAAATGATGAAGTGGTTTCGGGTGCGGATGTTAAAATCCCATCGACAGCAGTTAAGGAGGTGAGGGAATTTTTTGCTAATACACTTTATGGGTATTTTGTTGGAAAAAGATTAGCATCCCCCATTGTAGAAAATTATGTTATGAATACTTGGGCGAAATTTGGTATTCAGCGGGTTATCTTACGTAATGGTTTCTTTTTGTTTAAATTTAAATCTAAAGAAGGTATGGAACAAGTGCTAGAGAAAGGCCCTTGGCTTATTCGTTTAGTTCCGATTATTCTTAATATTTGGAAACCGAATACTAGATTGGTTAAGGATGATGTTAAATCGGTACCGGTTTGGGTTAAAATTCATAAGATTCCTATTGTTGCTTTCTCGGAGATTGGGCTTAGCTTGATTACATCTCAGTTGGGAAAACCGATTATGCTTGATAGTTACACAAGTGAAATGTGCCTCAATCCGTGGGGACATTGCACTTATGCTCGCGCCCTTATCGAAGTTTCGGCTGATAGGGCTTTGAAGAATTCTTTAGTGGTGGCTATACCACTTGAGGATGATTTGGAACACGTGTTGGAGAATCTTGAGGTTGAATATGAATGGCAGCCTCCCCGGTGTGATACTTGTAAAATTTTTGATCATACGGATCTAGATTGCCCGAATGTGTCTAAGGAAGTTAATTCGAAACCTGGTGATGGTTTTGAACAGGTTAAACGAAAGAAGAAACATGGTAGTAAGCCTCGCCTTATAGAAGGTCTTAAATTTACTAAACCTAAAGCTACTTGGGTTATAAAGCAATCGAAGACGTCTACTTCAAAGAGCAACAATTCTGAAAATATTTTGGAATTAAAAAATGCGTTTGAGAAATTGCGTGATAATGAGGCGGTTCTGGAGGAAGTGCAACATGTTGAGACGACGGCCCCAAGCCAAGGTAGTACGCCCACGGTAAGGGCTATTGATCCTAGTTCTAGTGAGATAAATAAGATTGTTGAGACCCCTAAAGATGCTGGTGCATCTTCTAGTAAACCTAAACATTCATTTGGTCCATGAAATCTTGCTAACTTTAGTGATTCGGATGACGATGAAGTTTTTGCATCTCAAGATGAGTTTGCTGCTTATATGTCATCGGTTGGTGGAGGCCACTCTCTTGAGGATGAATTTGATATGTATGATGATGAGTATGTAAATCAGATTTATGATTTACCTGGTCAACTTAAGGAGTTTCGAGACTTTCAACTTCAAAGGAGTGGTAGGAAGTAGATGTACGTCTTTGTAGTCTTAAGGGGGGGTTGTCCCCTTAAGTAGGGATGTTTTGTTATAGCTTTATTTGCTTGGATGTTGCCTATGTATCGGGCTTTGATATAGGACTTCACCTATATCCTATGTACTTAATTGGTTTTTTTGGAGTAATATATTTTACCGGGGTTGCATTCCCCTTTACCCAAAAAAAAACTGGGATATGATCTCGGTTTCCACCAAGACAAAATACATTCTCCCTAAGGATATTTCCCATTGGACCATAAAATCCTTAAGGTCGCTAGAGAGCACTTCATAGCGATTCACATTTCGCACATTTGAATGAAGGCTTCTCACAACGTTTCCATCACGCTCTTTTGAAATGATGTCAAGGATAAACTCCGGATCAATTTCGGTGTGGTCATTTGGAGGTTTATCATAGGATTCCAAGAGAGCATCAAGTCTCCATTTATCCGTAAAACGACAAGTGCCTTCATATGGCACACCAAGAATTTCGCCAAAGTTTTCGAGGGAGTATTGAATCATTTGATCATTCAACAAGAATCGAATGAAGATTTCTCCATTGTATTCAAACATGGAGTAAGTGCTAAAGAATTCTAGAAGAAACAAGGGGTAAATATCTTCTTCTATGTTGAGCAAGCAATCAAACCCTGAAAGCTCAAACATAGATTGGATATAGTCATAACCCGTTATTCCCTCATCAACGACTCTACCCTCATGGAAACAACGAGTAGAAAGGGATGGAAAGGAGTTTCGAAGTTGAGTGGAAGCATAGGTTTGGGAAAGGTTTGGCATGTATTCTCTAGTGAGTTGATGATCCTTTTGGTATTTTGAAGGCATAATTAGTACCTAAATAAACACAAGAAAATATTTTTCCAATCACTCATATGAAAAATAAAATCAAAACTAAAAAATATGAGAATGTGTTATATCAATTTCTTGACAAACAAAGGATTGAATCTATATCATTCTCATGCTCACAATGTATCTATTCCATTATTAACCAAGAACATATGACCTATGTTGGATCAACAATGGACTAGAACAATGGTTTTTCAAAACAAGGTTTTTAGGTAAGCATTAACAATGCAACTACCTATTTGTTCATGGGTTCATCTCAATTCCATCTTTTAACCAAAATCATTTAGCCAAAATTCAGATTTGTTCTACAAGTGGGTTTTAGTGAAATCTTACTGAATATGAACCTAAGGAATCATAGTAAAATAACCATGTCAACCCATATTCCTATTAAGGTTCTAATTCAATTTCAATTTTAAAAATCCCCAATTATGAAAGGATGAACCCTAGAGAAAAATAGATGAAATTGAAAGAAAGTACTTACAGTTAATTAATGTTTGATGAAGGATGAGTGAAACCCACAACTTGGAATCAGTTAATTTGAGTGATTGAAGATTTTTGAAGCTTTAACAATGGTGGAAAAGGTGAAACCCGTCGGTGTGTGTTTTTGGGAGAGAGAGGGTTTGGTTTGAAAAAGGTTATTTTAATAAAACTGGCGCTCTGACAAGCTTTACTGCCCGTGGTACCTTATCGATAAGGAACCGCGGGTTTGAGCCGCCAGAGATAAAGAACCGCCTGCAGAGGCTGGTTTTTATCAATGAAACACGACAAAATTTTGAAAACCAAGTTTTCTAAAATACTTAAAATTATATCTTAAAACTTTTAGAATATCATTGGATCATCATAACACTAAGCAATATGCCTTAATGAAGGATTACGAGTTGAATCGAGATCGAAAAGAACTAAAACGGACAAAGGACTACTCGTAGCGAAAAGGCAAAGTGGAGAGAAGTCAAGGGAAGTGAATCAAGACTAATATCAATGGTCAAGGGATAATGACAATCTTCAAATCATGGAGACGAAGAGCTTGTGTCATATATAGTGGTTTAAGACGTGCCTTTCTGGCGAAACGTTAAACGGCTTTGGTAACGAATAAACACAAAGCAATTATTCATGTATAGACTAAGATCACTTTCAATAATAGTCTAAGTCTAAACCAAAATATGAGCAAGGTATTGATTCACTTTCTCTCCCATAAAGGGCCTACTAACCGTATGGGTGCAAACCATGGAAATCATGCTTGATACTTTAAGCTACTACTAACTCACTCTACATCACCATAGTGAGTCAAGTATCCAAGCAATGAAGGTTTGAGAGGATAAAAGAAAAGAATCACATACCACAAACAAATGTCAAGGCAAGGATGCCAAGAACAAGCACATAGTCAAGTAATGATCAAAAGAATGATCAAAGGGCGTGTGGAAGAACGAAAGCGTACCTTGGCCATAAAGAGCAATCCATCAAGGAATCAATGCAATACCCAACAAAGACTATGATGAATACTAAGTCTTCAAGGACTAGTATCATTCCCAATCATCTTGATATCATCATTCAAGGATGTTAAAGATCAATGAAGATGAGTCTTCTACTAGTGCAAGTAACTCAATCCACAACCAATTAAATGATTGATCTTCATGAGTACCTACACAAAGCAAGATTCAAACTAGTAGATACATTTCAAGAGTAGATCTAAAAGGCATAAGGGCTACTATTCTAAGAGGGATGCTATATTACCAATTAAAAGACCTATTTTCCAAAAAAATTAGTTTTAACCAAAGAGAAACTTTAGTACAACTTGACCTTCTAATTTGAGGAGACAATGGATCGATCCATGTTTTAAAGTACAATATACTTCAAAGATCTTGAGTGAACATCGCTCTGATACCAATTGTAGAAACTAGAAGGGGGGGTTGAATAGTTTCTCTTCAATTAGTCACCTAATTTAAATTACTTTGAATTAAGTGTGTATCAAAACTATCTTTTACTTGAAGCTAAGTTGAATAATGATTAGGCTCAATTCAAATGCATTAGTAATGGTAATAGGTAAGTATAATGATAATGAAATAAGTAAAGAGTAAGGAAAGAGACAACCTAGTGACAAGACAACAAGATTTATAGTGGTTCGACAATGAGGCTCTATCCTCGTTTCTACTCCACTCCTCGAGTACACCTACTCGAGATTTCCACTATATCCACAAGCTCCCTTCTTGGCGGAGAAAGCCTTACATCGTCGCTTACATTATTTTCCCACACTAAGCTAAATGTCGAGACCTAATCATTAGCTAGGACCAATCTACACAACGTTGCCTACTTCACAATTTAACGACACAAGGCTAGATGTCGAGTTCTAATCTCAAGGTAGAACCAATCTTCACGATGTTGCCTACTTCATCATTTAACGACACATGGCTAGATGTCGAGTTCTAATCCAAAGCTAGAACCAATCTTCACGACTCTTCACTTTGAAGCTAAGTGAGAACTTCACACAACACAACTACTAATCACTTTCAAGTTTAGTGAGAACTCACAAGACACAACCACATCACTTGATAGTTTAGTGAGAACTACTACACAAATCTATTACAACTCAACTAGACATATCCAAGTACACACATGTATCTTGGATCTACACAACACAAATCCAAGCAAACACATATGCAATGGATGTACACAACAAATCCAAGTATTCACAAATAGCTTGGATGAACACAACTAGTCCAAGTATTTCATAAATACAAATGGATCAACAAAAATAAAAAGTCTTACATGATGAACATGACTAATTCTTGGATTCATCTTTATCACAACACTAGTGACTGAGTGATCTTCTCATTGGATAAGGTAAAGAAGGGGATCAAGAGGATAATCATATGTAAACATCCTTAACACTTTAAGTGATCATTTACTAATGATTATGATATAGAAAAGAGAAAGGGGGCTGAGAAACGTCCAAGAGGCTTGTTGGAAAATGAGATTTGATCCACTATTTATAGAAGACAAAGTCCAACGGCTAGTTGGGCGCGGATCCTTATCTAGCCGGCGGTTCCATATCGCTAAGGAACCGCCTAGCTATTTAAGGTACCGCCCAGTAGAGTCCGCTCCCTTTTTTGTCTTTTAGTGGGGTAGGAATATCTGAGGTTTTTTAAGCCTTCAAAGGATATTCTTATGGCATATGGAATATGCCATTTTCAAATTTACATTTTCCATTTTATTAAAACATTTTCTTAAAAAGAAAGTTTATTAAACAATCTTTTGTCATATTAACAAAAGTGAGTTTTAAGGATAATCACTTTGATGATCACTAAGTATGATTAAGAAAAGTTAGTGATATGATTATTACCTTGATGACAGTGTTAGTTAAATAATTCGTTTTGTGTTTTATACTAAATGTGTTGTATAGTTTGTTGTGACAAAACTGAGAAAGATTAGTTAACACTAATAATGTTTGTAGGCATCACTTGCATTAACATATATATATATATATATATATATATATATATATATATATATATATATATATATATATATATATATATATATATATATATATATATATATATATATATATATATATATATATATATTTGTCTATCAAATTATGTTGAAAACTATACCCAAAAGTTTCACTCTAGAAAGTGACCTTAACCAAATCCAAACGACTTTTACTTTTAAACTTGACTCATACAACATGTAAGTAAACCATCCCAATGATACCAAAGCTCATCTCAAAGACCAAGTACCCAAAAACATAAGTTTAAACCCTACTGTACGAAAATCAGCCTTGACCCCAACACTTGTACAAAAGTTTCAACCAACCTGCTGACCTCAAATAACCATAAGCTTCACATATTTGAAAAGTAGACTTCGAGTACATAATTTTAGGCTTTTGAATCACCCAAAAAGCTTTTAAAATGACCAAGTTATGACTAAAACGATTTGACTTAATTTCTGCCCAGACTTAGTAACGATTCTACGACGATTTATCTATAGCTTAGCGACGACCCATTGACAGTCCGATGATTTAAAATCCTAATTCACCATTAATCATCATATTGACCTCATTAATTGTCCAAATCAAACCCTAACTTTATTAATTACAGAATGTTAAAAGCCCATATCATTTTCAAATTAGGGAGCTATGATCACTTGAACACCCAAGGATCTCAATAAGCTCGAACACATCATTTGCATAAAAACTTTTTGATAAAAATTTTGGTTAAAAGGAAATACAAGTTTGCATAGATTTAACGTCTAAATTAATGAACAAGAAAAAATAAAAGTTGGAACACATATTTAAACTTAGAAGGGTTTATTATATCTTTAACTAATTCATAAAAAGGTTTATAAGCTTAAAACTAGAACAAGGATACATCACAAGCCGATGACTCCTTATATAGTATCCCAAAGAACAATCTAGAATAATAAAAAATGCAGAAACCCTAACTTGTTGATTACCAGTTTTGCCCTTTGAATAAAATTGAAATTGGTCAAATTAGAGACCCATGTGATCTTTCCAATTGATACAGTTGTGCAAAGTGATCCAAACCGTTTGTTATCCACTGAGGAACAAATTTTCATCAAGGGCCATTGATAATGTTTGTTTTGGGAATGAGTATGAGAGTGACAGGTGCATGGCATACATGGGTTGGGGTCCACAGTGGTGAGAGGGATGTTTTGTGGGTTTGTGATGATTAGGTGAGGGTTAATTGCTATTTTGGAAATGATGGTGAAATTCCCCTTTGATTCTTGTTGTTTAGTGATCTAGTAGTTATAAGGGATGGGTTTAATAAATAGTTGGGTTAGATCTTTGGTTAGGGGTGAAAGGGTGTTAACCGCCCATTTAATTAACTATGTTAATTTAAAAATAAGAACAGGTAATTGGGTGTTGGGCTGATTGGGTTTATGGGCTTGTTGGGTTGTGGTACGGGCTTGGTTGGGTTTTGGTTGAAACGGGTTATGGTTTTAACAACTTCACCCCCTAATCTTTGTAAAGTTTTGCACTTTCTTCTAAACAGCTTAATACCAAAATTAGTGCTAATTCCTTTGTTTTCAACTTTTCTCAAATGGTAGAAATGGTCCTTGATACTTATGAAACTTTGAAAAGGACAATTCTTGTAATTTTAACAATCTTCAAGGGCTGATTTGGTCATGTCTTGAAATTTTAGGGACCCAAATGTAACTTTTGAGTTTTACAAGGGTATAAAATGAGAAGTCTTTAAACTTGAGGGACTAATCTTGTACAATCTTCAAACTTCAAGGACTTTCTTAGAAAATCAATGCTCGGGTCTGGTTCATTGTGCAACTTTGTTTCCCGTGTTTGTTTTTGCTTGACTCTTGTTATCTTTTGGTAAATTCACGATATCCGAACCTACAAACACACAATGAACAAATTCAAAGGGTTTTTCACGGTTTCTATGATATTTTGTACATTTTAAGGCCGATTTGGATGATGAGACCATGTATAATTGTGGTCTCATCACCGTTTTTGGGAAACTAACAAGAATGGATAAAAAATCTATTGCTAAGATAGATTGAGTGCTCCCCACTTCTTTTTCAACGGCTATGAGCAAGTTCACAACATGGCACACCACATGGCGAGTCCAGAAATTACATGGCTCATCTTTTAACTCAAAATTCAAATTTGCAAGATTCGCATCTTCAAGATAATATCCAAAGGTCTATTAGGAAATTTAGCAGCTAGGATTTTTCATTCTACATTGTTCTCTTTGTTCTATAAATAGTAGCAGCTTATGTAATTTTATTTTTTGTTTCCATATTTTTTGTAAACATAATTTTGTTAATAGTTAAACTGTATTTTTGGCCTTGAAAAATCTTTGTGTTCCATTTACTTTTAAGCAAATCTATCTTTCAAGTCTTTTAATTTCAATTTATTTCAAAGTTGTTTTCAAAATTTTCAAAGGTTTTTTATAAGAACTTTAAGAACCTTTGGCATATGCTCTTATCATGGCCATGTGTTTGACAAACAAATGGTGTGAGGAGCATATATTAAAGTTACTTTCTTCTTCAAGTCCTTTTTAGGTTTACAAAGTTTGGATCCAAAAAGCTTTTTAAAGAAAATCAGTATTTATTCTTTTTTACTTATTAACTGTTCACATAAGCCAAGACATAAGCTGTCTAACACATAGCTTATAAACTTGTTTTATGTGAGCTGGTAGTGTACTTTGCTTGTGATGTGCAGGTTTGGAAGAATCTCATATCATTTCCTTGTTTTATCTTTGGGAGTGTAATAGTCCACAACCAAATACCAGCTCACATAGCTTATTCTCCATGTGCAAGAAGCCAAGAAAAGCTCTCAGAAAAGGCTAGTGGCATCTATTTATTGTAAGTGTTGAACCTCCCCTTTTTATGATTTTTTGATTACCTTTTGTGCTTATGTGAAATCTGCTTGTGACTGCATGCCAAGTTATTCTTATGGTATTTGTTAGTTAATTTATGGTTGAGTTTTATGTTCATGTTTGTTAAATTTCCCAAATTTGTTAGAAAAAGGGATGTTTGGTACAAATAACATAGGACTGCTTGACAACCAGTTTTAAGTTAAATTTGCTTTCACACTTTTATTCTTGTCATGATTAGGTGATTTAGGCTAAGAAAATCATTTAGTATAGTGCAAAGTTTGGATTTTCAAGATCTTGTGATTTTATGATAATTTGTCGAATATGATAACCTTAGTATTGTCTGATATATATGAGTTTGCTATCAGATTTATGTGTGTATGCAGTTAGCTAGGATTGATTTTGGTTTGTTCATAAATTAACTTGGACTAAATCTTACCCAAACTTGCCATATGCATCAGATGTTGTGATCTTCTCAAATTTAGGTTTTAGGATTTGGTTTTCTAAATATTGGTAGCTTATGTGTTATTCCACATCTGTGTGCAGTTAATTTTGTTTTATGTAGCTTATAGGATAAGTAGATATTCCTTTTTTAACCATTTGCATCGGTTATGCTTTTTCTGTGTAGTTTGGCCTAACAGTGTGAAGTAGTTACCATTGTTAGTGCAATAGGGTTAGCCACTTGTTAGGCCAATTCAGTTCCTAATGATCTCACTGATGGATTTGAATAACAATCAACCTAAGTGAAGTATTATCCTTTAACATAATGAAGTCACTAAGTGAACATTCACTCATTGAGTTACCTTCGAGTACCTAGACTGAGTCTAAACGAAAGACTCGAGAATTCAGAGAGGCGAAGTTCAATGAATGATATATCTAAGACAAAGAAGAAGGTGATGTGTTTAGTGAGTTGTGGCAATAGACTCACTGAACCCCATACGATCTCCCTGAAGAAACAAGCATCCTCCAAGACTGAAATAAAGGCGGGATAAGTTGATTGTGATAAGATGTTGTACATCACACAATTAGCGTGAATTACCCTTTTGGGATAGATAGGGCACTGACAGTGTAAAAGGACTTATGTCCTAATACTTAGAATATGCTAAGACAAGATTGTACACTATATCAATAAGACAAGAATTACACATGGGCAATTCTTTGTCTTGTATCTACCTTTGCTTCTATAAATAGGATGGTTGTAAAAGGAGAGAAACAAGTTTTTGCACTAAATGCTTCAGACATTCACAAACAAAGTTCTCTCTTCCAAATACGATCAAACGCACTTGACTTTTAAACTCTTGTAGATAGAATCGTTAAGCTTAGCAATCGTTAGGATTGGTTTAGCTTGTTAGTTAGGAGATCACCAAACACACATTGTCTATTCAATCCCTATTGTAGCTTCGTATACAATTGGGTATAATTATTTAATAAATTAAGAGTTAAACGTTGAAAACCTTTTGTGTTATTTACTTTACATTGTCTTGTGTTTTTACATTACTTTACCATGAGTTAGGTCTATACTTAGTATTCTTAAGTATAAGACTAATTACAAGGGACCAACAAGTGGTATCAGAGCGGTAGGATTATAAAACTTTTTAAATACCGTCTCAAAGTTTTTAAAACCTTGATCCATTATGGCTGAAAGTAATGTACCTCAACTTGTCAACAAAAAGGGAGCAAGTTACTCTGTTAAGTTGGAGGTTGAAATATTTAATAAATGGAAGAAAATAATGTTATGTTATTTGATGGGAATGGAACCTTATTACATTACTTGTATTAAGAATGGTCCATTCAAATCAAAAACAGCAGCAGGTGATGACAAACCTGAAAACCAATGGTTTGACGATGAAAGGAGAGTGGTTAATCAAGACATACGTCTCAAAGTCATCATAATATCTTGTGTTCCTGACGATATTAAGAAGGTTATCATCGAGTGTGAGACGGCCAAAGAGACTTGAACAGATCTTGTTCATAGTTTCGAAGGATCATCGGACACTAAGGAAAATCGGATTATGGACCTGAAGTTAGAATATAACACTTTCAGGGCCAAACCATCTGGAACACTTCCTTAGACTTATACCAGATATAAGACCTTGCTCAATGAGCTATCAAATGACGGGGTGAAACTGTCTAAGCATGAAATCAACATTGAATTTTGTGAATAGTATCCTTGAAAAATAGCTTGGTTTCTCTCAAGGGATGAGAAATGCCAATCACATTCAGACTCAGGATCTAGCAGGCATCTATGGAAGATTTTTCTATGAAGATAATCTAATAAATAGAAGATATTCTGAGTCTAAGAAGGCCTTAATAACAAACTACTCAGCCAAACCAAACCCTGTTGATCATGGACCCATTACAACTGCTTTTTACTCAAATGAAATTGTTCAATACTTTTAGGAGACCTTAGACGATGAGGTTGATGAAAGATATAGTACTGAATACATAAGGGATCTAAATAGGGAATTTCATGAAAGGGCCATGTTGGCAAATACCAAACGATATATCAAAAGAGCTAGATTTGCTGGAAATCAATGCACTAAGGGAGTGTATTGTTATCGATGTGGTAAAACTTGGCATTTTGCAAAATATTGTCTTTCAAAAACTCCATTGGCCTCATATAAAAGTCAAAATTCATCATAAGGAAATGACAATTTTCAACCTAAGTTTACACCAAAACTGATTCAGGCTTCTCCAATTAACCAAAGTTTTCAGAATAATAAGAAAATTGAGAAGGATTATAGGTCTGAGTACAAAAAGGTCAAAGCAAAGCTTGCACTCTTAGAAGCTGGACCCTCAAATACTCAGACTCAAAAACCTCCTCAAAACAAAGCCAAAGGTCTGGTAGCTGAAACCTTTGATTGGGGTGATGAAGACTTATCCTCAAAAGATGAGGAAGTCAGATATCAAGTGTTGATGGCTCTAGTTGATGATGAACTATCTGTTGGAAAGAGTCATGCTCGAAATGGAGAATGGGTTGACATCACCATGAGAAAGGTAAACATGCTCCTCTCTATGGATGAAGAGTCTGATTGGAAAAGGTTCCTTAAATATATAAATATTGATTTATCGTTTGTTGAAGAGCAGAGATTAAACCTTCTTTCAAAATATAATAAACTTTTTTTGAATTAAACAAATGTTAGAGACCATTTATTGATTTTGAAACAAGCCAAATTTGAAGAAGTAAGCTGTCAACATCAGAACACTTAACTTACTAAAATTAATCATGCTCTTCAAGAACAACTTAAGGAAGAAAAGCGCATCAACGAGAAGTGGACTAATATCTCTACCTTAACCTCTAAGTGTATAAATAGCCAAATTCCTTCCCAAAATAAGAGAATTCTTAGGGCACGTCAACTTATTAAGAAACCACTTACTAAGGAATTGAGTGAAAAAGCATTTCTCCCAGCCTCAGAGGGGTTTGATCATGAAATGATACCAAAGTCAAAATATTGGGTGGAAAGATCAAACCCTGAGAGTCTGTTACCCAATTTTGATATTGGCAAAATTTTAATACCTGAATCTCAGGCTATTAATGAATTACTTGGTCTTAATGAGAAGACTCATGTCCCTAATGAATCCAGTAACACTGAACCATCAATTGTTGTTGAGGACATTCAGAATCCTCTTCCACCTTTGAAAACTCTTCAAGGGGCAAGTCCATGTTCTGAACTAAGTCCATTATCTTATCAAGAACACTCACCCAAAGGAAGAGCTAGAATTGGTTGTCCTGAACAAACAAAGCCTGACTCAAAAGAGACATCAAGTCACACTGAGTCATGAACTTTCATTGAGAAAACAACCAAACCTATATGTCCCTCAGGAACTCCTACAAACTCAATCAACTCAATTTCTGTTGTAAATCAAGAGGAGTTAAGTAGATTGTTCCAACTATTCTTGGAAGAGAAGCTGAACTCAGCCTCTAAATCTCAGGGTGAATCATTTGTGTCCTCACAGCCTGAATCATCAAAAAGCAACAAAATGTATCATTGTGGATGTGACACCCTAGAATCGAGGTCATTAACGATACCCTAAATTACGCTAATTTTTGAAATTTTTAATAAATTTTAATTTCTATATTTATAAGTATTTTGGTTAAAGCCGATGTTCGAGGTTATAATTTTTACGTTTGACGTTTTAAGAAGGACGATGACGATTACGATCCCGAGGGATGCCCAATTTTATATAATTTTTGACGATTTATCGATAATGTAATTTTTCGAGAATTTTATTTATGATTCGTGTTAAGTTGAGTCGGGTGAGTTTTATAGCCTTCCGAGTACATTTAAAGTATCCCAAAAATATTTTGGAGCGTTCGGGAAGATTTCCGACTCCCGTAAAATATTCAAAATTGACAAATGAGTCGAAACCGCAAAGTTATAGTGGCGTTTTTACTTAAGGCCAAAAGAAAGCAAAATTTACCATTTAGGTCCCTCCCAATCCACCAAAAAGCCCAAAATGGACACACACACAAACACATAGAACACATCACCCAAAAATTAAACTCTCTCTCCCTCTCTTGTCTCCATAGCCGACGGACACCCCCAAACCACCAAAGAAATCCATCAAAAAATTTTTTCACTTGATTTTCATAAAAACCAAGGTTAGACCACATCTAATTTGGTCATTCCCTACATTTTCATGTGCTCAAATCCCACATGCACTAATAAAAATTTTCCAAAAATTTTTATGATGATCCAAATTCATTTTTGAGGCTAAATGTTGTAATGCATGTTTAATTTATGAGTTATGGAAGCATAAACACCAAGAAAACCCACCAAAATCAATTTGGTTGTGGTGATTGGGGCACCCAAACCCCACGGCACAAGGGGTGTTTGGGGAGCCATGGTGGTTGTTGAAATTTGAGCTTATCCTAGTGTTTGGTTATGTGTTTAGTGATGATTTACATAGGTTTAATGGGTTGCATGTTTAATTTCTTTGATTTTTGATTTTGAGATTGGTTGATCAATAGGGGTAGGACTGAAATTTGGTGTTAGGATATGTTTGGGAAGGCTTAGGATGATGTTTAGTGGTGGTTAGAAGGTTTGGAACGAGTCTAAGTGTGTTTTTGGTATGGTCATTTTTAGGCAGAAACTTTAGGTCCATTTCATAAAAATGATTTTTTTTCCAGGTCTTGAAAACAAAATGTAGTTGTAGAGGGTCTTTTTATCTTTAATTTGGTATAAGGTAGAGCCCGTGACTCAAAACGAGCTAAAAGTTATGACATTTTAAAGATCGGGTACCGGGAGACGAGGACTTTCATAATCCGAATTTGTGTAAAGTTTTAGTCAAATCCCGAGGGTCACAAGTATAAATTGGTAAATGGTCAAGGGTCAAAATTTGGTCCCTAACCTGTATAAATGGGTCTATATGTTGACTTAGGAGTCAAGGAAGTCAAAGGTACTTTTCATATAGGTCAAAGAGGTCAAAATTGGTCGAAGTGCAATTTCAGCCCGTAAAATGTAGTCGTAGAAAAGCGTCGAGTAACGGGTCGTAAAAGTAAAAACTTTTATTGGGCTTAAAAACATGTCATCTACAGGTCTTATAGGATTTTTGAGAATTTTGTCAAATTTTATAAGTGTGGTTAAACATGGTAAAACAGCCCGTACTTTAGTCAAGTACCGGCGAGAATGGGTAAAAATGGACAACGTAAGTAATGAGAACGAATGGTATAAAATGAGTGATACTTGTTATTTTATTTTTGGCGTGAGTTATACTTGTCCTAAGTGGCTAGTATATATGTATTTTATACAGTACCGTAAGTATTTAAAATGAGATTACTCATTACGCGTTATTTGTGATAGGTGTTGATTTACCCGGGTATCCGTAACATCGTCAGTGATCATCCCTCGAACTACCGACTACTTAAGATATAAGGTGTGAATTTATAGCCTCGCTTATATTTATTTCAAATTGTTTTACCCGCGAGGGAAATGCATGCTAGTTTTTAAAAGGAACGTATATCATGAATGATTGTTAGACCCGAAAGTTGCCTTAGAAATTGTGTTGAGTACCAAAGTTGCAAAAGTCCCTAAAATCATGAACTATTAACTATTGTCCTGCCCTCGAGTAGGGGGAAATAGCCGCTTATGCAATTTGTAGTACTACGGGGTTAACGACCCAATGCTAGCCGAGAAGCTGTACTTTTAGTAAGTTCTGCGGTAGATTATTTTGTATGAGAAATAAGGTATAATTGCAACTGATGCCTTTAGAAGGGGCACTGGTTTCATCTGAATCACGCCGGTATTTATTGCGCGGGTGATTGAGTTAACGGATTAGTGTCATGAGCTTAAACACAATTGTCAGTATCCTGATTATAGTTTGTTTGATCGACAAGACTATAAATGATCACGAATGGTTTTTATTATATATACGTTCAAATGGATTGAAAAACCTATGAATTCCACTCAACGTTTTCGTTGACCAAAATTTTGGCATGTGTTTCAGGTAACCGCTGAGGTGTAGGATGGAGCATGCATGGGATGGGCGTTGTGTGTATGGCTTGGAGTCCGCTTGTTTTTCCCTCCTTTTCTACTTAAACAATTTTTAAGTTTAATGTCATGTTGTTGTAAACTGAAATTCTTGGGTTGAGATTCATGGGGACCGAAAACGCTAAACTCTGTTGTACCAAATTGGGGTTGGAAAAACTGTGGACATGTATCATCTAACAATTTTAAATTCAAGTTTTAAGTTGACGTCTTTTTAGCGTCGTTTGATATATCTTGTGTGCAATGAATACTGTGTAGCACCCATTGTTGTAGTTCCGCTGCGCATAGCAATTGTGGGGGTGTTACAGATTGGTAATCAGAGCCACGAGTTATAGAGAACTAGGTCGTTTTTGAAAATCCTAAACTATAACTTTTGGTGTCGTAAGAAAAGGGTCCAAGCACACACAACTATCCTGCATGGCTCCGGTAAGATTTATTGTTGTATTTATGGCATTTGACGTATACTTTTGAGTGAAGTATATATGTGGGTAATTATTACGTAAGTATGGAATTACTATATGTAGACGTTGAATTTTACGTGAAATATCCGACATCGTAATTTTTGTATTAATCATGCATGAGCATCATATTATTACATTTCGGGCATATGTACCACCTTTGCATTGCATTTGCATGCATGTATTTATAACTATTGTATAATTACTTATGTACCCTCCGAAATTCGCTGTTATTACAGGAATGGCCGAGGTACCGCCTAACGATAATGGAAACGATTACGTCATAGGTCGCGAAGGGGGAAGTGTTGGAACAGCAGCTGAAGGACAAGCTGAGACGAACGATGTACAAGCCCAGGACCCCGACCAAAGGAGAACTACTTGCCCCACGCCTATGCGTACTTCCCATCTGGTTGGTGTACCAGGTATCCCCAGAAGAGCCGAAGGTGCAATGAGCGCAAATTCTCTTCATCAAGGCATCCCAAGAATTTGCTGTCCCGGACCGAGGATTTATCATGACGTACGACGGACTGTGAGAGGTTTGGAAGGATCGATGTGCATGAGGTATGTAGTGGAATCAAGGGTGGTCAGTAGATTCGACGAGAATGAAAAGGCAGACCAAAGACTGTTGGAAAGGACTGCAAGAATTGCGTATGATGGGATAGTAAACACAAGTGACATCAACAGTTTAAAATCAATGGTTGCAAATTTAAGTGCTAGTCTTGACCGTGTGAGGGAAGATCAGATGAGGTTGTCGAGGATGCAGAGTTGGGAGCATCGTGTGAGGGATTCATTGCCCCCGGATTGGAGATTCGTGGACGATTTAGAGATGGAGGCGAATGACTTCATGATTCAGCCGCCTACTAGAGGTGCTTGTATTACGGTGGGAAGTCAGGTAGCGATTGAGTGTGGATCCACATCAGGGACGAAAAAGGAAACGGAATGTGGGCCGGATGAGAAAGGAAAAAGGAAAATGGATGATGTGGATGAGGACGTTAGTGATGAGGAACCTGAGGAAGACGACGACGAGCCGCCATCCAAGAGGCCGTGTGGATCACCACATGCCTAGTTACTTGTTTTGTATTTTCTTTGATCATTGTAATAGAACTATTTTGGACCTTTGTATGATAGTATTATGACGAGAAACTCAAGTACTTGACGTTTTGTGGTGAACGATTGTAGTGGCAATACTTGTCACGATTTTGGTTAATTATCAATACAATCTATGTTACCTTTCATGATCTGTGATATGTCTTAAATTTGATCTTTTGTGATGTGAATTGATGAATATTAGTAACTCCGTAGTGATGTGTCGTTGTATGTATATTATGTCTGGGAAACTTGATATGTATACTTACATTGTTTTTCTATTTTTCTTGTCTTGCAGAAAGAGATATTCGATAACACCATGCCTCCAAAGTTGACTGCCGATCGTGTTAACACCATGATTCAGGAAGCTATAGCAAATGCGTTGGAAGCGGACCGAGCTGGGAGAAATCAGGATCCGGGAAGGAACGCGGGGAGACAGCAAGCCCCGAGAGTGTGTACCTATTCTAGCTTTATGAAGTGCGGTCCCACGCAGTTCCGAGGAACGGGTGGAGCTTTAGAACTAAGACGATGGTTGGAAAAGGTTGAAAGTACGTTTGAAATCAGTGGTTGTGCAGAAGCGGATAAAGTAAAGTTTGCAGCAGCTACGTTTCTTGATGATGCGTTAAGTTGGTGGAATACCCAGGTAGCTACGGTTGGATTGGCTGTAGCGAATGCAAGGACGTGGAATGCGACCAAAGCTTTGTTGACTAAGAAGTTTTGCCCAGAGGAGGAATTGGGGCAATTGGAGGACGAATTGAGGCACTTGACCTTGAAGAACAACGATATAGCTGCTTACACCAGGAGATTCAATGAATTAAGTCTTTTGTGTCCGGACATATTTGCCAATGATGCCAAGAAAATGAAGCAGTATATTAAGGGTTTATCTAGCAATATCAAAGGTGAAACAACTTCGTCAAAACCTGGAACGTTTGATGAAGCGGTTCAAATGGCACACGCTTTGATGGACGTTAAGCTTCAGGACAAGCAGAACTACATTGCTGAAGGCAACAAGAGGAAATGGGAAGCGGCACAAAGCAATCAATCCCAAGGCCAGAACCGAGGTGGAAATCGAAACAACCATGGGCCGAACCGTAATCAGCAGTTTAATCAGAGAAGGAACGAAGGGATGAGGGCAGTGACGAACCCTAGAGGTGTGAAAGTGAACCCCCATTGTGGTAAGTGCAACTTGTATCATGTTGGAAATTGCCCGCCTGCATGCGGCAAGTATGGGAAAGCAGGTCATAGGACATCTGGTTGTCGAACGGGAGGAGTAGCCACTGGGGCTAATGCTATCAGGATGAGAGGATGTTATAGTTGTGGAAAAAGGGGTCATGTGCAAGCGAATTGCCCGAAGGCAGGAAACAGGCGGGGAGGTAATAATGCGGCTGCTGTGTATCAAGTGGGAACAGCTGATAAACCACAGGGTCCCAATGTGGTTACCGGTACGTTTTTGCTAGACGCTTGTTATGCTAGTATTTTATTTGATTCTGGCTCCGACAAGAGTTTTGTAGACGTTAGATTTAGTCGTCATATTGATAGAGAACCGGTGTTGTTAGCGACTAGTTATAATGTTGAGTTAGCCGATGGAAAAATTGTTAGCACGAATTCTATACTGAAAGGGTGTACCTTGAAGTTAGGAAATTACGCTTTTAAGATCGACTTGATGCCTATAGAGCTAGGATCGTTTGACGTGATTGTGGGAATGGATTGGCTAATGGCGCATAGTGCTATGATCGTCTGCGGCGAGAGATTGGTTCAGATTCCGCTGAGGAATAGAGTTTTGACGGTAAAGGGAGACGAATGCACTTCTCGTTTGAAGGTGATTTCGTGTTTGAAAATGATGAAGTACGTAGAGAGCGGATGCGATGTGTTTTTGGCACAAGTGTCGAGTGATGATATAGAGGCGAGGATTGAAGAGGTACCAGTTATTTGCGAGTATCCGGAAGTTTTTCCAGACGAGCTGCCAGGTTTACCGCCTATCCGTGAGGTCGAGTTTCGAATTGATTTAGTGCCAGGAGCTGCGCCAGTTGCACGTGCACCTTATCGCTTAGCACCATCTGAGTTAAAGGAGTTAGCGGATCAATTGAAGGAATTGATGGACAAAGGATTTATTAGGCCGAGCTCATCACCTTGGGGAGCGCCAGTGTTGTTCGTAAAGAAGAAAGATGGTTCGTTTAGGATGTGTATCGACTATAGGGAACTCAATAAGCTGACGGTTAAGAATCGGTACCCATTGCCGAGGATTGACGATTTATTTGATCAATTGCAAGGTTCCAGTGTATACTCAAAGATCGATTTAAGATCAGGGTATCATCAACTGCGTGTAAGAGAGGAAGATATTCCTGTAACTGCCTTTCGTACGCGGTATGGACACTTTGAATTTCGAGTGATGCCGTTTGGGTTGACGAACGCGCCTGCTGTATTCATGGACCTCATGAATCGCGTGTGCAAGCCGTATCTAGATAAGTTTGTTATTGTTTTCATCGATGATATACTTATTTATTCTAAAAGTAAGGAGGAGCACGAGAAGCACCTAAGAAAGATTTTAGAGTTGTTAAGGAAGGAGAAGCTGTATGCAAAATTCTCTAAGTGTGAGTTTTGGTTGGAATCAGTGCAGTTTCTAGGTCATGTGATTGATAGTGAGGGAGTTCGTGTAGATCCTGCTAAGGTAGAAGCGATCAGGGAATGGTCAGCACCGACGACGCCGACTGAAGTTCGACAATTTCTGGGTTTAGCGGGGTATTATCGAAGGTTTATTGAAGGATTTTCGTTGATTGCAAAACCATTGACAAGGCTTACTGAAAAGAACAGGGTGTATGAATGGGGAAATGAGGAAGAACTTGCTTTCGAAACGCTTAAGGATAAGTTATGTTCCGCACCGATTTTATCATTGCCTGAAGGAACCGAGGACTTCGTAGTGTATTGTGATGCGTCTCGTAAGGGTTATGGAGCAGTGTTAATGCAACGTGAAAAGGTGATAGCTTACGCGTCAAGGCAATTAAGGAAGAATGAGGAGAACTACACGACGCACGATTTGGAATTAGGAGCGGTAGTTTTTGCGTTGAAGTTGTGGAGACACTATCTGTATGGGACAAAGTGTGTTGTATTCACTGACCACAAGAGTTTGCAACACATTTTAGATCAAAAGGAGTTGAATATGCGACAAAGACGATGGGTTGAACTACTGAGTGATTATGACTGCGAAATTCGCTACCACCCTGGGAAGGCGAATGTTGTAGCGGATGCACTGAGTAGGAAGGAACGGGAGAAACCTTTGAGGGTTAGAGCGTTAGTAATGACTGAGAGCGTTGACTTAACCGAAACTATACTGAAGGCTCAGGAGAGAGGACTAATGAAAGGGAATGTTGAAGCCGAGAATTTGGGACGAATGTTGAAACCTCTTTTCGTGATTAGGTCAAACGGACTGAGATATTTTGAGAATCGAATTTGGTTACCATTGTGTTCATCTGAGGAAGGAAAGCCTGGAGTTCGAGAATTGGTTATGAATGAGTCGCATAAGTCGAAGTATTCGATACATCCTGGATCGGATAAAATGTACCACGACCTGAAGAAAGTTTATTGGTGGCCGAATATGAAGGCAGATATTGCTCGTTACGTTAGTAAGTGTTTGACGTGCGCGAAGGTTCAAGCAGAACATAAGAAACCATCTGGATTGTTGGTACAACCAGAAATCCCAGAATGGAAATGGGAGAAAATCGCCATGGATTTCGTGACGGGTTTACCTAGGACTCCAAGTGGATGTGATATGATATGGGTAATTGTGGACATGTTAACGAAATCTGCTCATTTCTTACCTATGAAGAAGACAGACAGCATGGAAAAACTCGCCAGCGTGTACGTGAAGGAGATCGTCTGTAGACATGGAGTGCCATTATCGATCATTTCGGATCGCGATAGTAGGTTTACGTCGGAATTTTGGAAATCGCTTCAACGTGCGATGGGCACTGAGCTGAGTTAAGCACGGCTTATCACCCGGAAACTGACGGCCAGAGTGAACGAACGATTCAAACGATGGAGGACATGCTCCGAGCATGCGTGATTGATTTTGGAGGAAGTTGGGAACGCCACTTGCCTCTGGTGGAATTTTCGTACAATAATAGTTATCATGCGAGTATCAAAGCGGCACCGTTCGAAGCATTGTATGGAAGGAAGTGTAGATCGCCTGTGTGTTGGAGTGAAGTAGGGGAAAGTCAATTGACTGGACCCGAAATGGTATTAGAAACGACAGAGAAGATCGTGCAGATCAAGAACCGACTACTTGCTGCGAGAAGCCGACAGAAGAGTTATGCCGATAACCGAAGGAAACCGTTGGAGTTCGAAGTTGGAGATATGGTTATGCTCAAGGTATCGCCGTGGAAGGGTGTAATTCGTTTTGGAAAGAAAGGAAAGTTGAGTCCGAGGTATATTGGACCGTTTAAGATCGTTGAACGAATTGGACCGGTAGCGTACAAGTTAGAATTGCCGACCGAACTTAGTGCTATTCATGACACGTTTCACGTATCGAACCTGAAGAAGAGTTTGGCGGACAAGGAACTGGTGATTCCTTTGGACGAGATTCGACTAGACGACAAAATGCACTTTGTGGAAGAACCTGTGGAAATTATGGACCGGGAGGTCAAGCGGTTGAAGCGTAGTAGGATTCCTATTGTGAAGGTCCGATGGAATTCTAAGCGTGGACCGGAATACACCTGGGAACGTGAGGACTTTTTCAAGGAAAGGTATCCTCATCTGTTCCAGTAGAACGAAATGTGAGTACAAGAAGAGGCGAGCGCCGGGACGTCGCTCTCTTTAAGGAGGGGTGGATGTGACACCCTAGAATCGAGGTCATTAACGATACCCTAAATTACGCTAATTTTTGAAATTTTTAATAAATTTTAATTTCTATATTTATAAGTATTTTGGTTAAAGCCGATGTTCGAGGTTATAATTTTTACGTTTGACGTTTTAAGAAGGACGATGACGATTACGATCCCGAGGGATGCCCAATTTTATATATTTTTTGACGATTTATCGATAATGTAATTTTTCGAGAATTTTATTTACGATTCGTGTTAAGTTGAGTCGGGTGAGTTTTATAGCCTTCCGAGTACATTTAAAGTATCCCAAAAATATTTTGGAGCGTTCGGGAAGATTTCCGACTCCCGTAAAATTTTCAAAATTGACAAATGAGTCGAAACCGCAAAGTTATAGTGGCGTTTTTACTTAAGGCCAAAAGAAAGCAAAATTTACCATTTAGGTCCCTCCCAATCCACCAAAAAGCCCAAAATGGACACACACACAAACACATAGAACACATCACCCAAAAATTAAACTCTCTCTCCCTCTCTTGTCTCCATAGCCGACGGACACCCTCAAACCACCAAAGAAATCCATCAAAAATTTTTTTCACTTGATTTTCATAAAAACCAAGGTTAGACCACATCTAATTTGGTCATTCCCTACATTTTCATGTGCTCAAATCCCACATGCACTAACAAAAATTTTCCAAAAATTTTTATGATGATCCAAATTCGTTTTTGAGGCTAAATGTTGTAATGCATGTTTAATTTATGAGTTATGGAAGCATAAACACCAAGAAAACCCACCAAAATCAATTTGGTTGTGGTGATTGGGGCACCCAAACCCCACGGCACAAGGGGTGTTTGGGGAGCCATGGTGGTTGTTGAAATTTGAGCTTATCCTAGTGTTTGGTTATGTGTTTAGTGATGATTTACATAGGTTTAATGGGTTGCATGTTTAATTTTTTTGATTTTTGATTTTGAGATTGGTTGATCAATAGGGGTAGGACTGAAATTTGGTGTTAGGATATGTTTGGGAAGGCTTAGGATGATGTTTAGTGGTGGTTAGAAGGTTTGGAATCGAGTCTAAGTGTGTTTTTGGTATGATCATTTTTAGGCAGAAACTTTAGGTCCATTTCATAAAAATGATTTTTTTTTTCCAGGTCTTGAAAACAAAATGTAGTTGTAGAGGGTCTTTTTATCTTTAATTTGGTATAAGGTAGAGCCCGTGACTCAAAACGAGCTAAAAGTTATGACATTTTAAAGATCGGGTACCGGGAGACGAGGACTTTCATAATCCGAATTTGTGTAAAGTTTTAGTCAAATCCCGAGGGTCACAAGTATAAATTGGTAAATGGTCAAGGGTCAAAATTTGGTCCCTAACCTGTATAAATGGGTCTATATGTTGACTTAGGAGTCAAGGAAGTCAAAGGTACTTTTCATATAGGTCAAAGAGGTCAAAATTGGTCGAAGTGCAATTTCAGCCCGTAAAATGTAGTCGTAGAAAAGCGTCGAGTAACGGGTCGTAAAAGTAAAAACTTTTATTGGGCTTAAAAACATGTCATCTACAGGTCTTATAGGATTTTTGAGAATTTTGTCAAATTTTATAAGTGTGGTTAAACATGGTAAAACAGCCCGTACTTTAGTCAAGTACCGGCGAGATTGGGTAAAAATGGACAACGTAAGTAATGAGAACGAATGGTATAAAATGAGTGATACTTGTTATTTTATTTTTGGCGTGAGTTATACTTGTCCTAAGTGGCTAGTATATATGTATTTTATACAGTACCGTAAGTATTTAAAATGAGATTACTCATTACGCGTTATTTGTGATAGGTGTTGATTTACCCGGGCATCCGTAACATCGTCAGTGATCATCCCTCGAACTACCGACTACTTAAGATATAAGGTGTGAATTTATAGCCTCGCTTATATTTATTTCAAATTGTTTTACCCGCGAGGGAAATGCATGCTAGTTTTTAAAAGGAACGTATATCATGAATGATTGTTAGACCCGAAAGTTGCCTTAGAAATTGTGTTGAGTACCAAAGTTGCAAAAGTCCCTAAAATCATGAACTATTAACTATTGTCCTGCCCTCGAGTAGGGAGAAATAGCCGCTTATGCAATTTGTAGTACTACGGGGTTAACGACCCAATGCTAGCCGAGAAGCTGTACTTTTAGTAAGTTCTGCGGTAGATTATTTTGTATGAGAAATAAGGTATAATTGCAACTGATGCCTTTAGAAGGGGCACTGGTTTCATCTGAATCACGCCGGTATTTATTGCGCGGGTGATTGAGTTAACGGATTAGTGTCATGAGCTTAAACACAATTGTCAGTATCCTGATTATAGTTTGTTTGATCGACAAGACTATAAATGATCACGAATGGTTTTTATTATATATACGTTCAAATGGATTGAAAAACCTATGAATTCCACTCAACGTTTTCGTTGACCAAAATTTTGGCATGTGTTTCAGGTAACCGCTGAGGTGTAGGATGGAGCATGCATGGGATGGGCGTTGTGTGTATGGCTTGGAGTCCGCTTGTTTTTCCCTCCTTTTCTACTTAAACAATTTTTAAGTTTAATGTCATGTTGTTGTAAACTGAAATTCTTGGGTTGAGATTCATGGGGACCGAAAACGCTAAACTCTGTTGTACCAAATTGGGGTTGGAAAAACTGTGGACATGTATCATCTAACAATTTTAAATTCAAGTTTTAAGTTGACGTCTTTTTAGCGTCGTTTGATATATCTTGTGTGCAATGAATACTGTGTAGCACCCATTGTTGTAGTTCCGCTGCGCATAGCAATTGTGGGGGTGTTACAGTGGAAATAGCTTGCTATACTCAGAACAGATGTATCATTGTCAAAAGACATGATAAGACTCCTTATGAAATATTCAGGGAAAGGATTCTAGATATAAACTATTTCCATGTGTTTGGATGTCCTGTGTTCATTCACAACCAAAAGGACCATCTTGGTAAATTTGATGCAAAGGCTGATGATGGATACTTTCTTGGATACTCTTTTGTCTCAAAGCCTTCAGGGTCTTTAACACAAGGAGACAACAAGTTGAGGAATCATTTCATGTCACATTTGATTAAAGTATGGATGCCATTAACTTCAAAAATCAATCAATGGAAAAGATTGGGATTAATGACTCATCAAGATATCCTCCTGATGAGTATGATCATAGCCCCTCAAAGCAGTATCAAACTGATGCTGATATATCTTTCCATATATCACCTCACAATAGGTCAATTAATAACTTGAACACAAATCAACATGTCCCTGAAGTTATATCTACTCAGGCTGAAGAATCAACTGATTCTCTCATCCATGTAGACACTAAGGGGACAATTGATGGAATGATGACCTACCAGTCACTGAAAATCTTTCAGTGAGAAGTGATGATCCAGTACTATCTACTGAACCACCAGTCCCTGATAATCATCAGTTATCCACAAGCTCTAATCCAAGTCCTTGGGACAGATGGTCTAGACAATAAGACATGGAGCTTGTAAATATAATTGATGATGTGTCAAAGGGGATGCTCACACGCAGTCAGGCTGCTAAACTCTCTGCGGCCTCAGCCCATGAATGTCTTTTTGTAGACTTTCTCTCTGAAAGTGAACCCAAAAAGGTTTCAAAGGCCCTAACACATCCAGGGTTGGTTGAGGCTATGCAAGAAGAACTCAATTAATTCCTTAGGAACAAGTTTTGGAAACTTGTTCATCTCCTTAAAGGGAAATCAGCTCTTGGCACAAAATGGGTGTTAAAAAACAAGACTGATAAAGATGGAATTGTTATAAAAAACAAAGCTAGGCTTTTTGTTCAGGGGTGTGGTCAGCTTGAAGGCATTGACTATGAAGAGACCTTTGCCCCTGTTACAAGAATGGAAGCCATCAGGATCTTCCTTACCTATGCTAGATACATGAACTTCAAAGTTTTCCAAATGGATGTGAAAAGTGCCTTCCTGAATGGCAAGATCACTGAGGAAGTTTATGTGGCTTGGCCTCCTGGTTTTGAGGGTTCTGAGTTCCCTAACCATGTTTGTAAACTTGACAAAGCCCTATATGGACATAAACAAGCACCAAGGGCATGATATGAAACTCTCTCTACCTTCCTGATAATGAATAAATTTATTAGGGGAAGATAGACAATACCTTGTTTATCTTCAGAACCAAGGAGGATGTTTTGCTAGTACAAATATATGTTGATGACATCATATTCGGATCTACTAACTATGACCTTTGTAGAAAGTTTGAAAAGCTTATGACAAAGAAATTCGAAATGAGTATGATGGGTGAATTAACATATTTTCTTGGACTACAAATCAAACAGGGTGAGAAAAGGATCTTAGCCTGTCAAGAAAAATACACTAGAGAAATACTTAAAAAATATGACATCTCTGAGTGTGCTTCATTGAAGACTCCCATGGTTCCCTCTAACAACTTAGGTCCTGATCTCACTGGTAAACTAGTCAATCAAAGCTTATTCAGGGGAATGATTGGATCATTAATGTACCTAACAACAACCATGCCTGATATTCAGTTCTCAACAATTCTATGTGCAAGATATTGTTGGGAATAAAATATAGCCAATACACTTGGATGCTGACAAGAGCAATCTGGATGTTGTTAAGATGAAATCAAGCGTTGACAGGACAGGCGTTGACAGAAAGAAGTCAAGCGTTGATAAGAAGAAGTCAAGCACTGATAGAAGACTTAGTCTACACGTATTATGTTTCTAGTATGTTTCTAGTAAAGATATGATCGACAATGTATTTCTTATGTTTATCTTTACCTAAAATAGCTGATACATAGACTCTTGTACAAGGCTCCTTAATCTATAAAAGGAGGCCTTTAGGTTTTAGTTTAATATACGTTTAACACTTTCATTGTACGCAAGTTCGATTTATCAATCAAAGTGAAAGTTTGGTTTATATTGTTTGTGTGTTCTTGTTTAAGTATTAATTCCGCATAATACTTGAATTGTTACATATACAACAAAGTTTCTCTACGTGTTTAACTTGATTTAATCTCGTTTACACAAGCTAAATCGATCTAAGTTCGGGATTAACAAGTGGTATCAGAGCTTGTTGAGAAACTTTGATCTAAAGAATACAAAAACCCTAAATCGCCAAAAACCCTAATTTTCAAGAAACCCTAAAACTAAAACTCCATGTCTACTCCAGAGTTAACCTCATCCTCCTCCTCAACCCCTAACATCAAGATTCCCATGCTAGACCCAGACAACTTTGAGCTGTGGAAGTTTAACTTTGAACAGTATCTTCAAATTCATGACCACACCCTCTAGGAAATTATTGAATATGGAAACACATTCAATAAGGCTGCCAAGATTGTAGCTGCAATCTTGGTAAGATCAACTCCAGGCTCTACAAAAGAGGATCGAAAAGAAAAGCCTGAAGATTGAAGAGCTGTCTCAGTTGAGGACGTTGGAAAAAGAAGGAATGACATGAAAACCCTAAGCATCCTCAAACTCTCTTTAGGACAAGCCAATCAGCATAAGTATAGAGGATATGATTCTGCAAAAGATCTATGGGCAGCCCTTGAAGTTGCTTATGGTGGTAATGCTGATACTGTACAAGAGAAAAAGAAGCAACTCTTGCATGAGTATGTTGTTTTTAAAGCTCAACCCAATGAAAAGCTAAGTGGAGTTAGAAGCAGACTTCTTGACATTACAAGCAAGTTGTACTTTATGGGAACAGTGCTTGGTGATGTTGATATCATCACCACTTTTCTTAAAGGTCTTGGTGATGCATGGAAGATTGAAGAAAGGTCTATGATTGCTAATAATACTCACAAAAACTCCACTTTTGATGATGTTTACAATAAATTGAGGCTTGTAGAGAATGAAATTCTTTTGGATCAAGGAAGCAAGTCTACCAATGGAAACATGGCCTTCTTCTCACACAGTGAAGGTCATTTTGATCAAAGGGAGTCATACATGCACCCCGTTACTGGATCGTCTTGTGTCAACGCTGGATCAAGCTTTTTCAGCGCCTCTCATTCAAACGCTAACACATACAATGTTGACTCACCAAGAGTTAAGCATGCTGGTATTGATCTAGATACTGTGTGTGCATACATTGCTTCATTTCCCAATGGTTCAGTGATCACATATGAGGACCTTGAGCAAATTAGTGATGAGCATTTGGAGGAGATGGACATAAAGTAGAATATGGCTCTTGAAAGTATGAGAGCAAATAGATGGAATCGAAGATTTAAGAAGAAGATGAATTTTAATGCTAAGGACACTACTGGATTTGATAAATCCAAGGTTGAGTGTTATAACTATCATCGAATGGGTCACTTTATGAGAGAATGCAGATCTCCAAGAAGATCTGATGCTGGAAAACCCTCAAGCTAAATCATCAAGGCTCAGGATTCCAAAGCTATGGTTGCTATGCAAGACATTGATGGTGTTGGCTGGGATTGGAGCTATTTGGCCAAGGATGAGGAAGAAAACAAAGCTTTGGTTGCAGAAAAGGAAGAAGAGGAGCATGTTTACTATGCTCTCATGGCACACTCTTCATCTTCATCAGACAATGAGGTATATGATGATGCATTTTGTAGTAAGGGTTGTCGTTTAAATACTGAAAAACTTAACAAAGAAGTTTTAAAATTGACAACAGATGTGGTTAATGAAAGATGCAAGTTATCTAACTATCAACTTGCTCTTACTCAAACTGAGAAGACTGTTGAGTCTTAGGATCTAGACTCATCTGGGATATGATAACAATGATTGTAAGCACAGCGGAACACAATAACAAACACAATCAAAGTTATGAACAAGGCTTTCTTATTCATAAAATACTAATAACTACTAGCTCCTGGTGCCTTATAGGATTGACACCAGGAGGACGCACACACACCTTTAGTTTACATTGTATATAAATCAGTAAATAACCATGTGTGCCTAATCCTCTTTATATAATAGAGGTACTAGGGTTACATCACAACCCTAGCTTATTATCAAAGCTAACCTAATATTACATATTAGGTCCTTATTGTTTCTTCTGTCTTCATCTCTGTCTATAGGTTTTGTAATCATCAAATCTGTATGTCCCAACAATCTTCCCCTATTTGATATTACAAAACAATGTGCATGAAGAAACAATGCTCGAACATGTCATCACAATAATAAGCTGCACATCTAACTATTCTTCCCCTTTTTGTAATCAGCAAATAGGGTCTTGTGCAACTCGTAGACGCTTCCCCTCAAGTGATGCATGTAGATGGTTAAGTATATAAACAATCATACTAACCATCTCTTGAATCTTGAACTCAGTGGCATAGATCATATCTTCCTTCAGTATGAAAAAGACATGCTTATTACAATATCATGTAATAAAATGTCTTTGAATAATTCTTGTAGTCAATATATGCATGGCGATCACATGCAATGGCCGATAGTCTCAGTGAGCTCTGACGGATCAACCAGAAACCACTCGATGCTTATGATCATGCTAATTTTGTGATGATCATATCATGAACTGTATGGTATCATATGCCCCCCAAATATTTGTAAAAGAGCGTGTAACTGTTCCAGTTAAGAATCATAGCATAAACTGAATCTCCGAAACGATCTATACCCCCCGTCAAGATGAACTCCCCTCTTCTCTTTTTTTTTTTGTTTTTTTTTTAAACGAACAGCAGGAACCAGCAAAACCACCAGAAGAAAACATAACGTACCAGTAGGAACGACCAGTAGTAACGACCAGTAGGAACAACCAGTAGGAACGACCAGTAGGAGCGACCAGTAGGAGCGACCAGTAGGAGCTACCAGTAGTAACGACCAGTAGGAAGCGACCAGTAGGAGCTACCAGTAGTAACGACCAGTAGGAACCGACTAGTAGGAATCCACCATGAAGGCTAAGCTTCCCCTTGATCCATGTATGCTTCCCCTGAAGAAATGCATGTCCAATCCGATAGGTACCTTGGAGTGATCACTGATGAAGAAAATCAAGTAGAACCAATTTGATGAAGAAGTGGAACCTCCCAAACTTGTGTCTTATATCATGCATTTTATCCAGTTTTTGTAACACGGGAACTGATAACCACACAACTATGAGCCAGCTGTTAGCTATAACAATATATTTAGTCAAAATGATATATTTTTGATCAAAATGACAAGGTGTATTGCTCACCAACAGTTTTTGGTACATGGGAACTGCTAACCTTCACAACTATTAGCCAGTTGTAAGCTGTAACAATATATTTAGTCCAAAGACAAGGTGTATTGCTCACCTAAATGCTGATTAATAAGAAACAAATTTGTGAAACTCAACTACAACATCAAATAAATAATCAAGCATCAACTACAATGACCAGAAGGAACCATAGCTCACCAGTAGGAGTGACCAGTAGTAACGAAAACCTACCAGTAGCATCTCGAACCCGTTCTTTTTTTTTTTTTTTTTTTTAATTTTCCTCCAATATCATTAGCGACGCTGGAAACTGTCACTATTGTTGTTGTTATGTTGTTGGTCCAAACAAATAGGTAGCCGGTATTACAAATGTGTGTCTTAAACCCAAATATGCAGCCCATATTGAATTTAGACGTGGTGCAGCAAAGACACACAATTCATTTTACTAATATTTGAAAGATTTGGAAAACCAAATCCCTTAAAATTAGCTAAAATAAATTGCCTATGAAACAACTATTAACACCACACGTCTTCCTCCAAGAACTTAGGAAATTTCACGCGTCTAGTATCACATGTTTTGACCACATATCATACGTCCAGCTGTGATACTTAGTAAGCATTCACGCTGCATATTTATTCCCATAAATATCCCATAAAATCAGGAATTAAAAGTTTGACACTGTCCAAACTTTTTCATCACATATCCATAAGTGTTTCCTAAAATCATGGAGGTATTGATGGAAGGCATAAATCAATTATTTTGGTGATGATTTCACGTCCATTCATGAGGCAAATGCCATAAACATGAAACACATATCTCAGTTTTAAAAAGTATCGATTCATACCTCAAATGTGCTTAACATCACACCTTGTACCAAACGATCAATCAACTGTTGCCAAAAAGCAGCCACATACCATGTTCGCTTCCATCATAGTCACATCGAACGTATACACAAGATGTGTTGTTTATACACGAGTTGTAAATAACTCATGATCTGCTGCTACTCCTTTACACAGTCACGTTCAAGATCATACCAAAGAACCTTACTGCCATCTTATTTATTTATTTATTTATTTATTTATTTATTTTTTTTTTTTTTTTTTTAAACTCGTGATAGTCAGCAGTCTTATCATATGAACAGGACCACATTACACATCATTTTCGCTTAAACAATGATATGCAATTGTATTTGTCTCTTTCTTATCCCTATCAGGAATCGTCGAACCACAAACAAGAACAGGAAAGATACACAAACCTTTTCTTCTTATTTAGTATGAATATCTTGGACCACAGCAGCCTTTTGTTTGAACAACAGATACACATTTGTTCAACATCACAACCAGGAACATGATCGGAACATCATGTGTTTGATATATATCTCTACAAGGGCTCATCATCAATCAAATGATTGACTCACCAATGCATGTGGAGACAACAACCATCCTTTCCAGAATTAGGGTTTACTGAAAAAAAACCTTAATATCGACACACATTATACAGCTTTAACGAACCAGCAGCAACAACAAAGTACTAGCAACTACATCGCATGAATCATCTAGGGTTTGTTGGGAAACCCTAGATTAGGAGGAACACCATTTTATTAAAAACAGAAAATACAAATGAAAACCTTGTAGATCAACCAGATCGAGAGCCAACAAGCTCTGATACCACTTGTTGAGTCTTAGGATCTAGACTCATCTGGGATATGATAACAATGATTGTAAGCACAGCGGAACACAATAACAAACACAATCAAAGTTATGAACAAGGCTTTCTTATTCATAAAATACTAATAACTACTAGCTCCTGGTGCCTTATAGGCTTGACACCAGGAGGACGCACACACACCTTTAGTTTACATTGTATATAAATCAGTAAATAACCATGTGTGCCTAATCCTCTTTATATAATAGAGGTACTAGGGTTACATCACAACCCTAGCTTATTATCAAAGCTAACCTAATATTACATATTAGGTCCTTATTGTTTCTTCTGTCTTCATCTCTGTCTATAGGTTTTGTAATCATCAAATCTGTATGTCCCAACAAAGACTGTAGATGAGTATAAGAAAATGGAGTTTGACCTAAAAGATCAAATCAATATTTTAACTCATGATTTAAATGCTAGAGTTGAGGTTAGAAACATCATGGAGAGAGCCAATGGTGCTTTACAGGCTAAGTTAGATGAGGCTATCAAATACAAAGATAATGTAGATCTTAAAATTCAGAGATTTAATAAAGCTTCACAAACCCTAGAAAAATGTGTTAGTAAACAAAGGGATTCTAGGGATATAACTGGGATTGGGATGAAAGAGTATGCTGGTGTTCCACCACCTGCTGGGAACTTCTATGGTGTCCTTAGAAAGGACTTGTCTTTGACTGGTATACCAAAAATCCAAGAAGAGGAATTCATTCCTCCACCAAGAGTTCTAACCCCAGTAGAGGAATACAAGAAGAAGTTGACTGATTTGGACCAATGGAAGAAAGCCAACCCTACCTTGTTTGTTAAGGGTGGCATGCTTAGTGACAGCCCAAATGAGTCTACACCCATAAAGTGACAAACCCCATAACTGGCAAGACTGTTGACCTTGGCTTAAACGTTGATAGAAACCTAGTGTTAAATATGCAGAAATGTATAGAAAACCTAGGTCACCAAAAAGCAAAATTAGTGATAATGGGACAGGTTTCTTTTCTTCTAGACCTAGAGCTATGTCTAGAAAAGCCTATTATTCTTGTGGAAGTTTTTCACACTTAGCTTAGAAGTGTTTCAATGCTTCAAAGGTCAACGCTGATAGAAAGTCAAACACTGTCAAACACAAACCTTTTGTCCAGCAAAGTCCACAAGTTGTTAGACCAACCCTATTCTTTACTAAAGGGTCTAATACTTATGGACAAAGACCTTTTCAGAAGACCAATAAATGGTCAAACAAACAATGGGTTTCTGTAGCAAACCCTAGGTTCAACGCTGATAAGGGTATTTTCAGCGTTGACAAGAACAAACTAAACGCTGACAGGAACGTTGCCAGACCAAGTAATGGAAAATATTTGCAACCAAAGGGAAAGGGGTCTAAAGCTTCTACTAGCTTGACATGGAGATCTAAGCAAGACCAAAACCCTAATTCATATGGGATTTTTATGACCTGTAACAGATTTCATTATATTTCAAAGGTCATAACAAAACCAATTGGGGTTAACTGGGTGTTTAATCCAAAAAGGGATGAACAAGGGGTTGTCATAAGGACTAAGTCTATTCTTGTTGAACAACCAAATGAATCCAAGTCTGCTCAGGCTTGGGTTCCCAAAGAAAACTAATTTGTTTTCTTTATGTGTAGGGCATTCAAAGCAGGTTAATGATTATGGCTATTGGGATAGTGGATGCTCTAGGCACATGACGGGGAAGGAAGATTATTTGACAAATTTTATCCCCATTAAAGATGGTGACAAAGTGTACTTTGGAGGTGGATATGGGACTATCACTGGCAAAGGCACTCTTCTCACCAACAATTTGCGTTTTGAAAACGTCTTTCTGGTAAAAGAACTTGACTATAATCTGTTTAGTGTATCACAAGTGACACAATTAATAACAAAAATAAGGTTCTTTTTACTGATATTGAATGCTTGGTGTTGAGAAAAGATTTTAAAATACCATATGAGAAATTCATTGATTATAGAACACCTAGGCATAAGGACATTTATAATGTGGATCTTAATGGAATTAGGATGAATAATAATTTGTCATGTCTATATGCTAAGGCTTCAGTTGATGAGAGTAATCTTTGGCACAGAAGATTAGGGCACATTAATTTTAAAAATATAAATAGACTTGTTAGACATGGTTTAGTTGATGGTTTGCCTGAAAAGGCTTTCCACAATGACCATTCTTGTGTTGCATGCCTTAAAGGCAAACATCACAAGATCTCATTTAAGTCTAAACCTGTGCATTCTAGTTCTAAACCTCTTCACTTACTGCATATGGACTTGTTTGGTCCAACTAATATAGAAAGCTTAAATGGTAAATCCTACTGTTTTGTCATCACTGATGATTTTTCTAGATTTACTTGGACTTTCTTTTTAGCTTTGAAAAGTGACATTGCTGACACTTTGATCAACTTTATTACCCAAATTGAAAAGAAGTCTGGTAATGAGGTTAAGATGCTTAGAAGTGACAAAGGTGGTGAGTTTAGAAATAAGTTATTAGATGACTTTTGTGCCAAGAAAGGGATTACTAGACAGTTTAGTGTAGCTAGAACCCCACAACAAAATGGGGTAGCTGAGAGAAAGAATAAAACCCACATAGAAGCAGCCAGGACTAAGTTGGCTGATGCTCACTTTCCCATTGCTTTTTGGGCTGAGGCTATGAATACAGCTCGTTATGTTTAGAATAGGGCATTAGTCAACAAGATTCATAACAAAACACCTTATGAGTTACTTTGTGGGAGGAAACCTAATATTGGTTTTCTTAAACCTTTTGGATGTTATGTAGTTGTGTTGGACACTAGTGATGCCTTAGGTAAGTTTATTGCTAAAGGTGATGAAGGCTACTTCATGGGTTATTCTGTGCATAGTAGAGGATATAGAGTTACCTTAAGAAAGAAAAACGTATACTTGAAAAAGTACATGTTAGGTTTTTAGAAAGTAATCCTAGTGATCTTGAAAGTGGTCCAAATTGGTTATTTGACTTGGAACCTCTATCTAGGACATTGAATTATATGCCTGTTACTAATCCAAACATTGTGAAGGTGACTTCAAATGTTGTGGAAGAACCAGTTGTTGATATTTCAGGTAAACAGGTTGATGAAGAGGTTGGATCACAAGCAGACAAATCAGCACCCATACTTGAGTATGTTACCATTCCCATATGGACAGATGCATTTGCTGCTGCTGCTGCTGGAAAAGAAAAAGGTGGTCCCCAAGTTTCACCAGTTGAAAACATGCATGATCCTTCAAGCGCTGACAAAGGAAATTCTGGCGCTGACAAGACAAATTCAGGCGTTAATGGCTCAAACGTTGAAAGCTTTGGTTCAGGCGTTGACAGATCTTTTGACCATCTTTTCTCTTCCAATCATTTTGAACAAGGTGAACCTTCAAACAGACATGGAAGGGTTCATTCAGATGATGATGGAAGAGAGTCTGAAGAGGATATTGGTAACATGGAAGATGAGATTGAGGACAATACAATTATTAAGGGAGGAGTGCTTACTTCTACAATCAAAAATCATCCTCCTTCTCTAATTATTGGTGATGTGATCACTCCTGTGCAAACTAGAAGGTCTCATCAGAATCATGGAGGATTTATTGCCAATATTCACAAGAAGGTTGATACCCCTCTTGTTCAAGCATGTTTGTTTGCCTGTTTTCCGTCACAACAGGAACCCAAGAAGATTTGTGATGCTCTCAAAGAACCAAGTTGGGTGGAAGCAATGCAGGATGAGCTTCACCAATTTGCTATTCAGGATGTTTGGGAGTTGGTTGATTGTCCCAAACATGTCAGACCAATTGGGACAAGATGGGTTCTTAGGAACAAAAAGGATGAAAGAGGCATTGTGGTCAGGAACAAGGCGCGTTTAGTAGCACAAGGATATACACAAGAGGAAGGGATAGACTATGAGGATTTATTTGCACCTGTTGCAAGGATTGAGGCTATAAGGATTTTTCTAGCCTATGCTTCCTGCATGGGATTTACAGTCTATCAAATGGATGTGAAGAGTTCTTTTCTTTATGGCACAATTACAAAGGAGGTTTATGTCATGTAGCCTCCTAGTTTTGAAGATTTAGAACATCCAGACAAGGTGTATAGAGTGAAGAAAGCTATGTATGGACTTCATCAAGCCCCAAGAGCATGGTATGGCACATTGTCCACCTATCTGGTGGAAAATGGATTTAAAAGGGGCACCATAGACTAGACCTTGTTTACAAAGAAGACTGGTAAGGATTTCATTCTTGTACAGGTCTATGTGGATGATATCATCTTTGGCTCTTCTAGTCCAAAGATGAGTGAAGATTTTTCCAAACTCATGACAGACAAGTTCAAGATGAGTGCAATGGGGGAGATGAACTTCTTTCTAGGGTTACAAGTACAGCAGAAAGAAGATGGTATATTCATCTCTCAAGATAAATATGTCGTAGAAATCTTGAAGAAGTTTGGCTTTTCTCCACATGAGAAACGGGCTAGTACTCCTATGGATAGGGAACACCCTTGGGGAAAAGTTGGAGATGGAAAAGAGCTGGATGTCAAGCATTATAGGTTAATGATTGGTTCATTGATGTATCTCACAGCTTCAAGACCTGATATTATATTTGCTGTGTGTGCATGTACACGCCATCAAGTGACTCCCAAAGAGTGTCATTTTCATACTGTCAAGAGGATTTTTAGGTACCTTAGGTGTTATCCAGACCTGGGATTATGGTATCCAAAAGATTCCACATTAGAGCTTATTGCATATTCAGATAGTGATTATGGTGGTGACAAATTTGATAGAAAGTCCACAACTGGTGGATGCATATTTCTTGGGAGTAGATTGATATCTTGGCAATGCAAGAAACAAACAGTGGTGGCCAATTCTACAACTGAAGCAGAGTATGTTGTTGCAGCTGCTTGTTGTGGACAAGTCTTATGGATTCAGAACCAGCTGTTGGATTATGGGTATAATTTCATACATACCAAGATTTTTGTAGACGATAACAGTACTTTATGCATTATTAAAAATCTTGTACATCACTCTAAAACAAAACACATAGAAATTAGACATCATTTTATAAGAGATTGTTTTGAAAAAGATTTAATACAACCAGATAGGGTTGACACAGAAGAAAATGTGTCTAATTTATTAACTAAACCTTTTGATACTGGAAGATTTCAATACTTGGTAACAAGTATTGGAATGATCAATCTTACTTAATATGTGTTTTGGGAACTTATTGTAAAAGTATGTACAGTGTATGCATTTGTTATTGGTCTTTATACAAAAATAAATTTTCCACTTTATTTGTCTAACACTGACAAAGATTATTTTAACACTGACAAGTGTTAAATTGACGTTGTCAGCAACATGTTAGTTTTGTGGTTTTTGATCTAATTATGCAGGCGTTGTTAGCATTGTACATTTGGATACAGAGTTGCTTATGGATTCTTGGAGCATTATTGTAGGATGTTTCAGTTTATGGATGATGGTTGGAATATTTATATTCCTATCTTGACATAAATTTTTATTACATGCATATTATTTGGCAACTTATGTATCATAGTTTAAGGGGAGGTTTAGGAACCTTTTAGGACTTTTTGGGTATTCTTATAATACTCTTATCACAATTATAGATTGTGTCAACTGGTGAGTATGAATTAGTTTACTAACTCATGAGGCACTGTAGCATGCAAAGTTGATATACTATGCACGCTGCCAAGACTTTTTGGCCTAGAATTGGGAGTGGTCTGTTGGGAGACTTGGGTATGATTTATATTGGCCTTACCTGGAAAGTTACAAAGGATTTTATGAGAAAACTTCACTGTTAAGAACTTTGTTAGCAAGGGAAACTAGAGGACTTTTATGTCTATCTTGCATAAGCAAGTGTGCATGTGTAACACCCCATTTTGATAATGGAATGTCACGCGTAATTATGGCGTGTCATCAAAGCATACAAGGATAAATGTATAAAACATTACATGACCATAGGGATAACCGGAATCAAACATCGGTTCCCAAACATAAGCCCAAAACATAATAAAGCAAAATAAATGAATGAAAGACTAAACAAGCATAAGTATATGAAGGCAAAAAGGAAAAGAAGTCTCTAGCAGCTTCCATCCTATGCACTTCCTCCAAATGCTCGAGTCTTTCCTAGGGTACCTGCCGTTTTGGGACATGGAAAGGAAAGTAACGACTGAGCAAAACGCTCAGTGCACGGATATAGACATAGTATGAATGACTAAGCATAATAAAGACTTAATAGCAGCGAAAATGCGTAAGTCCAGGAAAACCTGGAACATGTTCATTAAACTGGTTTTATAGTTTGAAAAGCCTTATGTTTATCTTATAAAAACTGTTTAGCATGTTTTACCATTAGCCAATATAGGTCATGAAAATCCACCGTGCATGAATACTTGGAGGGGTGACCTCATCATGTAAATTAGAGGGGCCGCCTCTAATTTAATATATTGGTTCTGGGTAGGAGGGATCAGCTCCTTCTGAAGGATGCAAGGCACACACCACATTCACCATGAAATCCTGACTGAAAACATGTAACTAGGATGCACCCATACGCCCCACATGATAAATATAATATAAATGGCCAAAAGCTGAAGGGACGCCACGAGCAATCACTCCGCCATGGTGAAGTCATAACATCAGTGCCTCTAATGTTATGATTATGGTACCTCCATAACTAGGTGAAACTGGTCATGCATGTATATGGCTATAGGTATACTTAATTAAACATAAGCAAATCAAAACACATAACTTATACTACGGGAAAACATTTGGCTGCATACGGGGAATCTTAATAAAGGAAAGAATGTCCATACTGAAAGGACGGGAATCCGTACCTTATGTCCAGTGAACGAAGAAGATGAACTGAGAGGAATCCTACTTCCGTATCACTAATGCTACATAAATACATACATGAATAAGTATCTGCTTACTAAATACGTAACTGGTTTTATGTCATGTCTTACCTTATTTTATATGTTCTTATCATGTTTTACTGTTTAAAGCCTTAAACTGTGTTTATCTTACATTCTGTTTACTCTGATTAAGTATTTATGGTATTTCATGTATTATTATACTTACTGTGTAACAATAAGTAACTTTCCAAAAATAGCAGGTTTCCTAAAATAGAAAGTTCCCAAAAATAGAAAGTTTCCAAAAATAGAAACTTTCCAAAAATAGAAAGTTTCCAAAAATAGAAAGTTACCAAAAAAAGAAAGTTTCTAAAAATAGAAAGTTTCCAAAAATAGAATTACTGCTTAAAATAGATAAGTTTCTAAAAATAGAAAGTTTCCATAAATAGATCAGCTGCCTTAATTAAATAAGTTTCCATAAATAGATTAACTGCTTGAAATAAATAAGTTTCTAAAAATAGAAGGTTTCCATAAATAGATTAGCTGCCTTATTTAATTAAGTTTCTAAAAATAGAAAGTTTCCATAATTAGAAATAAGCTGGTTAAATAAGCTAAGTATATAAGCCTAAGTGTTTTCATGATTATTTTCTAAGTCATATGATATAATGTATAGTTTAATAGTTATTTCATGTAATTAAATTAAACTATAGGTTAAAATATTTAATTAAGGTATAACATGTTTTTAATTAAATAAGGTTAAATACTTAGGTTAAAACATGTTTTATTATTTATTAATAATATAACCTAAGTCATGTTAATTAATTAATTATAACCATGGTTTTTAAATAATTAATTAATTTATAAGTTAAAATATGAAAATACTTAGGTTAGTAATTTCATGATTTTAATAATTTAAATAACCTAAGTCATGTTATTAAATTAATCATGTCATGTTATTAATTAAATTTTAACATAAGATCATAAAAATAAAAATAATCTAAACATACACCGTGAACCGGATCTTGACTAAGAACCATGAACCGGACATGAAATCGACACCATACCCCGAACCAAGTCAGGGTACCCCTTATCTTGATGCTGCCGTGGGACCCACACCAACCAACCGGGACCATATGGTCTCGGTGGTGGTCAAGTGGCCAAACCGAGACCCTCTCGGGTTCGGTGCAGGCTGCGGCCAAGAACAAAACACCCCTAAACATCCCTTTTGATTTTATTCCAACCCATATTCATGTTAGATCTATGATTTAATTAGGTTTTATAAAAAACATAACATGTTCTTAATTAATTAAAAGATTAAATCAAAAGAAAAAGGGTTAAATGATTTACCGAATACGTGGATCTAAAGAACGATGAACAAACACGAACACCAACAACAATTCCAAGATCCAAGATCAACAAACACCCCTTTTGGTGTGTTTGAAGGTGGCGGCCAAAAAGAGAAAAAGAAGGAGGAGGAGGATTTTAGGTTTCTATAAAATTCTTCTGTAGAAAAAAAAATGAGTAGTGTAATTTTCCTTAACCTCCTTTTAGTAAATTTTGATGGGCTTGGCCCATCTTTCTTCCTAATTTCGTGGCATATGGGGCCCACATGGGGTAACCCGATCATTTTCCGTGTCTAATTAATAAGTGTGTTCTCGTGTTCGTGTTTTACGTGTTTGTTCGTGTTTATTTGTGTTCGCGTTTTGTGTGTTCTCGTTAAATAATTACCGTGACCTAATATATTTATTTATGCTCGTAATAAATATATATATGTAATTAGTAATAGTTCGTGATTTAATTACATTCGTAATTTAATTACATTCGTGATTTCATGATCGCATGTTCGTGATTAATTATTGTCAAATAATTATTGCGTGTTCGTGCGTAGTAAATACTTATCGTGTACTAACACGTACGTAATACGTAAAATCCTAACACGTTATCATAATCATGCTATAATAGGAAAGTTTTAATCTAGTACGTACGATCTTAAGGGTACTATTCATGATAAAAGCATGCGGGTTTTACAACTCTTCCCCCCTAAAAAGAATAATTCGTCCCCGAATTATAGATAACCTAACTGAAAGAGAAACATACCCGAATCAAACTGAGAGGGTATGTAAGATAAATGAACGTGCGGGTTTCCTGGCAGAAGGAACGCGAAACGTGACATGTCTTGAAAGGACATGGAACGTGATGTGACTGAAAGGACATATCTAATTGATGAGAGAAGACGGATAAAAGTCCGGATGAACTTGTCCGTTTCCAAGTGGCCTCCCTCTTGGAACGGTTCCTTCAGAAGATCTTGACACTAATGATAAATCTTGGTCCTCCTGACCTTGACTTGGAATACGAAGAAATTCTTGGTTATCAACGGAAGGTAGATCCCCTAAATTCGATCGAGGAAAAATAAGAGTTAACGTGCTAGGGTAACTGAAACGTTACGATGCAAGACAATCTGATCTAACTGATAACTAGAAACGATGCGCGAGACATAAAGAAACGTAGTACGTGAAAAATTTTGAACGTGATACGTGAAAAATTTTGAACGTGCTACGTGGAGATATGGCGAGTGTAGTGTGAGTAAACATATCGTGATCCATGATACGTGTAACATATCTTGATCATGATATGAGGAACGTGGAATGAACATGACATGTGAAACATATCGTGAACATAGAATATAATGGGGGTAACGCCAAACGCTACAGGGTGAGACATAGAATATGAAGAGAAACGTCTATCTGAGGATAGGGAGTTATACTAAACTTGGGTCCAGTCTCTCAAGTTCTTGCAAACTTCCCAGAATGAGAAAAAAAATGAACGTAAAATCGTAAGCCAAAATACGATCATGAACGTGAATAGTGTCATGAACGCGAGCGCGAAAGCAAGTCGTGGAATTAGAATGAAGACGTGAAGTAAATAAGGAGCACAATTGTGAATCTTTGTCTGACCCGATAACTGAGGGATTGCCAAGTGATCGGATGAACCTTTGTTGGAACATGTCCGATCAATATGTTGGTTCTGAAATCCCTGCGGATGTAAGGATTCTGTAGACTTGATCAAACTGTTAGTAATACCCAGATAGCATTATGCTTCTTCTGAGTTTGCGTTAATTTGGTAACCAAAACCCATAGATATCTTGTCCCTTTTCGATTCACAATTTTCGATGATGAAAACATCCCAGTCTGTTGGTGTCCTATCTTAACATGTTGGTATGTCAGGTACTTAGATATGAACGTAACTGTATCTTGCTTCGCAGAACTTGATACATAGGAGTTGCGAAACTCTGAGTCTCTGAATCTAGACTTCTCCTAGCGTAGGAATGTATAGAACACCTAATGTAGTGTAGGATTCTCTCCTTTACGCATAAGCTGAGTCATGCTAAGATTAACCGTAGAAACCCATGTGATTCAGCATGTCGCTGTAATCAAACAGAATTGATATTGGAAAAGTTTCTAGGGTAAAATTTCTCTTGTCATAGAATTTGCAACATAGTGCAGATATGGTCTTCCTGTTCTTCTCTAAACTTAGAGGAAATCAGGTTATCCTCAATGAAAACACTGATGAATTTGCTATGAGTTCATGGAAACTCATTTTTATAATGCCGTTGGAGCATTGATGAGACTAATTCAAAAATCATAAATCTAGCATGACCGAGTCGTGCACGAATAGCAGTCATGGACATGTCCTGATCTTTCACTCATCACTGTTGGCAGCATGATCATGAGTTCGATCTTGGAAAAGTGATCAACACTATAAGGTCGATTGGACATGTTGGCAATACGTGGAGGAGAATAACGGTCATGAAGGGTGATTTGTTTAAAAATCGACGGTAGTCGACACATAATCTTATGTTACCGTCCTTCTCCTTGAAGGTTCTTCTGGAGTGTAAGGGACAATTTTGGAATAATCCGTTGGTTATGCGTAAAAGGACTTCAGTAGTCGTGTCTTACTGACAGCTAGAAAGTTTAGCAATCATGGCTAACAAAGCACGTGCTTGGAAAGCATAGATAATTTGTACAGATTTTCCTGATGGAAAATCAAGCTGAATGTATTCAGGAGCCTGAACATTACTATACATAATTATGAATCGTAGCATCGTGTGCTGTTCATAGTCCATAATTAGGATAAAATTCATCTCGTGTCTGTCCGAGGAAATGCGTTAGCAGCTTGGATTTCATCATTAAGCTGAAGGAAAACCTTCGTATACGTGGGAATACGAAAGGCGTCCTTCATGGTCATGAATATATGAAATTTTGTGAAAGAAATGAATGTGACATCGACAACGTGACAGTTCTCACTGACGCGCCGGTAATGGTATTGAAATTCTTGTGGCCTGATTAATACATGGCACAATAAAATGGATATACCCTTGGAGGGTACCCCCTTGAATTTCTTAGAAATGTTCCAAAGTTGGACGTGAGTCATGTGTCTTGACTCGTTTCTTGGAACTATAAGCATGACATATGTCTTGACTGGTGTCTTGACATGTGTCTTCAGAAAGTATACGTGAGACATGTGTCTTGACTGATGTCTTGACATGCGCATTCAGAAAGTATACGTGAGACATGTGTCTTGACTGATGTCTTGACATGTGTCTTCAGAAAGTATACGTGAGATATGTGTCTTGACTGATGTCTTGATATGTGTCTCGAGACGTAATTCAATAGAACTACAATATTAGGTTATTATGCCAGACTTGGCGGATCGGTTGGACTACTGATCCTTTGTATGTCTGATCACGTCCGCGGTCGGAGCCTCGGTTGCGATTTCTAGGATAGTTCTGTCATAGTAGTGGTTACTATCGTCTTGTCTGTCAGTTCCATGACGGTCATTCTCATGACCGTGATTCATGTAACTATTCAGCTGAGTGGCTGGCTAGTACCGGTTTGCACTCATATGGCTGAAATGACAGCCGAATGACGTGTGACATGTAACTAAGAATTAGGGACAATGATTGATAAAATCGTCTGATGGTGAAGTATCTTCTCGTCCAATAGCTTTGCTCTGACGCCTTTGTCTTCGTCTCGTAGGATCTCCAGGTTGTGAACAGCATCCGCATCTCATAGCGTCTCCGAACGTCAGCAGCATCAACCTTTAGTAACATCTCCCAGTTATGAGCGGCATCAGCAATCTTGTAGAATATCAGCAATTGAAAATACGCCTGAGGTGATTCAGAATCGACTAGCGAATACTCGTGAAGTATTGCAAGTGAAATACACATGGACTAAGGTACGTGTAATACACCTGAAATACCTTACGTGGAGTACACGTGGAATGCACATGAAATGATCGGTATAGGGTCGATCATTTATCATGATCTAAAGAAAGTATATCGGTTAAACGGTTAGGAAAACCATCATGATAACCTGGCAATGCCAGTATATACCTCATTCTGGTTGCATAGAGAAACCCTAAAGTGTGGTTACACAAAATTCAACGATGATTTGCCTGACAGCATGATCAATGAAAACCAACCATGACTATCATGAAAGCAGAATTCAATGAAATCCAACAATGTCTTGCGTGAAAGCATAAATAACAAAAGAGGCGTAAGACGTAATCAACATGAAGACGTAATCAACATGAAGACGGAATTATCATGAAGGAATCATAAAACGATCTATCATAAAGGAGTGTATAACATAATCAGCATGAAACCGAAGTTAACCATGACAGTATGAAAACATACTTGACATAAAAACATAGTAACTTATGAGGGGACATAATTTTTTTTTATGCCGATAAATCATGAGAAAAATTTTATGCATGAAAACAGTGCATGAATGCGTAATGTTAGTTTATAAAAACCTTTTATATGTGCGAGGGGACGCCTATGGGTCGGTCCCAAAACAAAAGACATGGCGAGGGGACGCCTATGGGTTGGTCCTAAAATTAAAAGTTTCGATAAAAGCACATGCGGCTAATTAGGGTCAGTCCTGTACCAACCATTACTTACTCATAATCCCTGCAACAATGATACATGAAACATAAATAAATGAAACTCATATGTCAAAACTTATCAGAAAAATTTTTTTATGTGACTAATTATGAACTACTGGGGTTCAGTCCACATAGCCACAGTTCACGAGGAACATTATGCATGAAACAATGACACATAACTAAATATGAATGACGGTTGTCCATCCATATTAGCAAAACAATATCGATGAAAACATCAAGGTTAAAACCTCAAGGTGCTGAAAACATCATGGTTAAAACAACAATGCGCTGAAAACATCAATACGTAGAATAACAGACATTGGCTTAGGAAGCTCCTGGTGACTACCCACTAGTCACAGGTCGAGTTTTAGAGCCTACAGGTCGAAGCCTTGGCTCTGATACCATAATTGTAACACCCCATTTTGATAATGGAATGTCACGCGTAATTATGGCGTGTCATCAAAGCATACAAGGATAAATGTATAAAACATTACATGACCATAGGGATAACCAGAATCAAACATCGGTTCCCAAACATAAGCCCAAAACATAATAAAGCAAAAGAACTGAATGAAAGACTAAACAAGCATAAGTATATGAAGGCAAAAAGGAAAAGAAGTCTCTAGCAGCTTCCATCCTATGCACGTCCTCCAAATGCTCGAGTCTTTCCTAGGGTACCTGCCGTTTTGGGACATGGAAAGGAAAGTAACGACTGAGCAAAACGCTCAGTGCATGGATATAGACATAGTATGAATGACTAAGCATAATAAAGACTTAATAGCAGCGGAAATGCATAAGTCCTGGAAAACCTGGAACATGTTCATAAAACTGGTTTTATAGTTTGAAAAGCCTTATGTTTATCTTATAAAAACTGTTTAGCATGTTTTACCATTAGCCAATATAGGTCATGAAAATCCACCGTGCATGAATACTTAGAGGGGTGACCTCATCACGCAAATTAGAGGGGCTGCCTCTAATTTAATATACTGGTTCTGGGTAGGAGGGATCAACTCCTTGTAAAGGATGCAAGGCACACACCACATTCACCATGAAATCCTGACTGAAAACATGTAACTAGGATGCACCCATACGCCCCACATGATAAATATAATATAAATGGCCAAAAGCTGAAGGGACGCCACGAGCAATCACTCCGCTGTGGTGAAGTCATAACATCAGTGCCTCTAATGTTATGGTTATGGTACCTCCATAACTAGGTGAAACTGGTCATGCATGTATATGGCTATAGGTATTCTTAATTAAACATAAGCAAATCAAAACACATAACTTATACTACGGGAAAACATTTGGCTGCATACGGGGAATCCTAATAAAGGAAAGAATGTCCATACTGAAAGGACGGGAATCCGTACCTTATGTCCAGTGAACGAAGAAGATGAACTGAGAGGAATCCTACTTCCGTATCACTAATGCTACATAAATACATAGATGAATAAGTATCTGCTTACTAAATACGTAACTGGTTTTATGTCATGTCTTAGCTTATTTTATATGTTCTTATCATGTTTTACTGTTTAAAGCCTTAAACTGTATTTATCTTACATTCTGTTTACTCTGATTAAGTATTTTTGGTATTTCATGTATTATTATACTTACTGTGTAATAATAAGTAACTTACCAAAAATAGCAGGTTTCCTAAAATAGAAAGTTTCCAAAAATAGAAAGTTTCCAAAAATAGAAAGTTTTCAAAACTAGAAAGTTACCAATAATAGAAAGTTTCCAAAAATAGAAAGTTTCCAAAAATAGAATTACTGCTTAAAATAGATAAGTTTCTAAAAATAAAAAGTTTCCATAAATAGATCAGCTGCCTTAATTAAATAAGTTTCCATAAATAGATTAGCTGCCTGAAATAAATAAGTTTTTCTAAAAATGGAAGGTTTCCATAAATAGATTAGCTGCCTTATTTAATTAAGTTTCTAACAATAGAAAGTTTCCATAATTAGAAATAAGCTGGTTAAATAAGCTAAGTATATAAGCCTAAGTGTTTTCATGATTATTTTCTAAGTCATATGATATAATGTATAGTTTAATAATTATTTCATGTAATTAAATTAAACTATAAGTTAAAATATTTAATTAAGGAATAACATGTTTTTAATTAAATAAGGTTAAATACTTAGGTTAAAACATGTATTATTATTTATTAATAATATAACCTAAGTCATGTTAATTAATTAATTTTAACCATGGTTTTTAAATAATTAATTAATTTATAAGTCTAAAATATAAAAATACTTAGGTTAGTAATTTCATGATTTTAATAATTAAAATAACCTAAGTCATGTTATTAAATTAATCATGTCATGTTATTAATTAAATTTTAACATAAGATCATAAAAATAAAAATAATCTAAACATACACCGTGAACCGGATCTTGACTAAGAACCATGAATCGGACATGAAATCGACACCATACCCCGAACCAAGTCGGGGTACCCCTTGTCTTGATGCTGCCGTGGGACCCACACCAACCAACCGGGACCATATGGTCTCGGTGGTGGTCATGTGGCCAAACCGAGACCCTCTCGGGTTCGGTGCAGGCTGCGGCCAAGAACAAAACACCCCTAAACATCCCTTTTGATTTTATTCCAACCCATATTCATGTTAGATCTATGATTTAATTAGGTTTTATAAAAAACATAACATGTTCTTAATTAATTAAAAGATTAAATCAAAAGAAAAAGGGTTAAATGATTTACCGAGTACGTGGATCTAAAGAACGATGAACAAACACGAACACCAACAACAATTCCAAGATCCAAGATCAACAAACACCCCTTTTGGTGTGTTTGAAGGTGGCGGCCAAAAAGAGAAAAAGAAGGAGGAGGAGGATTTTAGGTTTCTGTAAAATTCTTCTATAGAAAAAAAATGAGTAGTGTAATTTTCCTTAACCTCCTTTTAGTAAATTTTGATGGGCTTGGCCCATCTTTCTTCCTAATTTCGTGGCATATGGGGCCCACATGGGGTAACCCGATCATTTTCCGTGTCTAATTAATAAGTGTGTTCTCGTGTTCATGTTTTACGTGTTTGTTCGTGTTTATTTGTGTTCGCGTTTTGTGTGTTCTCGTTAAATAATTACCGTGACCTAATATATTTATTTACGCTCGTAATAAATATATATATTTAATTAATAATAGTTCGTGATTTAATTACGTTCGTGATTTCATGATCGCATGTTCGTGATTAATTATTGTCAAATAATTATTGCGTGTTCGTGCGTAGTAAATACTTATCGTGTACTAACACGTACGTAATACGTAAAATCCTAACACGTAATCGTAATCATGCTATAATAGGAAAGTTTTAATCTAGTACGTACGATCTTAAGGGTACTATTCATGATAAAAGCATGCGGGTTTTACAGCATGATTGGACAGTGCTTGCCACCCTTCAGTTTATAGGTTATCTTCACTAGGATAAATCACTTTGTTAAGGTCCTTTTTCATTTTTATTATTTTTATTTTTGGACGTTAACAGATTTATTTCCAAACGTTGTTATGACTAATTTAGACGTTGACATGGCTTTTTCCAACGTTGACAAGAATATAGCCGTTGGGCGTAGATGGGTTATTTTTTACCGTTGACACTCATTGGGTCCTACCCAGCTGTTATTTTTGACGAAAATTGGGGTGTCCATGGGTGGTTACTGAAGCCTTGTTTCGCCAGGCTTTGCATCTTAATGATGCAGATGGTATAGCCACTCTACCCATTGGTGAAATAGAAAAGGGACTTCAATCTTTGGGGTATCCTTTCCCTGAAGAGGGTACTTTAAACAAATATAATAAACAGGAATTTCCCCCAGCTTGGAAGTACTTAATACATGTCATCCTTCAATGTTAAAGTCCCAAAAGTACTACACATAATGAAATTAACAGATCCATTGCTAGTGCCATTGTGTGTATTGCTAATGGGCAAAAGTATAGTTTTTCTAAACTGATTTTTGATGGCATATGTAAAAACAAGGGTAGCAAGATGACTCTAGCTTACCCACGATTTTTACAAATGATTTTTGATGAGCAAATGTATTGCCCCATGGATCATGATGATTTTTATGCGATCCCTGTGTAAAAGAAAGCTATTTTTAGTAAGATGAATTCACCCCCTCACAGAGACTTACCCCTTACCCAAGCCATGCTTGCTGTTATTGCAGCAACACAACCTCAACCTGACCCACAACCATAACTTGACCCATTACCAAAACCATCACCTTCACCTCAACATATGGAACTTGACCAAGATCCCTTTAACGCTGACACGTTAAATGTTGGCGTTGCTACTTCAAATCCAAACGTTGACACCTTTCTACAACAGACCCAAACACCCCTTAATCTTCAAGCTACTACCCAATCTACATCATCTTCTTCACCCCTTGGTAAGAACCCATCTTGTCTGGATGTTCCATACCATGTCTGGTCTATGGTGCCCCTTTTAAATCCATTTTCCCCTGATGAAAGGACTCTTGTCTGCCTTCTCCTAGATTCAGCAGTTTCCAAAACAACAAGCCTCTCCCTCAACTGCTTGAGTTCAAGACCTTGGGTAGAGACAGTATGTACCAGGTCTGCATTTTTCTTTTGCAAGCTAATGCAGACAGTCGTCAATTCCAAAATAGAGTCATGGGGCATAGATGAGGTCTTAATGATGTTAGGACTGGCTTGGCCTGCATCTAAGCGAGTACCAATAGTCCTAGCCTCACCCATATCACCAACCACACTTGTGGTGGTGGTTCTCTCTGCAACATGGCTAGGACCACCAGAGGAGAACACTCCAATGGTCCTTTGGCATCTTTCCATCCTTTGGTGTTCTTTCTGCTGTACTTGTAACCCTAGAAAGAAGTTCATCTCCCCCATTGCACTCATCTTGAACTTGTCTGTCATGAGTTTGGAAAAATCTTCACTCATCTTTGGACTAGAAGAGCCAAAGATGATATCATCCACATAGACCTGTAGAAGTAAGAAATCCTTACCAGTCTTCTTTGTAAACAAGGTCTGGTCTATGGTGCCCCTTTTAAATCCATTTTCCACCAGATAGGTGGACAATGTGCCATACCATGCTCTTGGGGCTTGATGAAGTCCATACATAGCTTTCTTCACTCTATACACCTTGTCTGGATGTTCTGAATCTTCAAAACCAGGAGTCTGCATGACATAAACCTCCTCTACAATTATGCCATAAAGAAAAGCACTCTTCACATCCATTTGATAGACTGTAAATCCCATGCAGGAAGCATAGGCTAGAAAAATCCTTATAGCCTCGATCCTTGCAACAGGTGCAAAGACCTCCTCATAGTCTATCCCTTCATCTTGTGTATATCCTTGTGCTACTAAAAGCATTGTTCCTGATCACAATGCCTCTTTCATCCTTTTTGTTCCTAAGAACCCATCTTGTCCCAATAGGTCTGACATGTCTGGGACAATCAACCAACTCCCAAACATCCTGAATAGCAAATTGGTGAAGCTCATCCTGCATTGCTTCCACCCAAATTGGTTCTTTGAGAGCATCAAAAATCTTCTTGGGTTCCTGTTGTGACAGAAAACAGGCAAACAAACATGCTTGAACAAGAGATGTATGAACCTTCTTGTGAATATTGACAATAAATCCTCCATGATTCTGATGAGACCTTCTAGTTTGGACAAGAGTCATCACATCACCAATAATTAGAGAAGGAGGATGATTTTTGATTGTAGAAGTAAGCACTCCTCCCTCAATAATTTTATTGTCCTCAATCTCATCTTCCATGTTACCAATATCCTCTTCAGACTCTCTTCCATCATCATCTGAATGAACCCTTCCATGACTGTTTGAAGGTTCACCTTGTTCAAAATGATTGGAAGAGAAAAGATGGTCAAAAGATCTGTCAACGCCTGAACCAAAGCTGTCAACGTTTGAGCCATCAACGCCTGAATTTGTCTTGTCAGCGCCAGAATTTCCTTTGTCAGCGCCTGAAGAATCATTAATAAAAAGATTTTACTAGTTGAAAAAGGTTCGTTTTCTCGGTGTCTTAACGAATTGATTTCCGGTTAAATGTGTGACTCAATTGTTTTTGGTTAAGAAAAAGGGAAGTTGATTATCTATAACTAATTAAAAAGTAAATGCGAAAAGTATTTAAAAACAAACTAAAGACAAGTACAAATAATAAAAGTAAAACAAGGTGAATATTAAAAACTAAAAGTTAAAACGATATTAAAACGAATATTAAAACAAATAATAAAACGTAATTTAAAGCGAAACAATTAATAAAAATAAAACTAAAGGACGAAATCAACTATCGACCCTAAAATAAAGTTTACTAAATGAAAAAGGAGAGAATAAAACTAAAATGGTACTTTAAGACTAAACGAGGGAAAACCTAAAGCGGGTACTAAATAAAAGATAAAACTTGAACTTTACGAAAAAATATTAATACTAAAAATCGACGAAAAATTCAACTAAAAATACGTAACTTTCAAAAATAAAATCGGAACAACTTTCAGACAAAACTAAACAATTACGGAACAATACTATTAAATAAACAAGCTAGCAGGCTAGCTGCTGGAAGCTAGCAAGCTAGCTGCTGGATTTGGCGCTAAAAAGCTCAAGCATGCATGCATGTTATTTTCATCGTAGCCAACTTGTTATTTCCATCGTAGCCAACTTGTTACCATCGTACTTAAATTTTTGGCGCCATGCATGCATGTTTACCCATCGTAGCAAGCTAGCTGCTGGATTTGGCGCTAAAAAGCTCAAGCATGCATGCATGTTATTTTCATCGTAGCCAACTTGTTATTTCCATCGTAGCCAACTTGTTACCATCGTACTTAAATTTTTGGCGCCATGCATGCATGTTTACCCATCGTAGTCATGATCGCAACATCAGATCGTACCCAAAGATTGTAACGGCCAATCGCACCCTGGATCGCACTCTATGATCGTACCCATGATCGCAACAAGTGATCGTAGTGTGGATTATGGAGTGTGATCGTAGTAACGATCGTACTGGGGATCGCAGTAATGGATCGCAAGTAGAAACTCTCGGGGTTTATGCGATCACACTTACTAGATCGTACTGGTAAAACCCTTAAGCATTACGATGGCATACAATAAGCAAATAAGCAAATACCAAATAAGCACTTATCTAAACACTTAACCAAATCAATTTTAAGAAAAAGCTAATAGACCAAAATTTAAAAACTTTTAAAAATACTAAATAATAAAAATATTTAAAAACAACTTTTTATAAACATCAACTAAAAAGCACTTAATCAAAAATAAGAAAATTAACACAATAAGCACTAAAACACTTTAAGCTACAAAAATCAAACATTAAAAGATCAATAAGCATAAATTTGAAAACATTTAAAATACGAAATAAGCAAACTTTAAAAAGACTAAACTTTTTAAGAAAACTAAAAAGTAAATAAGCTAAATACAAAATAAGCCAATAAGATTGTCAAACTTATAGCTTAATTCGTATAAAAGCTTAGATGAAATAAAAAGATGAACTTTTTAATCAAACATCAAAATCAACAAGACAAGTATATAAAGAGATCAAATTTAAGATCATATAAAAAAGGTAAGAAAGATAGAATAAGATTAAAATTAAAACAAGAATTAAGCTATTTGAAAGTAAGGTTTTGATTAAAAACAAGAAAGGAAGATAAAGATTGAGATCTTAGTGAGAGAAACTGTCACTTTCTCTCTCTAGAATCACCTACCTACTGAAAATGAAACTACTCTAAACTAAAAACTAACCAACCCTCCTAAATGAGTTTAGGAGGGTATTTATAGGAAATGGGGAGGTGCATGTGTTGCCTCCTCTTTCTTTCTTTCTTCACGTCTTCTCGTCTTTTAAGTTCTTCGACTTTATCGACTTTGTCTCGGGATTAATTAAACTCGTCTTATAATTTATTTATTTATTAGACTCGAGTTCTTCGGCTTTATTAAACTTTCGTCTTTAGACTTGTTCTTCGATAAATCTTCAGAATTGGTCTTGGACTTCCGTTCTTTTTCCACTCTTAATTTCTTGACTTTGTCTTTTGTCTTTTTCTTCGATAAAAGCCCGTGAAATCCCGTGTTTTCTCCACTTTTCACCTTTTCGTCCTAAATCACAACAAAAACACAAACCACGCATAATTCTGACATAAATGACATAAAATAAACGTTTTGGCTCGGTTATTATTGTAATTAAGTGGTAAAAAGGATGGGTGTTTTCACACCTATCAAATACCCTACACTTAACCATTGGAATGTCCTCATGCAATGCATTAGTTACCAAGCACGTTTCATATTTTCCATCATAGTCAATCCACATTGGCCTTTATTCAAGAGATAGAAAGTTATAAACATTCAAAGGAAGAAAGTAAGTAAAGAATTCAAAAACATACCTTAGGGTTTTGGAAATGTTATGAATGATCATCATCCTCAATTTTTCACTTTCTCCAAACCAAGCTTAAAAATGAGATCATTGTTATTATAAGTTAGTAAACTAACACGAAGTCATGTGGGCCAATTATTCACTTAGACTCCCTTATTCCTAGGTGTATCTCTTATATTTTATTATTGTCTTGAATGATCACGAGGATGCATTGTTGACTTATTTCGATAGTTATTTAGGCCGAAAATAAAGTGAACGATTTAATCAATAGTTAGCTAAAGGACAATATCTTTTAAAACTGCTTCTCGGGACCTCATAAAGTTCATATCTTGGCATAACTCGCTTCGCGATTTGAGACCTTTCTCGGACCGATATTTGGCGGCGACTTCATACTTCAAATCTTGAGAGACGTTCATGAAATAATGGTCTTCTCTTCATAATAGGAATTTCTTTACTTGAAGTTTTGAGAGATTCTTCATACTTGGACTACGACTCCTTCATTTTTCTCCAATCATTATTTTGGACTTTGATATACAACGATCCGCCTCCTTTTTGGACTTGGATCTATTTATCCTCATACCTTGTTAGGGCCTTTTTGGATAGACTTATCCATGATCTTTTGGGGAGTATTTGCTTTTCGTCGTGTGTCTCGATCCTTCATATTGATTTTTGATAAATGATTCTTTTCATCACTTGGGATCTTTAGCAACAAAATGTAGCCCTCATGTCTTGTTAGGACCTTTTCGGACTCGCCAATCTTCGCATCCCGCTTCAATAAGTTATGCCTTGGCTATGAACTCTAATCCATACCGAGCAACTTTTAAACGATCTTGGGCTAGAAGCTAAGTAACTTTTCAAATCGTACAACCATATTTATTGCAGATAAGTTTATTAGCAAGCGATGGGAGAATAGGCTTATAATTAACTCACATAATTTCACGAAAGAATACCGAACTTATAATTGGCTCTATCATCTCTCGTTCTCCACAGTTTAAAATCTCAAGGAATGAGACTCGTGGATGCTTAGCCTATTAAATCAAAGTTTTGGGTTTTCGAGTCGCCTATAGGATCTTGCAAACTCTTAGACTTTTTCAAGTTTAGAAATCGCATTTTAAAGTTCCCTTGATAAACGACTCTCTAGGATCAATTATAGGAACTTGCGAAAAGTTCTTGTTCTTTCAAGTTAGCGAAGAAGATAATGAGGAGGAAGTCGAGATTGTCTATGATGAATCGGTAAATCTTCTCAACACTCATATTGGGGCAAGCACTCCAACTGGTTGATCCTATGTTGATGGTTTATTATTTTCTTCGTAATTTTATGTTTTCGTCTTGGTTTTTGTCTAGCTTATATTTTTCATCATTCTAGACTAGTTAATGTTTATGGTCTGTCATAAACATTTGTTTAACAAGCTGCCTGTAGCTTGCGGTTAATGTGGTATTTCAGCCACATTCATTGTACTTCAACGCTTTTTTTGGTTCTATTTACCAGGGTCATTGTTACCATTTTACCAAAAGAAAAGTTCTTGTTCTTAACCCGTGAGAGTTAAGACTTTCGCGTTTTATAGCTCCCTATATAAAAGCCTAGCAAAACTTGACTTAAACACGTTAAGGATACTAGCTGGAGTAAAGTTTAGATAAGTAAACTCGGGTTGAGTCAAAAGATTCATAACGTTTGAAAATTAAAACCACTTTATTAAAAATTTATTCTAGAAAGGAAATAAAATAACTATACAAAGAGGAAAAACTAATAGGCCAAAATAGATCAAAAATTTTGAAAAATGTCGAAAAATTGATTTTCCGGTTAAAATGAAGACAAATACAAGGAAAAGACCACTTAACTTCGATAGAAGTCTCCCCTACACTTAATATAAACATTGTCCTCAATGTTTAAGCATGTGGGAGTAAACTCCCCTACACTTAGGACATTGTGCACTTTGTTTAAATCTCGCTAAGGAAAAGACAATTAAAGAGATTCCTATTTTAATATTGAGAAAATATAAAATAGTGAATCGTAAAGAGTTTAGGATATAACCGGGAAGAAGGGAACACGGAATCACGGTCGTCAAAAGTCATCAAGAGTGTGTCTTTGAAGCTCTAATCCCTGCACATGATAAGAAAGAAAGCAAGAAACACCAACGGGGCTCCCCCTACACTTATAGTAAAGATAGATAGATAATTGGGTTGCCTCCCAAAAAGCGCTTGTTTTTGTTAACCGAGTCACGAGCCTGACTCGTCCCCGAATTAAATGGTCCATGGGGAAGCCTCGAATGTAATACCGGGATCAAAGACCTTGTCCTCGTTCCCGGTTGACATTAACAAAGGAGAGGCGGGGGGATAAGTCTTAAATAGTAGAAAGGTCCTTTCAACATACGAAAAGTATGTGAAATCAAGAGCCACGGGAGGTGGGGTGGGTAAAGTAAGCACATTGTCATCCCCCAAAGACAATGGATGCTGAGCAAGCGGCAAAGCCGTAATGGTATCAATCATAGCATAATCAATGTCACCTCCCAGGTCAAAGCACTCATCCTCCGTAATAGTGGCTAAAGGGGAGGATGAAAGGTGCTCGGGAGGGGGACTTGGGACAATACCTTCTTGCAGCAAATTATCAAAAATAATATCCCCCTCCATGTCATCGTCATCAATACCTGGAGGTATGGAGTGAATGTCGATTTCTTCCAGCAATGGGTCATTATCTTCAACGGGAGGAAGAGATGGAGGCAAAGACTCGGTGAGAGGAGGAGAAGTCAACTCTTCGATTTGAGCAATAAGAAGGTGCACTTTCTGTAATCTATCGCGAAGAAGCACGTCTTCCACCTCATCCACAAGATCAAGTTCATCGGTGAACTTCTCGTAAGCCGGAGAGAATAAATCGTCATCGCCCGCGTCTCCCGGTGGAGATTGAGAGATTTCAAAAGTGAAATTCTCATAGCGGAGGGAAGAATCGTCATCACTAGGATCGACCTCTTCCGTAAGAGCAACCTCGTCCTGAAGCTCCATAGCAGGTAAGTCACAAACCTCATAATCCAATACTTTGTCGAGACCAACATCACTAAGCTCATTCAACGAATCAAGATCCTTAGACGCAGTAGGAACATCGAGAGTAGGAGCAGCAACTTCAGAAGATGTGTTGAAAGTGCATACAGCATCGTCGTCATCATCATCATAATAGTATTGATGCACAAGAGGAGGGGTATAATCACTAAGATTAGATACTTGCTCTTGTTGCAGTCGCTTTTCCTCCGCCCATGCTTCTTTAAACTGAACAAAGGCTTCTTGAATTTCCAAAATAATGGCGTGCCTTTCTTCATTCAGAGTAGTGAGTTGTTGATCAATACGAATTCCCTGAGAGGATTGATGATTGAGGGTGTGATGTGGGGGCTCATAGTTATGAAAACCAGAATTATAGCACGGATGTGGCTCATAGTCAGTCATCGGTTGAGAAGAATTATAACACGGATTTGGTTCATAATAATCTATCGGTGAAGAAAATTGAGGACACGGATCTGGCTCATAATAATTCATTGGTTGACAATAAGAGGTATCGTGAGGACCCCCACAGTTGTTGCAAAACGGGTAAGGAGAAAGACTGGGTGCGTCTTGTGGATAGCTATTATCATTGTCATAATTGTACCCCGGTTCTTGCCCGTGACCATACGTGTATCGAACCGGGCACGAAACATGCCAATGAGAATCGCTTCCACAATAGATGCACGGGGGAACAGGAGGTGGATTCAAAAAGGACGAATTAACCGAGTTGCACAAGGGACAAAATCCTAGTTGTGTGTTGTCGATATCGTTTCCGCACCGTTCACATGTACACCATTGACAAGAGTCGTTCCTGTATAATCGTCTCCCACACTCGACGCAATGGACATAAGAATCCATAAAGAAAGATAGATAAGCAAGAAGAATATTTTTGGTGCAAAACTTTGAAAAAGAAATGCTTGTTATGAATTTTCAAATGTTTTTTTTGGGATTTTTGAAACTTTTTGGACACGAAAAATAGCGTTCACGAGTGAACGGATCCCAAAAGCCAACGAGTCTCTCACAAAAAACCGTTAATCTTCACGAAAAGAGCCGGCAGTGGTGCCATTTTAATATTGAGATTTTTGCTAGTTGAAAAAAAGTTCGTTTTCTCGGTGTCTTAACGAATTGATTTCCGGTTAAATGTGTGACTCAATTGTTTTTGGTTAAGAAAAAGGGAAGTTGGTTATCTATAACTAATTAAAAAGTAAATGCGAAAAGTATTTAAAAACAAACTAAAGACAAGTACAAATAATAAAAGTAAAACAAGGTGAATATTAAAAACTAAAAGTTAAAACGATATTAAAACGAATATTAAAACAAATAATAAAACGTAATTTAAAGCGAAACAATTAATAAAAATAAAACTAAAGGACGAAATCAACTATCTACTCTAAAATAAAGTTTACTAAATGAAAAAGGAGAGAATAAAACTAAAATGGTACTTTAAAACTAAACGAGGGAAAACCTAAAGCGGGTACTAAATAAAAGATAAAACTTGAACTTTACGAAAAATATTAATACTAAAAATCGACGAAAAATTCAACTAAAAATACGTAACTTTCAAAAATAAAATCGGAACAACTTTCAGACAAAACTAAACAATTACGGAACAATACTATTAAATAAACAAGCTAGCAGGCTAGCTGCTGGAAGCTAGCAAGCTAGCTGCTGGATTTGGCGCTAAAAACCTCAAGCATGCATGCATGCATGTTATATACATTGTAGCCAACTTGTTATTTCCATCGTAGCCAACTTGTTACCATCGTACTTAAATTTTTGGCGCCATGCATGCATGTTTACCCATCGTAGTCATGATCGCAACATCAGATCGTACCCAAAGATTGTAACGGCCAATCGCACCCTGGATCGCACTCTATGATCGTACCCACGATCGCAACAAGTGATCGTGGTGTGGATTATGGAGTGTGATCGTAGTAACGATCGTACTGGGGATCGCAGTAATGGATCGCAAGTAGAAACCCTCGGGGTTTATGCGATCACACTTACTAGATCGTACTGGTAAAACCCTTAAGCATTACGATGGCATACAATAAGAAAATAAGCAAATACCAAATAAGCACTTATCTAAAAACTTAACCAAATCAATTTTAAGAAAAAGCTAATAGACCAAAATTTAAAAAAATTTAAAATTACTAAATATTAAAAATATTTAAAAACAACTTTTTATAAACATCAACTAAAAAGCACTTAATCAAAAATAAGAAAATTAACACAATAAGCACTAAAACACTTTAAGCTACAAAAATCAAACATTAAAAGATCAATAAGCATAAATTTGAAAACTTTTAAAATACGAAATAAGCGAACTTTAAAAAGACTAAACTTTTTAAGAAAACTAAAAAGTAAATAAGCTAAATACAAAATAAGCCAATAAGATTGTCAAACTTATAGCTTAATTCGTATAAAAGCTTAGATGAAATAAAAAGATGAACTTTTTAATCAAACATCAAAATCAACAAGACATGTATATAAAGAGATCAAATTTAAGATCATATAAAAAAGGTAAGAAAGATAGAATAAGATTAAAATTAAAACAAGAATTAAGCTATTTGAAAGTAAAGTTTTGATTAAAAACAAGAAAGGAAGATAAAAGATTGAGATCCTAGTGAGAGAAACTGTCACTTTCTCTCTCTAGAATCGCCTACCTAATGAAAATGAAACTACTCTAAACTAAAAATAACCAACCCTCCTAAATGAGTTTAGGAGGGTATTTATAGGAAATGGGGAGGTGCATGTGTTGCCTCCTCTTTCTTTCTTTCTTCACGTCTTCTCGTCTTTTAAGTTCTTCGACTTTATCGACTTTGTCTCGGGATTAATTAAACTCGTCTTATAATATATTTATTTATTAGACTCGAGTTCTTCGGCTTTATTAAACTTCCGTCTTTAGAGTTGTTCTTCGATAAATCTTTAGAATTGGTCTTGGACTTCCGTTCTTTTTCCACTCTTGATTTCTTGACTTCGTCTTTTGTCTTTTTCTTCGATAAAAGCCCGTGAAATTCCGTGTTTTCTCCACTTTTCACCTTTTCGTCCTAAATCACAACAAAAACACAAACCACGCATAATTCCGACATAAATGACATAAAATACACGTTTTGGCTCGGTTATTATTGTAATTAAGTGGTAAAAAGGATGGGTGTTTTCACACCTATCAATCATGCATGTTTTCAACTGGTGAAACTTGGGGACCAGCTTTTTCCTTTCCAGCAGCAACAGCAGAAGCAAATGCATCTTTCCATACGGGTATGGTAACATACTCAAGTATGGGTGCTGATTTGTCTGCTTGTGATCCAAGCTCTTCATCAACCTGTTTACCTGAAATATCAACAACTGGTTCTTCCACAACATTTGAAGTCACCTTCACAATGTTTGGATTAGTAACAGGCATATAATTTAATGTCCTAGATAGAGGTTCCAAGTCAAATAACCCATTTGGACCACTTTCAGGATCACTAGGTTTACTTTCTAAAAACCTAACATGTACTTTTTCAAGTATACCGTTTTTCTTTCTTAAGGTAAACTCTATATCCTCTACTCTGCACAGAATAACCCATGAAGTAGCCTTCATCACCTTTGGCACTAAACTTACCAAAGGCATCACTAGTGTCCAACACAACGACATGACATCCAAAAGGTTTAAGAAAATCAATATTAGGTTTCCTCCCCCAAAGTAACTCATAAGGTGTTTTGTAATGAATCTGGTTAACTAATGCCCTATTCTGAACATAACAAGCTGTATTCACAGCCGCAGCTAAAAAAGAAATGGGAAAGTGAGCATCAGCCAACATAGTCTTGGCTGCTTCTATGAGGGTTCTATTCTTTCTCTCAGCTACCCCATTTTGTTGTAGGGTTCTAGCTACACTAAAATGTCTAGTAATCCCTTTCTTGGCACAAAAGTCATCTAATAACTTATTTCTAAACTCACCACCATTGTCACTTCTAGGCATCTCAACCTCATTACCAGACTTCTTTTCAATTTGGGTAATAAAGTTGATCAAAGTGTCAGCAGTGTCACGTTTCAAAGCTAAAAAGAAATTCCAAGTAAATCTAGAAAAATCATTAGTAATGACAAAACAGTAGGATTTACCAATTAAGATTTCTATATTAGTTGGACCAAACAAGTCCATATGCAGTAAGTGAAGAGGTTTAGAACTAGAATGCACAGGTTTAGACATAAATGAGACCTTGTGCTGTTTGCCTTTAAGGCATGCAACACAAGAATGGTCATTGTGGAAAGCCTTTTCAGGAAAACCATCAACTAAACCATGTCTCACAAGTCTATTTATATTTTTAAAATTAATGTGCCCTAATCTTCTGTGCCAAAGATTACTCTCATCAACTGAAGCCTTAGCATATAGACATGACAAATTATTATTCATCCTAATTCCATTAAGATTCACATTATAAATGTCGTTATGCCTAGGTGTTCTATAATCAATGAATTTGTCATCTGGTATTTTAAAATCTTTGTTCAACACCAAGCATTCAGTATCAGTGAAAAGAACCATATTTTTGTTATCACACACTTGTGATACACTAAACAGATTATAGTCAAGTTCTTTTACCAGAAAGACGTTTTCAAAACGCAAATTGTTGGTGAGAAGAGTGCCTTTGCTAGTGATGTCCCATATCCACCTCCAAAGTACAGTTTATCACCATCTTTAATGGGATTAAAATTTGTCAAATAATCTTCCTTCCCCGTCATGTGCCTAGAGCATCCACTATCCTAATAGCCATAATCATTAACCTGCTTTTGAATACCCTGCACATAAAGAAAATAAATTAGTTTTCTTTGGGAACCCAAGCCTGAGCAGACTTGGCTTCATTTGGTTGTTCAACAAGAACAGACTTAGTCCTTATGACAATCCCTTGTTCATCCCTTTTTGGATTAAACACCCAGTTAACCCCAATTGGTTTTGTTATGACCTTTGAAATATAATGAAATCTGTTACAGGTCATAGAAATCCCATCTGAATTAGGGTTTTGGTCTTGCTTAGGTTTCCATGTCAAGCTAGTAGAAGCTTTAGACCCCTTTTCCTTTGGTTGCAAATATTTTCCATTACTTGGTCTGGCAACGTTCCTGCAAGCGTTTAGTTTGTTCTTGTCAACGCTGAAATTACCCTTATCAGCGTTGAATCTAGGGTTTGCTATAGAAACCTATTGTCTGCTAGACCACGTATTGGTCTTCTGAAAAGGTCTTTGTCCATAAGTATTAGACCCTTTAGTAAAGAATGGGGTTGGTCTAACAACTTGTGGACTTTGCTGGACAAAAGGTTTGGGTTTGATAGTGTTTGACTTTCTATCAGCGTTGACCTTTGAAGCATTGACACACTTATAAGCTAAGTGTGAAAAACTTCCACAAGAATAACATGCTTTTCTAGACATAGCTCTAGGTCTAGAAGAAAAGAAACGTGTCCCATTATCACTAATTTGGCTTTTTGGTGACCTAGGTTTTCTATACATTTCTGCATATTTAACACTAGGTTTTCTATCAACGTTTAAGCCAAGGTCAATAGTCTTGCCAGTGGTGGGGTTTGTCACTTTTATGGGTGTAGACTCATTTGGGCTGTCACTAAGCATGCCACCCTTAACAAACACGGAAGGTTGGATTTCTTCCATTGGTCCAAATCAGTCAACTTCTGCTTGTATTCCTCTACTGGGGTTAGAACTCTTGGTGGAGGAATGAATTCCTCTTCTTGGAGTTCTGGTATACCAGTCTAAGACAAGTCCTTTCTAAGGACACCATAGAAGTTCCCAGCAGGTGGTGGAACACCAGCATACTCTTTCATCCCAATCCCAGTCATATCCCTAGAATCCCTTTGTTCACTAACACATTTTTCTAGGGTTTGTGAAGCTTTATCAAATCTTTGAATTTTAAGATCTACATTATCTTTGTTTTTTATAGCCTCATCTAACTTAGCCTGTAAAGCACCATTGGCTCTCTACATGATGTTTCTAACCTCAAAACTAGCATTTAAATCATGAGTTAAAATATTGATTTGATCTTTTAGGTCAAACTCCATTTTCTTATACTCAGCTACAATCTTTTTAGTTTGAGTAAGAGCAAGTTGATAGTTAGATAACTTGCATCTTTCATTAACCATATCTGTTGTCAATTTTAAAACTTCTATGTTAAGTTTTTCTGTATTTAGACAACAACCCTTACTACAAAATGCATCATCATATACCTTATTGTCTGATGAAGATGAAGAGTGTGACTTGAGAGTATAGTGAACATGCTCCTCTTCTTCCTTTCTGCAACCAAAGCTTTGTTTTCTTCCTCATCCTTGGCCAAATAGCTCCAATCCCAGCCAACACCATCAATGTCTTGCATAGCAACCATAGCTTTGGAATCCTCAGCCTTAATGATTTGGCTTGAGGGTTTTCCAGCATCAGATCTTCTTGGAGATCTGCATTCTCTCATAAAGTGACCCATTCAATGACAATCATAACACTCAACCATGGATTTATCAAATCCAGCAGTGTCCTTAGCATTAAAAGTCATCTTCTTCTTAAATCTTCGATTCCATCTATTTGCTCTTATACTTGCAAGAGCCGTATTCCACTTTATGTCCATCTCCTCCAAATGCTCATCACTAATTTTCTCAAGGTCCTCATATGTGATCACTGAACCATTGGGCAATGAAGCAATGTATGCACAGACAGTATCTAGATCAATACCAGCAGGCTTAAATCTTGGTGAGTCAACATTGTATGTGTCAGCGTTTGAATGAGAGGCGCTGACAAAGCTTGATCCAGCGTTAACACAAGACGGTCCAGTAACGGGGTGCATGTATGACTCCCTTTGATCAAATTGACCTTCACTGTGTGAGAAGAATGCCATGTTTCCATTGGTAGACTTGACCTTGCTTCAATCTTCCATGCATCACCAAGACTTTTAAGAAAGTGGTGATGATATCAACATCACCAAGCACTGTTCCCATAAAGGACAGCTTGCTTGTAATGTCAAGAAGTCTGCTTCTCACTCCACTTAGCTTTTCATTGGGTTAACTTGCGTACAATGAAAGATAGCTTTCTTTTGCACAGGGATTTGAAGAAGCAACCAGGTTTTAATGTCTCTTTGGTTACTCCTACAAATTTGAATTTGTCCTTTACAGAAATGATGGAGCAGTTCACAAGAAGCGCTGACAAGAGTAAGGTGAGCGTTGACAAGCAGATTTTTGACGCTGACAAGAGTAAGTTGGGTGTTGACACACAGGTTTTGGACGTTGATAGACCTGCAGATATGGTTGATGTATTCCAGTCATCAGCTATCATCAAGGAAGTGTCTTCACAGGTACCATCATCATCTTTACCCATCATTGATATATTAGATAAGGGTAAAGGAATTATGGTAGAAATAGAGGTTCCCAAGGATGCAGCACAAGTAAATTTGATTCAATGTTGGCTGCACAAATTATGGAACAAGAAAGGAAGAAGGTTGTTGAGTCACCATTTGTGGTTACTTCTGAGGAACAAGAAGGAAGTAATGATGAGAGCACAGATTCAAGTGTTATGATAATTGAAGAACCAGAAAGACTTGAATATGGTGATGTGTTGGCAAGAGAGAAACTTGCAGAGTTAAAAATGAAGGTAGATTATGATATGCCAGAAGTTGCCCAGATGTACTTTGCTTGGTAGAATAAGATCATGGAGAATCCAGATATGTCTTTATCAGATCAAATTTAGGGGTTGGAGATTCTTCTCAGGAGTCAAAAGGATTGCCAGGTAATCCTAAAGTATAAGGCAAGCAAAGTTTTCTCACAGTCTAAAAGAGAAAGAATGGAACTTTATTATATGTTGCTTAGATGTCATCAAGGAGGTTGGACTTCTCAGAAGTTGCAGGAATTATCCTTTGATGAATTGGAGTATAAGGCTTATCCTATTTGGGCAAGAGTGCAAGAGATGAACACTATCAGACTTCTTTCAGATGAAAGGAAAGAAGAACTTGCAGAGGAGATGGAGATTCAAAGGTCTATGATTGTTCCAAGACCATTGAAGAAGGGAGTTCCACTTGAGTTTCCTTCAAATTTGAATAGAGTGAATCTCAGTGAAGCTGTTATTAGAAAGAGTATTAAGCTCTCACCCATGGAAGCTTCACATATGGTAAAAGTATTACCCCATGATTCCAGAAACCCTATCATTAGTTATGAAGAAGATGCAAGTGGGTTTTGGATGATTGGCAGATATGGGAAAGAGGTACATACTTTTACTACTCTTATGTCTTTGTTTGCAAGTTTGGATAGGGAAGACTTGGTAGACCTTTGGAGGTTACTGCTGGCCAAGTATGAGACTGAAGCACCTACTTAAGTCAATGGAATAAAGCTTTTATCAACATTCAAGAGAATGTGTGCACCAGAAGAAGTAGATCCAGTTTGGAAGGATCTTGAGGATGATATCAGTGGACTTCAATGGCGTTTATATTCAACAGCTAGTGTGTATCATTTGAGTTCTACAAAGTTTTCTGAGTATCTTCTTGTGGATGCTGAGTATCCTATGTCTAAAGAAGTTTTGAAGAAAATGATAACAACACAGCTAGAGATAGACTACTCAAGTCATGTGGCCAAAGATTTGATTAGATATGTTTATTTCCAATTTGATAAGATTTGTAAGAATCCTCCTAGTTCTTAGTTTTTATTCAGAAATAAGTAGAGTAGATATCAAGCTTAAGGGAGGATTGTTGGGAATAAAATATAGCCAATACACTTAGACGCTGACAAGAGCAATCTGGACGTTGTTAAGATGAAATCAAGTTATGACAGGACAGGCTTTGATAGGAAGAAGTCAAGCGTTGATAAGAAGAAGTCAAGCACTGATAGAAGACTTAGTCTACGCGTATTATGTTTCTAGTATGTTTCTAGTAAAGATATGATCGACAATGTATTTCTTATGTTTATATCTTTACCTAAAATAGCTGATACATAGACTCTTGTACAAGGCTCCTTAATCTATAAAAGGAAGCCTTTATGTTTTAGTTTAATATACGTTTAACACTTTCATTGTACGCAAGTTCGATTTATCAATCAAAGTGAAAGTTTGGTTTATATTGTTTGTGTGTTCTTGTTTAAGTATTAATTCCGCATAATACTTGAATTGTTACATATACAACAAAGTTTCTCTACGTGTTTAACTTGATTTAATCTCGTTTACACAAGCTAAATCGATCTAAGTTTGGGATCAACAGATATCAGCTGATCCCAAAGAATCACATCTTACTGCTGTTAAACGAATCTTCAGGTACCTGAAGGGTACTCCTTCACTAGGTCTATGATATCCTCGTTGCTCAAGCTTCGATCTTACAGGATACTCAGACTTAGACTATGTTGGCTGTAATATGGATAGAAAAAGTACCTCAGGTGCATGTCAATTCCTTGGTGGCAAGCTAGTATGTTGGAGTGCAATGAAACAACAGTTTGTTGCAATGTCCTCTGCTGAGGCTGAATATGTGGCAACCGCTGGTTGTTGTGCAAACATCATTTGGATGAAAAGTCAACTCAGGGACTATAATGTGGAATACAAAGTAGTCCCCATCTTTTGTGACAACACCAGTGCAATTTCCATATCCAATAATCCAGTCCTACACTCTAGGACTAAACACATAGACAAAAGATATCACTTCCTCAGGGACCACATCTTAAAAGGAGATATTGAATTACGCTTCATTCCCACTGCATATCAGCTAGCTGATAATTTCACCAAACCCTTGGATGAACCAACATTCACTAGACTGAAAGCTGAACTCGGTATGTTGAGAATTGATTAATTAGGCTTCCTGATGACTTGATGTTCAGTATAGTGTACATTCATAATCTTCTTCCTAAGTAAATATATCTTCTTGTCTTCATCCTTGACACTGAGGTACATTAAATGATGTAACTAAATTCTCTAAGGATTTAGTTACTTAATGTCCTAGGTTGGTGACACACCATATTAAATAAGGGACAAATATTCCTTTGAATAAATATCACCAACCACTCAAGGGGTCAAAAAATGTCAAGGATCCCACTAAGCATTAAATGCTTGCCCTTTTCTTGCAAAATCCGTTGCAAAAACGTCCTTTCGACTGCACATGACCCACGTCATCTCTGCAAAAAGCGTTATCATTGCAGACAGGAACAGTTTCCAAGAAAAAGGGGAGGACCACTTGTACATTTCATTAAATGCGGATGTGAAAAGAAATTATATCAAATAAAATCTTTTTCACATCCGAGCCTATAAATATCCAACCATTAACACAAACAAACACACAAAGACTTTAGCAATCTTACTCTGGCAAAAAATTCTCTCAAAGAAAGTGTGTGTGTTCAATCATTGTTTCCAGCAAAGAGTTTTCATTAAAAGGTAATCACATCGATCACTCGTTTCATTGTTATATAGCACAAGTGATCAAAGTTACTTGGTGTTTCTATCTTTTGGTCTTCTATCACGAGGCAAAAGCTTGCATTAAGTCACTTGCTTAACCATTGTTACGGTATAACACGAAACAAGTCTTGGTTTGATTTCCACAAAGTGCCATAGTCCTTTCTACAAAGTTTTAAAATTCTTAATTATAAATTGGAACTATCCAAGGCTATCACATATGCCCCTCAGGCTGAGCACCTTATCAATGAGGGTGTTCATTTTTCAGGAAACAGCTATGGGGGAAATTTCAGTTACCCTCGTAGTGTATCACCTTACAAACCAATTTGCAAATCTCTTAAAAACAGTAATTGGGCTGATGCTTTTTCCAACACCCCCTCAGTCTTCTACCATGAATATCTTAGGGAATTCTAGTATACGACTGTGGTTGTAACCCCACCTACCCAAGGGCCTGAAGGGTCTCAAGTGTCTGAGACCAAGTCATATGAGGGATGTGTTATTCAGTTCACTGTAGACAATGGAAAGATACCATTGATTTTGGACTTCAAAACTTTTTGTCAAGCCAGTGGACTGGATTATAACAAAGGAAATTACATTGCACATCCTGACACTGAGTCAGTTAAAAAGGGCATAAAAGAAATCGAGGTCCCTAAGTTACTTGTGACTAAAACCCCATTAATCAAAACTGCTTTCCCCATGGCTTGGAGGATCCTGTTCACTTTTGTGATTCAGGTGATCGGTGGCAACTACTCATCAACTGAGCAGGTAAATTCTACTCAGTAGATGCTAATCTACAGTCTAGTTAATGGACTGAATATTGACATAGGAGAGATTATTTTTAATGATCTCGTAACCAGGCTCCTGAAGGAGTCAAGGCAAAAGTATTAATCTTACCCAAGGTTCATATCTTGCGCCTTAGAAAGGTTACTAGGTTCTCTTTACACTCAGGAGAAATTTATTGTTTTTTCTACACCAATCCCGAGTTCCACAAACTTTTCTAAGAACCCATCTGAAGTCACCCCCATAGAATTAACGGCTCACACGACTGAGGTGATCAGACGTGAATCATCCGTGTCTCCCATTCCATTCTTACCAAAGAAGGGGAACAAGAAGCCTCAGACTATGCCAAAGACCAAACCAACGGCACAGGGCCCTGAGGCTTCTGAGACACGTCAAAAAAAGGCCAAGGCTAAAAAGACTACCCTTGTTCAGACCAAGCTTCATCTACCCCAAGGGAAAGAGCTTACGGGAGGCCCTGATACATCAAAGTCAGGGTCGACGGGCCAACCTACTGGTCCTCTTGATGGAGAGGGAAATATATAACCCTCTCCTACGGGACGGCCTTCCACTCAATCTGATGAGGGCACTCGTAAATCATAAACTTTGTCTGAGGACAAAACCAAGGACAAAGACTCAAAGAGACACCCACGGGTAACACACCTCGCTGATATGCCTATCACTTCCACCGAATCCAATGAAGGCACACTAACTCACAAGTCTTTGCCTGTGGATCCAAAACTTGATTCCTTAGACTCATAGGGACGCCCACGGGTAAAACACCCCGCTGAGAGGAATCTCACCTCCACAACTCCCGATGAAGGCACACTAAAACAAAAGTCTTTGCCTGAGGGAACCATTATTGATCACAAAGACGCAGGGAGACGCCTACGGGTAACACACCTCACTGATAGGGATCTCACTTCCACCACTGATCAATCGTAAACTGCCCCTGAGAATCAGTTGGCCAAAACCCAAGCCTTAGGATTTGGGGCAGGGAGTGACCACAACCACGACAAACCTTCTTTTGGAGGGGAGCTGGATAAACCAAAGCGGTCACTAAACTATGGAGATTTTGCTAATCTATTGTGTAGAAACTAGAAGGGGGTTGAATAGTTTCTTAAAATTTACTTGTCAAAAGATGGTTTTTAAAAATCCTTTTCAAAAACTAAACTAATAATCATAAGTATAAAGAATAATGAATGTAAAGAGATAAGGGAAAGAAAGATCAAACCAAACACCAAGGATTTATAGTGGTTCGATAACGAAGCTCACTCCTCGTCCCTACTCCACTCCTCGAGTACTCCTTAATCGAGAGTTCACTAATCAGCAAGCTCCTTAAGGTGGAGAAACCGTACACAACGTTGCTTATCCAATTTCCGACTCAAAGCTAAAAGTCGAGCCCTAATCTTAGCTAGAACTAATCTACACTACTATACTTTAAGGACCAAGTATAAATCTTAGTACATACACAACTTCCAAATAGACACAACTACTTGGATCTTCACAACAATGAAACAAAAATGAATAAATAAGATTTGATTTTCAATGGATCTTTGATGTAGACACAACACTTCAAGGATGAAAGTGTTCTCCTGTTTAAAATTGGAGAGGAAGAGATGGGAGAAGAAAGATTCACTTCTAAACAAGTATTAATCAACCAAATGATCAAGGATTTGAGTGATTATAGAAGTATGAAAGAATCTGGAATTATATGTGCAAAAGAGGTGAAGAGAAAATCTGAGAATGGTCCACTATTTATAAGAAAGGCTCCAACGGCTATATCTGCTCGCGGTTCTTTATTGCAGCCCTTGGTTCCTTATCGATAAGGAACAGCATAGCCACTTAAGGAACCGCCAGAGTAGACTCTGCTTTTTTTTGTCTTTTAGTGGTGTGGTTCGAATCTGGTGATTAAAATATTCTGAAAGGATATTCTAAATCAAAATAGAATATGCCATCTTCAAATTTCAAATATTTAATTTAATAGAACATTTTCTTAAAAAAGTTTAATAAAAACTTGTCACACTTAATAAAAAATGATTTTTAAGAAAAAATTAAATCCATGATCACTTAATTAGGATGAGTACTTGTTTGTACATACCTTAAGTAATAATGGTTGAAATGAAAAATACTTGAACTCAAGAATTCGTTTTTCGTTGTTTTCGTAAATGCTTGTTTTGACATATTGTCGTAATCAAAACAAAGCGAGACCGAAAACTGGAAGTAACGTTTTTAGGCATCATTGCATTAACAATCTCCCCCTTTTTTATTTCGGCAATACATAAACTCAATCATAAGGAAAACAAGATTTTTGAAGACGAGTTTATTTCACTTCTCCCCCTTTGTCGAAGTAAAAAGGTTACAAAAGTCTTTGTAAAAGAGAAGAATCGGATTTTGCAAATGCCCCCCTTGGTGCTTACTCCCCCTTGCTTGGGGCACCAAGGAATCGAGATATGGTGACAAGCTACATAGAAGGGTTAGTATAAGAGAAGAAACACCCAACAAGATATAGCAAAGGTCACATAAAAAAAATAAAAGAGAAGAGACCAAGATCCAAGATAAGTCATGTTAAAAGGAAAACATGAATAAAAGATACAAGGAAAAAAACATACAAAGATGTATGTAAAAAGTAAAACAAGCCAAAAGCATAAATCTAATCCAAGTTAAACTAAAACTCTAAGATTTGCTTGAACTAGATGTCTTGAAGATATATAACCAATGCTTAGATAAAAGACAAAGTAGTCGAGGAAGGAGGTGGTGGTGGCTTGATAGTAATCTCATAGTCATAGTGAAGAGAAGATTTGACCAAGAGACTTTTGATGTAATTGAACTCCTCATAGATATGAGCCATAGAAAGATGTTGATATTGACAACAATGACAATATGTTATGTGATGCATGACATTATCACGTGAAGGAAGAAGAACACTAAAGGTTAGAGGTGGAAGAAAAGAAGTTCCATAATCAACATTCTTAGAAGGAGAAGAAATGTGATTTTAAGTGTTCTTGGGTGAATTGGGGTTGAAAGCAATTGGAGAAACTGGAGGAGAATCAAGGCTTTCATTTGGAGAATAAGACATTTTGATTTGAGAAAGGATACAAAATGCTTAGGGTTAAATAGAGAAAGCTCAAGTTATTTTGAGGGTGGTCAAAGGGTTGAAACAAAGATTCCAAAAAGTGTTGGAACAAATTTAGAGTTTCAGAAATACCCGAAATAAGAAGCACTGTACGCGGTTCCTTTTCTCCACCGGCGGTTCCATATCGATATGGAGTCGCGGCTTCTATAAAGAACTGCCCACAGTGGGTTGATTTTGGTGATGAAGGAGGATTTTGTAATTCAGCAAATCCTATTTTTCTAGTGTAACTAATCATAGAGATATGCTAAAAAGCAAATATAGACAAAGAAAACACACAAGAACTCACCAAACAAGGTTTTGACCAAAATACATGGTTTTAAAGAAAATCAATGTTGGAGGTATGTTGAACTAGACAATAAGTCATGCCATAATGATCCTCCATAGTTCTCCTTTTTTCTTGCTATATTTGAGAGACATATACATATGAATTATGTAAGCTCATGATTAATAGCAAGAAGCTATGAAAAATAATTAACAATGCAAAAACATTTCTCGACCATTTTCGAAAGAAATTCGAGAATTTTTAAAAAGAGAAGAGAGGTTTTCCAAAAAGGGTTTGTAAGACTTAATGACTCAAAGAAAGAAAAGACTCAAAAGAGAAAACGAATCGATTAATAAAATGCGTAATCAAGGAATACGTTTCATTAAACCTAGACCTAGACGCAAATAATTAAAAGGTTCCCTCTTAAGTGGCTTAGTGAAGATATCAGCTAAGTTTTCTACCGAGGGCACCTTCTCAATCGAAATTTTCCCCTTTTGAACATTATCCCTAAGGAAAGGGTGGAGAATCTCTATGTGCTTGGTTCACGAATGTTGCACGGGATTCTCGCTAAGGTCTATGGAACCCTGATTGTCGCATATGATGGGAACATCATCAAGAGAAATCCCGTAATCAACAAGCGCTTGCTTCATCCATAGAGCTTGTTGACAAGCTTTACCGATACTCATATACTCGGCTTCCTTGGTGGATATAGCAAGAGCGGTTTGTTTCTTAGAGAACCAAGAAGTTAAACAACAACCCATAAAGGTACAAACTCGACTAGTGATTTTCTGGTCCACATAGTCTCCCGCATGATCCGAGTCCGCGTAGACAATGGTTTCTACGCCGGTCCCTTTAGGATACCATAATCCTAAATGTATAGTGCCCTTAATGTATCTGAAGATACGCTTCTGCTTCAAGAAGAGAGGTTCTGGGAGCCTCTTGGATGCCAGCACAAAGGCAAACACTAAACATGATATCCGGTCAACTTGCCTTTAGGTATAACAAACTACCAATCATACCTCTATATTTGGTGTTATCTACCGACTCACAATCATCATCTATGGTGAGTTTAGTATCCGAGGCCATAGGGGTCTTCATTGGTCTAGAGTCTTCTAATCCAAATTTCTTTAGCATTTCTTTAACATACTTGGATTAATTAAAGAAAATACCATCGTCCATTTGTTTAATTTGGAGTCCTAAAAAGAAGTTAAGTTCTCCGATCATACTCATTTCAAAATCATCATGCATGATTTTGGCAAAGTCATCACACAATGATTGACAAGTTGAACCAAATATAATGTCATCTACATATATTTGTACTATAATGAGGTGAGAACCTTTCTTCTTTGTAAAGAGCGTATTGTCTACCATCCCATGGTATACCCATGTTTTACAAGAAATGATTTAAGTCTATCATACCAAGCTTTGGGTGCTTGTTTGAGACCGTAAAGAGCTTTCTTAAGCTTGTAAACATGATCCGGTTTCTCAAAATCAATGAAGCCGGGAGGTTGAGTCAGATAACCTCCTCATTGATCAAACATTTAAGAAACACACTCATTACATCCATTTTTTGAAGCTTAAAGTCTAAGGCATAAACGTAGGCTAAAAGAATTCTAATGGATTCTGATCTTGCTATGGGTGTGTATGTCTTGTCATAACCAATACCTTCTTGTTGATTATAGCCTTGAACTACAAGTCTAGCCTTGTTACGAGACACAACACCATTCTCGTCTAACTTATTCCTATATACCCATTTGGTTCCTATGATGTTCGAACTTCTAGGTGGAGGAACAAGTTCCCAAACGTCATTAGCAATGAATTGATTCAATTCTTCTTGCATGGCGATGACCCAACTCTCATCCATCAAAGCTTCTTTAACATTATTTGGTTCAATCAAGGAGACGAAAAAAGTTACTTTGATTTTGGACTTGAGATCTTAGGGTTCTTTGATTTAATTCGCCTATGACGTTGTCGAGAGCATGATCCTTTGATTCCTTAATGTTTACTCCCTTTTCAACATTTAGGTCTTTGACTCCTATGTTTATAACATCTTTGGCTTTGACTATGTCTATTTCGTCCAAGTCATCAACTACCAAAGGTGATCTCTTAGATGAAGGAGGGGTTTCATCGAATGTCACGTTAAGTGATTCTTAAATTACACCCAAGGTTATATTGAGGACTATGTAGGCTTCGCTAGTTTGGGAATAACCCAAGTCTCAAATCTATTTTTCCAATAAATAAAACTATCAGTTTCAAAAAGAGGTGGTCTTTGCATGGATTGCCCTTCTAGGTACTTGTTGGAATCCATAGATCTATTCAAGTTTTAAAATACAATATATTTTAAAAAGACTTGAGCAACCACGCTCTGATACAAATTGTAGAAACTAGAAGGGGCGGTTGAATAGTTTCTTAAAATTTAGTTGTCAAAAGATGGTTTTTAAAAATCCTTTTCAAAAACTTAGACTTGATTGATTACGTGAAACCTTCTTATACACAATACGAACAAGGTATAGTGAAACTAAACTAATAATCACAAGTATAAAGAATAATGAATGTAAAGAGGTAAGGGAAAGAAAGATCAAACCAAACACCAAGGATTTATAGTGGTTAGGCAACAAAGCTCACTCCTCGTCCCTACTCCACTCCTCGAGTACTCCTTAGTCAAGAGTTCACTAATCAACAAGCTCCTTAAGGTGGAGAAACCATACACAACGTTGCTTATCCAATTTCCGACTCTAACCTAAAAGTCTAGCCCTAATCTTAGCTAGGACCAATCTACACTAGTATACTTTAAGGACCAAGTTTAAACCTTAGTACATACACAACTTCCAAATGGACAAAACTACTTAGATATTCACAACAATGACACAACAATGAATAAATAAGATTTGATCTTTAATGTATCTTTGATATAGACACAACACTTCAAGGATGAAAGTGTTCTTCTATTTGCACTTGGAGAGGCAGAGATGGGAGAAGAAAGATTCACTTCTAAACAAGTATTAATCAATCAAATGATCAAGGATTTGAGTGATTTTAGAAGTATGAAAGAATCTGGAATTATATGTGAAAAAGAGGTGAAGAGAAAATATGAGAATGGTCCATTATTTATACGACAAGGCTCCAACGGCTATATTTGCCCGCGGTTCTTTATTGCAGCCCGTGGTTCCTTATCGATAAGGAACCGCATAGCAACTTAAAGAACCGCCGGAGTAGACTCTACTTGATAACTAGATTTTACTTAGTTATGAAAATTCGTTGTTCCAAGTCTTTTCGAATTGATTACCGGTTAAGAGTGCGACTCAGTCGTCTCTTGGAAAACAAGAGGATGGTTTGGTTATCTGATATAAAACTAATAGCAAAAATGTGAATGTCGTTGAGTAAAGTAAAAGCTTTAAAGATTAAACTAAAATGACGAGTTAAAAATAAATGGTTGAAAACTTACTTAAAAACTTAATGAATCTAAAGCTTGAAAACTTTGTAAAAACAAGAAATTAAACCCGTCGGAATGTTGATAATCGGAATCTGATCGGAATCCATAAAAGGGATACTGGTCGGAAAGATATCGGAATGTGGAAAAACAGGGCTAATCGGAATGTGTGAAAAGGAAATGATCGGAATGTACTCAAAAAGGAAGGCAATCGGAATGTGAATCCAGATCGGAATATCAAGACCTTAAATCGGAAAATGCTAAACCCTATTCCGATCTAATGATCAGAATACAAGTGATGCAATCGGAATACATGAAATCAAGTCCAATCGGAAAGTCTTACCATACACCCACGTCGGAATGTCAAAGAATCCCCTCGATCGGTATGTTAAAACCCTAATCCGATCAAGTGATCGGAATAACAAGGTGCAAATCGGAATGCTAATCCCTAATCCGATCAGAGTGATCGGAATGAAGGATATATAATCAGAATGACAAATCGGAACAGGGTTTACCTTTTTTTTCCGGTTGTATGAATTCGAAAATAAGCTAAGATTTAAGCTATTTTGAATAAGCTCAATCCAAAACTTGATCGAATCTACAACGAAACAAACCAAATAAGTACGAATAACAACTTTTCAATACTTTAAATGAGCAAACTTTTAAATCAAACTTTAAAAAGATTAAAACTTTAAGAGAACTTTCAAAAAGTAAATAAGCTAAATATACAAATAAGCCAATAAGCACAAAGATCTTAGAGCTTAACCGTATGAAAACTTAAGTATGATAAAAAATATGAACTTTTTAATCCTTAGAACATCAAGATCAAACACGGATCATCAACATTTCGGATCAAAAGTAACTAAAATAAAGAAAGGTAGAAAGAGATTAAAGATTAAAAGCTTAAACTTGAACTTGATTAATGAAATCAAAATACAAAAAAACTTAAACTTGAAAGATTAAAAGAAAGAAAAGATGAAAAACTTAGTGAGAGAAAGTTTGGAACTTTCTCTCTTTAAAAACAAGAAAGAAAAGATGAAAAAACTTAGTGAGAGAAAGTTTGGAACTTTCTCTCTCTAAAAATAAGAAAGAAAAGATGAAAAAACTAAAACTAGCTAACCACCCTCCTAATGTGATTAGGGGGTATTTATAGGCTAAGTGGGAGGTGCATGTGTGGTGTGCTTCCTTCTTTCTTTTCTTCTCGACTCGATTTAATTCTTTATCTTTTCTCGACGTCGTCTCGGGATTTGAACTTGTCTTAATAATTTTCTTCTTTAATTTAGACTTGAGTTCTTCGACTTCATTAAACTTCCGTCTTTAGACTTTTTCTTCGATAAATCTTCAGAATAGGTCTTGGACATCCGTTCTTTAAGCACTCTTGATCTCTTGACTTCGTCTTTTCTCGTTTTCTTTGATAAAAGCCCGTGAAAGCCCGTGTTTTCTTCCTTTTTCATCTTTTGGTCCTAAAACTCAATAAAAACACAAACCACGCATAATTCCGACTTTTACGACATAAAATACACGTTTTGGTCATGTTATTATTGGAAATAAGTGGTAAAAGGATAAGTGTTTTCACACTTATTAAATCTCCTACACTTGACCATTGCAATGTCCTATACAATGCATTAATTTTAAAGCACGGTTTACATATTTCATCATAAATAACCCACCTTGGCCTTTATTAAATACTAAACATTTAGGGAAGATGAAAAATAAAAATAAGTAAAGAAATCAAAGACTTACATTGGGTTTTGGCTACCATGAACGTTTATCATCCTCAAGTTTCACGTTCCCCATACCAAGCTTAAAAACGAGATCATTGTTATTATAAGTTAGCAAACTAACACGAATTCATGTGGGCCAATTATTCACTTAGACTCCCTTATTCCTAGGTGTATCTCTTATATTTTATTTTTGTCTTGAATGATCACGAGGATGCATTGTTTGACTTATTTCGATAGTTATTTAGGCCGAAAATAAAGTGGACGATTTTATCAGTAGTTAGCTAAAGGACAAAATCTTTTAAAACTGCTTCTCGGGACCTCTTAAAGTTCATATCCTGGCATAACTCGCTTCACGATTTGAGACCTTTCTCGGACCGATATTTGGCAGCGACTTCATACTTCAATTCTTGAGAGACGTTCTGGAAATTATGGTCTTTTCTTCATAATAGGGATTTCTTCTCTTTGACTTTTTGAGAGATTCTTCATATTTGGACCACGACTTCTTCATTTTTCTCCAATCTTTATTTTGGACTTTGATATACAACGATCCGCCTCCTTTTAGGACTTGGATCTATTTATCCTCATACCTTGTCAGGGTCTTTTCGGATAGACTTCTCCATGATCTTTTGGGGAGTTTTTGCTTTTCGTCGTGTGTCTCGATCCTTCATATTGATTTTCGATAAATGATTCTTCACATCACTTTTGGATCTTTAGCAACAAAATGTAGCCCTCATGCCTTGTTAGGGCCTTTTTGGACTCGCCAATCTTTGCATCCCGCTTCAATAAGTTATGCCTTGGCTATGAACTCTAATTAATACCGAGCAACTTTTAAACGATCTTGGGCTAGAAGCTAAGTAACTTTTCAAATCGTACAACCTTATTTATTGCAGATAAATTTGTTAGCAAGCGATGGCAGAATAGGCTTATAATCAACTCACATAAATTCACGAAAGAATACCAAACTTATAATTGACTCTATCATCTCTCGTCCTCCACAGTTTAAAATCTCAAGGTATGAGACTCGTGGATGCTTAGCCAATTAAATCAAAGTTTTGGGTTTTCGAGTTATCTATAGGATCTTGCAAATTCTTAGACTCTTTCAAGTTTAGAAATCTCATTTTAAAGTTCCCTTGATAAACAACTCTCTAGGATCAATTATAGGAACTTGCGAAAAGTTCTTGTTCTTAACCCATGAGAGTTAAGACTTTCGCGTTTTAAAGCTCCCTATATAAAAGCCTAGCAAAACTTGACTTAAACACGTTAAGGATACTAGCTAGAGTAAACTTAGATAAGTAAACTCGGGTTGAGTCAAAATATTCATGACTTTGAAAAATTTAAAACCACTTTATTAAACTTTATTTTTAGCAAAGAAAGTAAATAACGATAGCAAAGAAAAACTACAAGGCCAAAATAGATTAAAAATTTTGAAAAATGTCGAAAAATCAAATTTTCCGGTTAAAATGAGGGCAAATTCATGGAAAAGACTACTTACTTCGATAGAAGTCCCCCACATGATATAAACATTGTCCTCAATGTTTAAGCATGTAGGAGTAAACTCCCCTACACTTATGACATTGTGCACTTTGTTTAAATCTTGCTAAGGAAAGGAAAACTATAGTGATTTCAATGTGAACATATAAAATATGAAATTTTGAATCACGACAGTTTAGGATAGAACCAGGAAGATGGGAACACGGAATCATGGTTCGTCAAAAGTTATCGAGGTGCACTTTGAAGCTTGAATCCCTCCAGAGAATAAGAAACAAGACAACAAACACATACGGGGCTCCCCCTACACTTATTATGAAAGCGGTAAATGATAGATCACGGGTTGCCTCCCGAGAAGCGCTTGTTTTTGTTCACCGAGTCACGAGCCTGACTCGACCCAAAATTAGTTCATGGGAAACGTGGTGAGGGATAGAATCATCTCATGAGAGATGTCCTCACCAAAGTACAGATTCAAACGTTGGCCATTCACCTTAAAATTGGGCCCATTTGGCTGAGAGAGCTCAATGGTGCCATAGGGAAAGACGTTGGCGACGGTGAATGAGCCAGACCAGCGGCTCTTCAACTTGCCAGAGAAGATCTTCAACCGAGAGTTAAAAAGTAAGACTTAATCACCAACGTGGAACTCTCGGTTCTTAATTCTAGCATCGTGGATGATCTTGGTCTTCTCCTTGTAGATCAATGAGTTCTCGTAAGCTTCATTCCTCAGTTCATTTAGCTCGTTCAGTTGAATCTTCCGAAGATCACCGGCTTTGTTGATGTCGAAGTTAGCCCACTTCAAGGCCCAGTATGCCTTATGTTCCAGCTCGATAGGTAGGTGGCATGCTTTCCCGTACACAAGAAGATAAGGTGTACAACCAATCGGGGTCTTATATGCGGTACGGAAAGCCCACAGAGCATCATCTAACTTATCGGCCCACGCGACACGATGCTTTCCCACAGTACGTTCCAGTATTCGCTCCAATCCACGGTTGGAAATCTCGGCATGCCCATTGGTCTGGGGATGATAGGCGGTGGAAAGACGGTGATTGACACCATACTTAGCCATAACTCTTGCAAATTGATCATTGCAAAAATGAGTCCCGCGGTCACTAATTATAGCACGAGGAACACCGAATCGAGCAAACAACTGCTTCAAAAAGTTCACAACCACCCTCGCATCGTTCATTGGGAGAGCCTTAGCTTCAACCCATTTAGAAACGTAGTCAACGGCTACGAGGATGTACTTGTTCCCTTTGGATGATGGAAATGGCCCCATAAAGTCGATGCCCCATACGTCAAAGAATTCACATTCTTGTATGAAATTTTGAGGCATCTAATCTTTGTGTGTGATCTTGCCTTGGCGTTGGAAAGCATCACAATTCTTAACCATTTCGTGAACGTCACGATAAATGGTGGGCCAATAGAATCCAGAGTCAAACACTTTCTTAGCGGTGTAGTTGGGACCAAAGTGACCACCGGTGGGTCCTTTATGGCAAGCATCAAGGATTTGTAAAGCTGCCGGCCCATCAACACATCAACGAATGATCAGATCAGCACATTTTTTGAAGAGATAAGGGTCATCCCAGAAGTAAGTCTTAACATCTTTAAAGAACTTCTTCTTTTGTTGGGATGTTAACTCTTTGATGAGAATACCACCCGCTAAGTAGTTTGCAATGTCCGCAAACCACGGGGTATCAAGATTGGAATGAATAGACATTAAGGTCTCAAAGGGAAAAGAGTCCTTGATCTCTTGATTCGGATGATCCCCTTGATAAGGATCCTCAAGTCTACTCAGATGATCCGCTGCTAGGTTTTTGGCTCCCTTTTTGTTACGAATTTCAATTTTGAATTCCTGAAGGAGCAGAGCCCAACGAAGAAGTCTTGGCTTGGAATCTTGTTTAGTCAAAAAGTACTTCAACGTGGAGTGGTCGATGTACACGATGGTGGTGGAAAGGACAAGATAGGGGCGAAATTTTTCAAAAGCATACACTATAGCTAAAAGCTCTTTTTCGGTAGTGGTATAATGCAATTGAGCCCCCGTCATTGTCTTGCTAGCATAATGGATTGGTTGGAAGTGTTTATTCACTCTTTGGCCCAAAACCGCTCCAATGGCAAAGTCGCTAGCATCGCACATCAATTCGAAAGGTAGCTCCCAATTAGGGGTAACCAAGACCGGTGCCTTAGTGAGCTTATCCTTAAGAAGGTTGAATGATTCAATACACTCTTTGGAAAAGATAAAAGGAGTATCTTTTTCCAAGAGGTGGGTCATCGGGCGAGCGATTTTAGAAAATTCTTGAATAAATCGACGATAGAAGCCCGCATGACCAAGAAAACTTCTCACACCCTTCATGGTTGAAGGTGGAGGTAATTTGGCTATGACATCCACTTTAGCACGGTCCACTTCAAGACCGGCTTTTGAGATTTTGTGTCCTAGCACAATGCCTTCTTTTACCATAAAATGGCATTTTTCCCAATTTAGAACAAGGCGACTGTCTTCGCACCACTTAAGCATACGTTCTAAATTGGCAAGGCAAGAAGAGAATGAGTCACCATAGACCGAGAAATCATCCATGAAGACTTCCATGGTTTCTTCAACCATGTTATGGAAGATAGCCATCATACACCGTTGGAATGTCCCAGGAGCATTGCATAAGCCGAAAGGCATTATTTTGTAAGCAAATGTTCCATAAGGACAAGTGAATGTGGTTTTCTCTTGGTCTTGGGGATCGATGGGTATTTGAAAATAACCCGAGAAACCGTCTAAAAAGCAGTAATAGTCATTACCCGCTAGACGTTCAAGCATTTGGTCCATGAAAGGAAGGGGAAAATGATCCTTTCTCGTAGCATCATTGAGTTTGCGATAGTCTATACAAACTCTCCACCTGTAACGAGACGAGTAGGAATCAACTCGTTGTTTTCGTTGGGCACAACAGTGATTCCGCCTTTCTTAGGCACACAATGGACTGGACTAACCCATGGGGAATCCGAAATAGGATAGATCATGCCTGCATCAAGAAGTTTGATAACCTCTTTTTTGATAACGTCATGGATCTTGGGATTCACCCTTCGTTGGCTTTGAATAGTGGGTTTAAAGTCGTCCTCCATGAGAATTTTATGTGTGCAAAAGTGAGGATTAATTCCACGAATATCGGAGATTTTCCAAGCAATCGCTTTCTTATGATTCTTCAGCACGGTGATAAGTCGGGATTTTTCTTCTTCTTTCAGGTCCTTTGAGATGATGACCGGTAACTTCTTGTTGTCTTCAAGGAAAACGTACTCGAGATGAGACGGAAGATCCTTAAGCTCTAAATCTGGAGGATTTTCGATGGACGGCGTAGTCAACTTCGAATCATCGGTAGAGATAGCCTTAGGAGACTGTGGAGAAATATGGTCCTCATTGAGAAGTTTCTCAATGGTACGAATGTCTTCATCCCAATTGGAGGGAGAATCGTCATATTGCAAATCCACATCTCCCAGAGTTGCTTCAAATTCTTTCAAGAGGAAATCACTTTCTCCAAATGGAGTTAATGATGGAGCGATTGATGCAACGGTCTCAACATTGGGTAGAGAAGAAAGATTACTTTTGCAAGCATCATTAAAGTATTCTTCACAAGCCTCATCTAGAACATCAATAGCATTAACACTCTCATATGAATAAGGTTGCTTAGAAATCTTACCCATGTTGAATACAATTTTATCGTCACCAACTCTCATGATTATTTCGCCCGCGGCTACATCAATGAGAGTGCGACCGGTCCTCAAGAAGGGACGTCCAACGATTAATGGAACACGGGGATCCATCTCGTAGTCAACGACAACAAATCCTCTGGGAAGATGAATTTGTCAACGCCAACGAAGACGTCTTCGGCTATCCCCACTGAATAAGCAACCGTACGGTTAGCTAATTCCAAAGTCATTTTGGTGGGGACTAGCTCGGGGAGAGATAATTTCTTCCAAACACTTAAAGGCATTAAGTTTATACTAGCACCTAGATCGGCTAGGGCCATGCAATTCTCTACTCCCGGGAAGTTGCAAGGAATCAAGAAGCGACCCGGATCACCAAGTTTGGTGGGAAATTTCCTTAAGAGAACCGAAGAGCAATTCTCGTTAAGTTGGGTATTAGCAATATCAAGAAGCTTTTCCTTGTCACTAAGAAGATCTTTAAATATCTTCGCATATTTAGGCATGTGAGCGAGAGCCTCCGCAAAGAAGATGTTAAAATTCAATTGTTTAAACATTTTAAGAAAGTTTGAAACTTGAATATCATCCTTGCTCTTTTGCTTCTCTTTCCTCAACCTGGAAGGATAAGGTATATCGGATGAAGAGGAAGGCTTTAGGGGAATAGGATCACTCACAACCGCGGGTGGTGGGGGAATGGGGTAAGAAGGTAAAGGAGGTGAAGAAAGTTGTTCTTTTTCCTTGTTCACAATCACGGGTGGAGGTGTAGGAAGCTCAGGTTCCGTATAACCGTTTCCACTACGAGTGGTGATTGCTTTCATCTCCCCTCGTGGATTAGCAACGGTGTTACTCGGAAGAGTACCCGAAGAAGAGGGTTGATTACCTTGGAAAAGCGAACCGATCATATCACGTATATTATCCGCTTGAGTGCTGAAAGAGTCTCTCATGTCTGCGCAAATATCATTGCTTTGTTTCGCCATGTCATTCCTTAGCTCGGCTCGAATATCGCTCCCTTGTTTCGCCATGTCTCCCTTCAAGTTGATGAATTGACTCTGAAGATTCGTCACCATCTCTCTATTAGTCCTCATGAATGTCTCGATGTCTTCATTCAACGCCGTTGGTTGATTGAGAGGTAGAGCTTGGTAAGCTTGAGAATTTCCTTGAGGTGGATTTGGGTTTCTTTGGGATTGATATTGATTGTTAGCACGAGGTTGGGTTTGGTTATTTCGGTTATAGCTTTGTTGTTGGTTTTGGTGTTGAGGAGTAAAACCGGGTGGTGAAAGATAGTTGTTTGAACGATAACTTAGCAGGTTATGGTCTCCTTGAGGAGGAGCTTAATAGCCTCCCGTGGGGTAGGTACCGTATGTCGCGTTAGCAGTTTCACAAAAATTGCCTTGAGTAGAAGGACAATCATTGTAAGAATGAGGACCACCACACCTTTCACAAGAAATAGCGACGGCTTTAGCTTGTTGAGTATGGTTAGTAGCCAAAATTTGCATATTTTTGCTCATTTCGATAATGGCACGTTCCATGGCGGACATGTCGGTGGTGGAAGAAGTAGATGAAACATCGACTCTCGGATTAGATCTTGAGGATGCGGATGAATCCCAATTCTTGTGGTGAGTAGTCATGTTTTCAATCAACTCTCTACACTCCTCTGGTTTCCTTTTCATAAAAGTACAACCGGCGGCGGCGTTGATCGTGTCACGATCACAAAAAGTGAGACCATTGTAGAAAGTATCAATAAGAGTGACGGGAGCATGTTATGATTTGGACAACGGTCGATCAAATCATTGTAGCGTTCCCAAGCATCAAAGAGCGATTCATCATTGTCTTGCATGAATCCACTAATTTGGTTACGAAGGCTCGTGACCATGGATGGTGGAAAGTAGCGCGACAAAAATCGTTGAGTCATGTCGTCCGAAGTATGAATAGAATTCTTTGGGAGACGGTCAAACCATTTTTCGGCATGGTGAGAAAGCGTGTGAGGAAATAGTTGAAGGCGAAGTACATCCATAGAAACACCGGGCATCTTCATGCTTTGAGTAATGGTAATGAATTTGTCGAGGTGCTTGTTGGCATCATCATCCGGCAATCCGCGAAATGGATTAGTTTGCACTTGTTGGATCATGTGATGTTTCAACGAAAACTCCTGAGCCGTGATTTGCATCGGCGCAATCCGTCCTCCGCGTCCGTTCATGGTGGGCTGACACAATTCCTCCATTGTTTGTAAATCAGGTAGGGGAACATTGTTGTTGTTGTTATTGTTATTCAAATTGGGTAGAGGTGGGTTGGTATGAACACCAGCCATATCTAAATCTTCACGAGTCTCGGGCTCAAAATAATTTGAAGATCTAGTACGTATACACCTGCAGAAGAAAAAGATACCAAAGAAACACAGAATATATATATATAATCTTTTTGGTGCAAAACCTTTGGAAAAGAAATGCTTTTTATGATTTTTCAATATTTTTGTATTTTTGAAAAGTTTTTAAATTTTTATGGATTTTTGAAAATCTTTAGCAAGGAAAATAACGTTCCTAAAAGAACGGATCTCCAAAATGCAACGCGTCTCTCACTAAAAACCGTTAATCTTAACGAAAAGAGCCGGCAGCGGCGCCATTTGATAACTAGATTTTACTTAGTTATGAAAATTCGTTGTTCCAATTCTTTTCGAATTGATTACCGGTTAAGAGTGCGACTCAGTCGTCTTTTGGAAAACAAGAGGATGGTTTGGTTATCTAATATAAAACTAATAGCAAAAATGTGAATGTCGTTGAGTAAAGTAAAAGCTTTAAAGATTAAACTAAAATGACGAGTTAAAAATAAATGCTTGAAAACTTACTTAAAAACTTAATGAATCTAAAGCTTGAAAACTTTGTAAAAACAAGAAATTAAACCCGTCGGAATGTTGCTAATCGGAATCTGATCGGAATCCATAAAAGGAATACTGGTCGGAAAGAGATCGGAATGTGGAAAAACAGGGCTAATCGGAATGTGTGAAAAGGAAATGATCGGAATGTACTCAAAAAGGAAAGCAATCGGAATGTGAATCCAGATCGGAATATCAAGACCTTAAATCGGAAAATGCTAAACCCTATTCTGATCTAATGATCGGAATACAAGTGATGCAATCGGAATACATGAAATCAAGTCCAATCGGAAAGTCTTACCATACACCCACGTCGGAATGTCAAAGAATCCCCACGATCGGAATGTTAAACCCCTAATCCGATCAAGTGATCGGAATAACAAGGTGCGAATCGGAATGCTAATCCCTAATCCGATCAGAGTGATCGGAATGAAGGATATATAATCGGAATGACAAATCGGAACAGGGTTTACCTTTTTCCGATTGTATGAATTCGAAAATAAGCTAAGATTTAAGCTATTTTGAATAAGCTCAATCCAAAACTTGATCGAATCTACAACGAAACAAACCAAATAAGTACGAATAACAACTTTTCAATACTTTAAATGAGCAAACTTTTAAATCAAACTCTGAAAAGATTAAAACTTTAAGAAAACTTTCAAAAAGTAAATAAGCTAAACATACAAATAAGCCAATAAGCACAAAGATCTTAGAGCTTAACCATATGAAAACTTAAGTATGATAAAAAATATGAACTTTTTAATCCTTAGAACATCAAGATCAAACACGGATCATCAACATTTCGAATCAAAAGTAACTAAAATAAAGAAAGGTAGAAAGAGATTAAAGATTAAAAGCTTAAACTTGAACTTGATTAATGAAATCAAAATACAAAAAAACTTAAACTTGAAAGATTAAAAGAAAGAAAAGATGAAAAACTTAGTGAGAGAAAGTTTGGAACTTTCTCTCTCTAAAAACAAGAAAGAAAAGATGAAAAAACTTAGTGAGAGAAAGTTTGGAACTTTCTCTCTCTAAAAACAAGAAAGAAAAGATGAAAAAACTAAAACTAGCTAACCACCCTCCTAATGTGATTAGGAGGGTATTTATAGGCTAAGTGGGAGGTGCATGTGTGGTGTGCTTCCTTCTTTCTTTTCTTCTCGACTCGATTTAATTCTTTTTTTTTCTCGACGTCGTCTCAGGGTTTGAACTTGTCTTAATAATTTTCTTCTTTAATTTAGACTTGAGTTCTTCGACTTCATTAAACTTCCGTCTTTAGAATTTTTCTTCGATAAATCTTCAGAATAGGTCTTGGACATCCGTTCTTTAAGCAATCTTGATCTCTTGACTTCGTCTTTTCTCGTTTCTTCGATAAAAGCCCGTGAAAGCCCGTGTTTTCTTCCTTTTTCATCTTTTGGTCTTAAAACACAATAAAAACACAAACCACGCATAATTCTGACTATTACGACATAAAATACACGTTTTGGTCATGTTATTATTGGAAATAAGTGGTAAAAGGATAAGTGTTTTCACACTTATTACTGCTCCTTTTTGTCTTTTAGTGGTATGGTTTGAATCTGATGATTACAATATCCTGAAAGGATATTCAAAACCAAGATAGAATATGCCATTTTCAAATTTTCAAATATTTAATTTAATAAAACATTTTCTTAAATATAAAGTTTAATAAAAACTTGTCACACTGAATAAAAAGTGATTTTTAAGAAAATATTAAATCCATGATCACTTAATTAGGATGAGTACTTGTTTGTACATACCTTAAGTGATAATGGTTGAAATGAAAAATACTTGAACTCAAGAATTCGTTTTTCGTTGTTTTCGTAAATGCTTGTTTTTACATATTGTCAAAATCAAAGTAAAGCGAGATCGATAAATGAAAGTAACATTTTTAGGCATCATTGCATTAACATATAGGAAGAGCCTGAGGAGCTACTCCATGCTTTCAGTGATGACGATGATATGATTGAGGCTGGGGATGAACCTGACACTCAGGACCCTCCTCAATCAGACCCCTGAGGCTCAACCAAAGCCCTCCCATGAGGCATCCGAACAAAAGGAGCCCTCCCCTGAGGTAACAAATAATCCCTCCCATGAGGCACACCTAGACACCTCATCGTTGGGAACTCAGACTATGGTTCTGGATTCCACTTTTGATGACATCAAGCTTGTCATTGAGAAGGTTCTATATGAGGCTCTCAAAGGTGTCTTAAACCATGCATCCACCACCGTGAAAGTCGAGGTTACTCAGAACCACAAAGACCTATCCTCAAAGGTCGATGACCTACTTGATGAATTCCGAACGTATGGTGATCGTTTTGATATTGCTGAAGAGAAGATGAGAGTTCAGGTTGATAACCAAATGGAGTTCATCAGTTCTATAAACTGTAGTCATGAGAATCAAGAGAAGAAGCTCATCAATTTCCTAAATCATGCTCTTCCAATAGTTGAAGCAAATGTGTCCTTAAAAACAAACTTGGATGGACTGATCACTAGTACTACTGGGCCCACCTCCAAGGTTGGTCAACTTCTGGAATTGCTGAAAGAGGATAGGCTCTCTGAGGTCTTCACTAGGTTAGACTCTCTTAAGTCAGATTTGGATGTCGTAAAAGCTACGTGTGATGCCATCTTTGAAGATGTTCATATAGATTCTAAGGCAGAATTTGGATTAAGCAAGGCTGCACAAGGATATATGGCTAATGCTTCTCACCTTTCTATGATCTCCAAGGCACTAAAGGATGCTGATATTCCTCACCTCAAGACCAAAATCACAACAATAGGAAACACTCAGTCGCTCACATAATTGGATGTTCAGACTATCAAGACTGAAACTCAGTCTATAAAGGCGACGATGACTGAGATGTTTCAGGCTTTCAAGGGGTCATCCACCACCTCTTCAGGACCATCCCAAAGAACAAAAGTTGGGATCAGTCAGGCTCACCCTTAAAATTTTGAGGGGGAGAATGTGCCACCAATGATGCTTACACGGAGTGAACCTCCCTCTCAAACAAAGGGGGAGCAGGAAGAAATGGTACAACCACAACCTTAGGTGCTTGTGCTCCTGACACCAACACCCTTAAACTCAATTACACCTATGCATGAGCCCTCAGTATCTAAGTTAGATAGGGGCAAATGAATTGCTGATTAGACCCTCACACCACCACCCAAGAAGCTTGTAAAACCTTCAAGGGAAAGAATGCCTGATTCTGATGCTATTGTCTTAGTACCATATGAGATCAATGGAAAAATGTACAAGATGACTCTTGAGAAAATCCAAGAATACTTAGAAAGGATGGAAAGGGCCAAGACCAGTGAGGCAACAAGAGCTGAGATTCTCAAAGTGTCCACTGAGTTTGTCAAGGAAGTGGGTGGTAACCCTAATGAGTTGCTAAGTGCAAAGGGTGTATAAGAGTTCATTCAGAAGCAAGAAGAGGAGTTAAAGGCTATTCAGGATGAGATGATCAGAAAGCAGCAACAAAGAACCACCTAACTAAAAAAGCTATTTGATCAATACATCAATGTTACCACTCAAAGAAGGAAGCCTGAACGAATCACTAATATTTAAATCATTCCTCACACCACACCAGTCTCAGTATCTGTTTACAGAAATAATGATGAAAGGAACTTTGAAGTGATGAAGAAGTTCTCATTTGGTGATTTTGGTCTCAATGAGTGGGATGAAATGGGTATGATCTTCAGGACTAAGACCAACAAGTGTGTCCTTGAGATACTCAACTCTCTCAGCAAGAGATACGAGAGGTTGAATCAGATCAAAGAATAGTTAGGGATCACTGAGGATCTACCTTTGGCTGAGCAGGTTCCTTCTAAGACTCAGGGACGAAAAAGGAAAAGAGTTGAGCTTGAAGCTGAGACTAAAGTCCCTGGGTAGGAATGTAATCGAACCCTTCCTGAGAATGTTCCCTTTGTAAACAACATTGTCTTTGAAGAACCTGAGTGGGGTATCTTCTTCGTGGATGTATTTGGAGACCAAGCCTTTTAAAGGATGACTGGCATTGAAAGATGTCCCACTGAAAGTCTCTTAATCTTTCTTGTGATGGCTGGACAAGTTGATACTGAGGAGAATAAAAGGTGTGATGAAAAGCTCAGGGAGATGATTGCTAGAAGGTCTGACAAAGAAAAGATGTTAAGCTCATCAAGGATGATGAGGGAAGCAATGGATTCCTGAATGATTGTAATCTTTTGTTTTATTTATGTTTTTCTTGTATCAGACTATTTAGTCTTTGTAATGATGAATAAAAAGGAAGTACTTTGTTAAAACAAGTCTTTTCATCAGTAGAATAGTATGTGTAAGAAGAAGCCTCTTTGCTCACTTATAACAATTTCACTTAGGCATATTTAATGTCCAACTAGGGGGAGATTTTTAGGTCAATTCAGTTCCTAATGATCTCACTGATGGATTTGAATAACAATCAGCCTAAGTGAAGAATTATCCTTTAACATAAAGAAGTCACTGAGTGAACAGTAACTCAGTGAGTTACCTTCGAGTTCTTAGACTGAGTCTCAAAGAAAGACTCGAGCATTCAGATATGTGAAGTTCAATGAACGATATATCTAAGACTAAGAAGAAGGTGATGGGTTCAGTGAGTTGTGGCAATAGACTCACAGAACCCCATACGATCTCCTTGAACAAACAAGCATCCTCCAAGACTGAAGTAAAGGCGGGATACGTTGAATTGTGATAAGATGTTGTACATCACACAATTAGCGTGACTTACTCTTTTGGGATAGATAGGGTATTGACTGTGTAACAGGACTTATGTCCTAATACTTAGAATATGCTAAGACAAGATTGTACACTATACCATTAAGACAAGAATTGCACATGCGCAATTCTTTGTCTTGTATCTACCTTTGCTTCTATAAATAGGATGGTTGTAAAAGGAGAGAAACAAGTTTGTGCAATAAATGCTTTAAACATTCACAAAAAAAGTTCTCTCTTCCAAATACGATCAAACGCACTTGAGTTCTAAATTCTTGTTGATAGAATCGTCAAGCTTAGTAATCGTTAGGATTGGTTTAGCTTGTTAGTGAGGAGATCACCAAACACACATTGTCTATTCAATCCCTATTGTAGCTTCGCATACAATAGGGTATAATTCTTTAACAAATTAAGAGTTAAACATTGAAAACCTTTTATGTTATTTACTTTGCATTGTCTTGTGTTTTTACATTACTTTACCATGAGTTAGGTCTATACCTAGTATTCATAAGTACAACACTAATTACAAGGGACCAACACCACTGTTAGTGTATTTAATCTGTTTTCCTTTTAGCTTAACTCTTTGCTTATTGCTATCTTCTGTGTGCTTATTTTGTAGTGTTTGTTGCTTATTATCATCCGACAAGCCACTGGCTGTGGGGGTAGTATTTGTTCAAAAAGAAAAGTAAAAATTTTCTTTTTTGCAAAAAGTGTCAATAGCCTGGATCGAACCCTTGACCTGTCGCGCAGAAGTTATAGGATGTACTAGTGTGCTATGACCTTTTATTTGGTCATAGTTTACATTGTTTTTCCTTTATACGCGTTTTCATTTTCCTTTTTTATTATTAAGCTATAGCTGATTTTCATCTTTTCGGCTTATTTTGATAAGCTGAGTTCTCAAGATTATTTCCCTTGAAGTAGAAGTCCGTTAGGACTTTTTGAGAAATTTTCATATTTTTCCTGTTTTGTTTACTATTTTAATACATTTTTCTTTTATGTTTTATTTTAAGTCATTTAAAAAGAGTAAAATTAATTTTAAATTTTCAAAAAAATATTTTTTAGCTTTTAATAAATTAGTTTGAGGTTTACAAATAATAGAATCATGATTTGGACTTTTTCTTATTTTTTTTTTCTTAAGGTCTTTAAAGAGTATTTAAAAATTAATAAACAATTAATTAAAGGGTTTTTAAATTGTTTTCTAAGTTTTTATTGTTTGTTAGACCTTTTAGAATTTATTTTCATGTTTTGAATTTTTTTATAGTTTTTCATTATTTTATTATTTTTGTCTCGTTTTATGTAAAAATGCGATTCGTCGTTGTTAATTCGTCTTAGTGTAAATCGTTTTTACTTTTAATCTTTTCTCACTCTAAAAACCAAATTAATCTAGAAACGTTTTATTTGGCACACACCTCACACCTCCTTCAAGAACGACAAACACATTGTCGGTTTTTACGTTTCCTAACGTATTTACTAACATTTACCATTCATACCTACTTTTCCTAAAGTAGTGTGAAAAATACGTACATCAGGAATCAAGGCTCGCTTGAACAAAGGAAACAAGAAATGGGTAAGAACCCCACGCGTATTGTTGGCCCACGACACAATGATCAAAACAAGTAATGGAGACACCCCTTTTTCATAGCGTACGGAATCGAAGTCGTCATATCAGCAGAGATCAGAATGCCAACTCTTCCCACGTTAGAAATAGACGTTGTAACCAATGACACTAAGCTAAGAATTTATTTGGACCTAGTTGAAGAAAGAAGACAGGAAGCCGCGATCCGAGAAGCCAAAGCCAAATCCAAGTTGAAGAGCTACTACGACGCTAAAGTCCGACGAGTTTCTTTCAAGCCAGGATACTTTGTATATCATGCTGAAGATGTAAGTTACGCTGAAGAAGGGGGGAAGTTTGGACCCATATGGGAAGGACCTTACGAAGTCACGGAGGCTTTAGGAAAAGGAGCGTACAAGTTACGTGGCATTGACGAGCGCGACCTGCCCCAGACATGGAACATATGCATCCTCAAGAGGTGTTATCTTTTGGAGCCACGGTTCAGACCTGGATGCTCTCATGCTGTACTAATCAGCTCAATAAAATGTTATCCATGTATTAATTTAATTTTTTCAAAATGTTAATAAAATGTTACGGTCCCTTGCTAGTTCTGCACTCTTCTTTTTCTTAGTAATTGTTTTGTTTAATTTTACATTAACGTTATCTTATAAGCTTACGAGTGTACATGTATTTATGTCAATATTCAGATGACTAATATATTGAGCAAACCTACAAATTAGATTGTCACGTAATAGGGATGCAACCTAGTGGTCGTGTAGAACCCGCATTAAAATACAATGAACAGACATCAACAGTAAATACACGAAAATACGATAAAATTAAAACTTTCCATTTATAATATATTACACATGTTACGATATTAAATAACATGTATTTACGTATATTATAAATGTGACGTGTTTAAGACATATTAATTCACGATAAATAAAACACGAACGTGCACGACTATGATTTTAACTTAGAAAAACTACGGTTTGCCTTGTGGGCTTTAAGGGTGTCGCGGCTAGAGAGCAAGAGAGGAGAAAGATGGGCCTTTTTGGCCCATGACCCATTACCAATCGAATAACAAGTAAAACATAGGAGAGTTTTTATCATAATCTAGGTTTACAGAAAAATCAAGGAACCCTTTGTCTCTCTCTCTCTCTCTCTTGCCGCTGGAAATCATCAACACCAATGGGGTGTTCGAGTCAGTTTGATCTTTGATATTTTTTGTACGTGTTCGTGTCACTAATCCTTTTTCTTTCATGCATCGCGTAATCACCATTACCTTTTCTTTTTATATCTTTTATTGAATTCATGATCTCATAATAATTAATCTTAAAAACAAACAAGTAAAACATGTTAATATTAATAGAAAACATGATTAAGGGTTGTTTTGGTTGGTTTGTGGCTCGGCCAACGCACAACCGAGAGCTCAAGGGCTCTCGGCTTAGTCTTTGAACCACCACCGAGACCACCAAGTCTCGGCTTGGTGGTTCGTGGGTCGATCGCACACGAAGGGGAACCCCGACGCAAGGTCGGAATGTGTTTTGGTTTCTATCGCGAGTCAACCGAGACCATAAAGGTATCGGTGGGGCTGTGCTTGTAGCAGTGGGAACACCGACTGTAGCCGGGGGTATTCTTGGCTTGGTAGTGGGTAGCCGACATCGAGCAGGGGGAACCACCGGCTTTAGCCGGTGGGTATTTTGTTTAGACGGTGGCAACCGGCTAGCCGGTTAGCACTGCCCGTGGGTTAGCCACCGGCTGTCAACCACTAGCCGTCGGCTATGTGGTGTCGGCTAGGCATTTTCGGGTTTGGGATAACTTTTAAACAGGGGTCTGGCTCGGGAATTTTTAAAAGCAGTTTAATAGTTTAACTAAATTAATTTCCAAGACTATTTAATTTAATTAAATACATGACTTAGGTTTAAATATTAAAATTAATATTTCATGACTAACCTAAGTATTTACTTAGCTTAATGTAATTAAACATGTATTTTAATTAAATTGATATAACTTATAGTTTATTAAATCAACCATGTTAATTATTTAATAAGTTATAATACTTAATCCATTATTTGTATTTTTACTAATAAACTTTACTTTATATATTAATCCAACTTATTTCTAATTATGGAAACTTACTATTTTTGGAAACTTTCTATTTTTAAAAACTTACTAGTTTAGGAAACCTGCTATTTTCAGAAAGTTACTTAGTATTACAATACAAGTATTATAATACCTTATTACATGAATAATCAACAACATAATACAAGAATAACTACAGATTAACACTTAAAACAGTTAAAACATGACAAAACATGAATAATAAGCCAAGAACACACAGAACTAGTAAAACACGTGTATCTTAGACAACTCATACACGTCCCTATTCTTATGTAGTATTATCCATCAAGGCGAAGTAGGTTCTTTAGCGTTTTCGTTAGCTTCTACTGGACACAAGGTACGGATTTCTCGTCCTTCAGTAAGGACACTCTCTTCATTTATTAGGATTTCCCGTATGCAGCCAACTGTTTTCCCAGTAGTTACAGATTTTAAATGCTTATGTTTTATTAGTTACCTTAGCCATATACATGCATGCCAGTTTCACCTAGTTATGGAGGTACCATAACCATAACACTGGAGGCACCAGTGTTATGACTTCACCACGACGGAGTGATAGCTCTTGGCGTACCTTCAGTTTATTTGGCCTTTATTATTTATTTATTATCATGTGGGGCGTATGGGTGCATCCTAGTTACAGTGTCAGTCAGGATTTCATGGTGAGTGGTGTGTGCCTTGCATCCTTCACAAGGAGCTGATCCCTCATACCCAAACCATATTAATTAGAGGCATCCCCTCTAATTGCATGACGAGGTCACCCCTCTAAGTATTCATGCACGTTGTTGACCTCATGCCCTATATTGGTTGTTGGTATACTAAACTAATACAGATTTTCATAAGTAAACATAAGCTATTTTTTCAAAACTAAACCAATAAACATGTTATACGTCTAGGTTTCCCAGGAATTATTCATTTTCGCTTCCTTTCATGCATTATATGCTCTTATTATGATTTCATTATTCTATGTTTTCCATGCTTTATTGTATATCCGTGCACTGGGCGTTATGCTCAACCGTTTTCTATTTCCAAGTTCCCAAACGACAGGTACCTAAGGTCGCAAATAGGATCTTAAGAGTATGTGCATTCGGATGGAAGCTATCCAGCCTTCTATATCTTAGGCATTTATCATATTTTATCTTACTTTATTTCATGTTGGACATTGTTTAGTCCTTTCCCTTTACAGTACATATATTTACTTGTGTTGAGTTACTTGGACTACCGATGTTTATTTCCGGTATTTCCATTTATGGTCATGAATATTTAGACATTTACCTTGCATGCTTTCATGACACGCCATATATTACTATGATATTCCATTTTACCAAATGGGGTGTTACAATTATGGTATCAGAGCCAAGGTTTGGACCTGTAACTCTATAAAACATGATCTGTGACATACGGGTAGTCACCAGTGTCTTCCTAGAACTGACAGTTGGTTTTCATGCATTCATTTCGTTTTCATTTCATGTATTCATTTCATGCATTCATCTCATTGTCGCAAGAATTTTGACTAAGTAACGGTTGGTACAGGACTTGCTCTATTTAGTCGCAAGTGTCTTATCGAAGCATTTTATTTGTTTAGTGGACCGACCCATATGCGTTCACTCATGGACATATCATCATACTTAATTAATCATGCATTTTAAAACTTTTTTATGCATCACAAATAAATTCGTGTTTATACACTGTTCATGCATTTTTCTATTCATATCATATTTTATCAGACTCATTACTTATGTTGCATTTTGTTTTAAACTATCAGATGGTGAACACACGCAATGCTCAAGAGTTGGCTGCAGCTATCAATGTAGCTTTGCAACCCCTCTTTCCCCAACTTCGTTATGAAATCAAGGACGAAGTTCATGATGAAGTTCAAGCTCAGGGCATTCAGTTCGGCCCTCATCAGCGGCACAATAACAATCCTCCACCTCCACCGCCTGTTACCCTTAGGACTTGGATGGAGCGATTCAACAAACAGAGACCCTGTTCGTTTGAATAGACTGACAGCCCCTCGAAGGCTAAAGCTTGGATTTCTCACATTGAGAAGATATTTGATGGGATACGTTGTGACGGTGTCTTCAAGGCAAGGTTGGCTTGCTATAAGTTTGAAGGTGATGTACTGCAGTGGTGGAAGTCAGTCAAGAAGTCAAACGGTGGTGATGATTGGGTTACAGTGCTAACATGGGACCAGTTTAAGGAGCTCTTCCTTAATTAGTACTTTCCACATGCTGAACAGGAAAAACTAAAGAGGGATTATCATAATATCTGACAGGTTGTTGGGGAGAACAACAGGGAATTCATGCAGAGGTTTCTCCGTTTGGCTAGATTCTTGGGTGCAGCAGCTGGTACTGCTGAGAAGCAAGCTGAGAAGTTTTGCTAGGCTCTTCGCACTTCGGTTGCCAACAGTTTGGTGTATGCTATGTTCACTACAGTAGCACAGGTGACCGATGCAACCCGTAAGCTTGAGATGCTTCAGGAACGAGAGGAGTTTGGTGATTATCGATCAGTGAAGAGGTATCTCAAATCATCAAATGTAAACCATTCATTTCTTTCAGTATTTTCATTTTCATATCATCCTCTGTTCAACTTTATATTTCAGACAGAAGACTGACAATCGGAAACCTGCGGTCGCTCAAAAGCAATCATCTAAGGGAGACGGTCAGACCAACGACCGTTCTGGTTCAGATAGGCGTGGCGGTAATGATAATTACCGTAACAATGCCAATAACTCGAACAATAGGACGAACAATGGCAACGGCATGGATCAGGACCGTAGAGGTTCGCAGGCTAACCGTTCTTCTTCATCTGGTAACTATTCAACCTTTTATGTAATCAAGTTTATATTCCATGATCATGTCTCATGCATGTAATTCTGAAACAGAAAATCAGCTAGCTAGGATGCCTGTTGGCGGATTCACGCATCCTATATGCCCTACTTGTTCGTGCAGACATTCTGGTGTTTGCCGCCGAGGTACTGGTGGTTGTTTCAAGTGTGGCCAGTAAGGCCATCAGCAGAAGGATTGTCGCCAAGGTAAGATAGAAGGCACCTCTAGACATGCCGACTCCAAACCACCTCCTACTTCAGGTCGCGTGTTCACTACTACTAGACACAAGACGAACAAGACTTCAGGTACCATCACTGGGAATCTCTTTATGAATGGTTTGTCAACATGCGTTCTGTTTGATACTGGAGCGACTCATTTAGTCATATCCACTACTTTTACTACACGTGTTAGGATTTCCCCTATGCCATTAGATAACGCCTTAAGCATTTCCACGCCACTTAGGGAACCTGTGCGATTCACCCAGGTGTACAGAGATCTTCCCCTAGAATTTGATGATAGAATCCGCAGAGTTGACACACTTCCTTTGGACATGTGCGATTTTGATTTGATATTGGGCATGGACTGGTTATCCAAACACTAGGCTACGATAGACTGCCACACATATCGAGTTATCTTCGATGATGTTAAATCTCCAGAGTACATACACCATGGTTTTCTGCCAGGGAGGTCTGTACAAATTATTTCATCCATGGAGGCGCGTGCATTACTAACACAAGGCTGTCAGGGCTTCATAGCCAACATTCATGACATTACTGCCGAGTCTCCATCGATTCAAGATCAGCCTATTGTGTCGGAATTTCTTGACGTGTTTCCTGATGAACTTCCAGGCATACCACCTGTTCGTGAAGTCGAGTTTGGAATTGAGCTCATCCCAGGAGCATAGCCAATTTCCAAGGCTCCTTATTGCATGGCTCCCATCGAGCTTAAGGAGTTAAAAGATCAGTTGCAGGAACTTCTAGAACGAGGTTTCATCCGTCCTAGTGCATCACCATGGGGACACCGGTATTGTTCGTGAAGAAGAAAGACGGCAGCATGCGTTTGTGTATAGACTATCGTAAGCTGAACAAGATCACGATTAGGAATCGTTGTCCTTTGCCGCGTATTGATGACCTTTTCGATCAACTTTAGGGCGCCAAGTATTTCTCCAAGATCGATCTGAGGTCCGACTACCATCAGTTACGGGTTAAAGAGCAGGATATTTCTAATACTGCTTTTCGTACACGATATGGGCACTACGAGTTTGTAGTCATGCCATTCGGACTCCCAAATGCTCCAGCAGTCTTCATGGATTTGATGAACCGTGTCTTCCATGAGTTTCTGGACAAGTTCGTTATAGTTTTCATTAGTGACATACTGATTTTCTCCAAATCCAAGGAGGAACATGAGGAACACCTTCGTACAGTTTTGCAGATTCTTTGTTAGAAGCAGTTGTATGCCAAGTTCTCCAAGTGTGAGTTATGGATAAGCAAGGTGGCATTTCTGGGCCATATTGTATCTGTAGAGTGGATCACCATGGATTCTGCAAAGGTTGAAGCTATCACTAAATGGTCGAGACCTGCATCTGCAATAGAGGTCAGAAGTTTTCTGGGTTTAGCTGGCTACTACAGCATGTTTGTAGAGAACTTTTCACGGTTAGCCTTACCTATGACTAAGTTGATTAGGAAAGAAGAGAAATTCGTCTGGACTGAAGAACGAGAGAAGAGCTGTGAAGACCTTAAACAGAAGTTAGTGACTACACCAATTCTTACTCTCCCATCTGGTATAGGTAGATTTCAGATCTATAGTGATGCTTCATGAAAGGGTCTAGGTTGTTATTTCATGCAACATAGGAAGGTTATTGCATACACATCACGGCAGCTTAAACCTTATGAAGAAAACTATCCTACTCATGATTTGGAACTTGCAGCAGTTGCTTTCGCATTGAAGATCTGGAGGCATTATTTGTATGGTGAATCATGTGTCATCTTCACCGGTCACAAGAGTATCAAGTACATCTTCAACTAGAAGGAACTAAACATGAGACAGAGAAGATGGTTAGAGTTGCTGAAGGATTATGACACCAAAATTCAGTACCATCCTGGTAAGGCGATTGTGGTGGCAGATGCTCTAAGTAGAAGGTCGGGTATGATTGTTGGCATCTGGATTGCAAAGGAGATTGTCCATGACCTAGAGATGACTGATATTGAGTTTTGTGTACGAGGACAACATGGTTACTGGGCGAATCTTAGAGTGGAACCAGACTTACATTCTAGGATCAAGGAAGCTCAGAAAGACGATGGTGAGATTTGGGCTATCATCCAGAACCTTGATCAGCAGACGGAGTTTTGTGTTGATGATGACGGTATCTTATGGCAGGTCACTAGACTAGTTGTTCTTGATGACTCTACACTCAGGGAAGCTGTGCTGACTGAACCTCAATACTCTCCATTTACCATACATCCTAGTTCCACCAAGATGTACCAAGACATCAAGCAGCATATCTGGTGGAGTGGTATGAAGCAGGATGTTGCCACCTTCGTTTCTAAATGTATGATCCGCCAGCAGGTTAAGATCGAACACTAGAGAGCTAGTGGGTTACTACAACCATTGGATATTCCAGAATGGAAGTGGGACAAAATTTCCATGGATTTTGTTACTGGTCTTCCGGTGACTCAGAGGAAACACGACGCCATCTGGGTTATTATTGATAGATTGACCAAATCTGCTCATTTTCTTCCAATCCGCAAGGAGCATCCGGTTAGTAAATTGGCAGACACTTTTCAAAAGGAGATCATGAGACTGCATGGTACTCCATCAGAAATCATCTCTGACAGAGATCCCCGTTTCACCTCACGCTTTTGGCAAAGTCTGCAGAAAGCTTGGGGCACCAGACTTAAGCTCAACACTACCTTTCATCCTCAGACCGACAGACAGTTGGAGCGTACCATTCAGACATTGGAGGACATGTTGCGGGCATGTGCTCTAGAATGGACACGAAGCTGGGATGATTATATCTATCTAGTAGAGTTTGCATACAACAACAGTTGGCACGCTAGCATCAAGTGTGCACCGTTTGAAATGTTGTATGGTAGAAAGTGTCGTGCCCCAATCTGCTGGGATCAGGTGGGAGAACGACTGATTGAGGGTCCATAGATGATTAAGATGACTAATGAGAAGGTCATCGTCGCCAAGGCGAAGCTTCAGGAAGCTCGTGCTCGCCAGAAAAGCTATGATAATAAGCGTCGTAGAGATGTATCTTTCAACGTAGGTGATCATGTTTTCCTCAAGGTATCACCTGCACGAGAAGTTAAGCGTTTTGGAATAAGACGGAAGCTCAGTCCTCGCTTCATCGGACCGTTCGACATCATAGAACGCGTTGGTGAAGTGTCATATCTTTAGCGTTACCGCCTCAACTATCATACGTTCACAACGTGTTCCATGTGTCTTTACTCAGAGAATACAACTATCACCCTGTTCATATTGTTCAATATCTGCTTGATCGGATTCGACTGGATCTTTCATATATCGAAGAACCTAAGAGAGTTCTTGAGCGACAAGATCGTGCGGAGGAAGACGATCCCTTTCGTCAAAATTCTCTGGAGGGATCATCCTGAGCAGGAAGCCACTTGGGAGACGGAGAAGTCTATACGGACTTCTTACCCTCATTTCAGTTCTGATTCAGGTATGTTTCTTTCAGTTTATGTTTTTTCTAATTCGAGGATGAATTGTTCGTTTGGAGGGGAAGAGTTGTAAAACCCACATTAAAATACCATGAACAGTAAACATGAACAATAAATACATGAAAATACCATAAAATTAAAACTTTCCGTTTATAATATATTACACGTGTCATGACATTAAATAACATGTATTTACATATATTATAAATGTGACGTGTTTAAGACATATTAATTCACGATAGTTAAAACACGAATTTACACGACTATGATTTTAACTTAGAAAAACTACGATTTGCCATGTGGGCTTTAAGGGTGTCGCGGCTAGAAAGCAAGAGATGAGAAAGATGGGCCTTTTTGGCCCATGACCCATTACCAATCCAATAACAAGTAAAACACAGGAGAGTTTTTATCATAATTTAGGTTTACAGAAAAATCAAGAAACCCTTTGCCTCTTTCTCTCTCTCGCCGCTGGAAATCATCAACACCAAGGGAGTGTTCGAGTCGATTTGATCTTTGATATTTGTTTATAGGTGTTCGTGTCACTAATCCTTTTTCTTTCACGCATCGGGTAATCACCATAACCTTTTCTTTTAAATTCTTTTATTGAATTCATGATCTCATAATAATTAATCTTAAAAACAAACAAGTAAAACATGTTAAGATTAATAGAAAACATGATTAAGGGTTGTTTTGGTTGGTTTGTGGCTCGGCCGACGCCCAACCGGGAGCTCAAGGGCTCTTGGCTTGGTCTTTGCACCACCGAGACCACCAAGTCTCGGCTTGGTGGTTCGTGGGTCGATCGCACACGAAGGGGAACCCCAACGCAAGGTCGGGATGTGTTTTGGTTTGTACCACGCGTCAACTGAGACCATAAAGGTCTTGTTGGGGCTGTGGTTGCAGCAGTGGGAACCCCGGCTGTAGCCGGGGGTGTTCTTGGCTCGGTAGTGGGTAGCCGACAGCGAGCAGGGGGAACCACCGGCTTTAGCCGGTGGGTATTTTGTTTTGACGGTGGCAACCGGCTAGCCGGTTAGCCACTGCCTGTGGGTTAGTCGCCGTCTGACAACCACTAGCCCCGGCTATGTGGTGTCGGCTAGGCATTTTCGGGTTCGGGATAATTTTTAAACACAGATTCGGGCTTGGGTATTTTTTTAAAGCAGTTTAATAGTTTAATTAAATTAATTTCCAAGACTATTTAATTTAATTAAATACATGACTTAGGTTTAAATATTAAAATTAATATTTCATGACTATCCTAAGTATTGACTTAGCTTAATGTAATTAAACATGTATTTAAATTAAATTCATATAACCTATAATTTATTAAATCAACCATGTTAATTATTTAATAAGCTATAATACTTAATCCATGACTTGTATTTTTACTAATAAACTTTACTTTATATTTTATTCCAGCTTATTTCTAATTATGGAAACTTACTATTTTTAGAGACATTCTATTTTTAGAAACATACTATTTTAGGAAACCTGCTATTTTTAAACAAGGGTTTTGGATAATTTTTGAACACAGGTTTAGGCTCGGGAATTTTTAAAAGCAGTTTAATAGTTTAATTAAATTCATTTCCAAGACTATTTAATTTAATTAAATACATGACTTAGGTTTAAATATTAAAATTAATATTTCATGACTAACCTAAGTATTTACTTAGCTTAATGTAATTAAACCTTTATTTTAATTAAATTCATATAACCTATAGTTTATTAAATCAACCATGTTAAATATTTAATAAGCTATAATACTTAATCCATGACTAGTATTTTTACTAATAAACTTTACTTTATATTTTAATCCAGCTTATTTCTAATTTTGGAAACTTACCATTTTTGGAAACTTTCTATTTTTAGAAACTTACTATTTTAGGAAACCTACTATTTTTAGAAAGTTACTTAGTATTACAATACAAGTATTAAATACCTTATTACATGAATAATAATCAACAGAATACAAGAATAACTACAGATTAACACTTAAAACAGATAAAACATGACAGAACATGAATATAAAGCTAAGAACACACAGAGACCAGTAAAACACATGTATCTCAAACAACTCATACACGTCCCTATTCTTATGTTGTATTATCCGTCAAGGCGGAGTAGGTTCTTCAGTGTTTCCGTTAGCTTCTACTGGACACAAGGTACGCATTTCCCGTCCTTCAGTAAGGACACTCTCTTCATTTATTAGGATTTCCCGTATGCAGCCAACTATTTTTCCCAGTAGTTACAAATTTTAACTGCTTATGTTTTATTAGTTACCTTAGCCATATACATGCATGCCAGTTTCACCTAGTTATGGAGGTACCATAACCATAACATTAGAGGCACCAGTGTTATGACTTCACCACGACGGAGTGATAGCTCGTGGCGTCCCTTCAGTTTATTGGCCTTTATTATTTCTTTATTATCATGTGGGGCGTATGGGTGCATCCTAGTGATTGAAAAACTGATCGAATTGACCTCCGTTTAAAGGTGTGACACAGTCGTTCTTGGTGGAAAATAAAGAAAGTCTGGTTTTCTATTTCTACTTAAAAGGTAAAAGCGAAACATAATAAAAATAAACCAAAAACAAATAACTAATAATAAAGGAGCAAAACAAATAATAAAACGTAAAGTAAAACAAAACAATTAATAAAAATAAAACTAAAAGTAGAAATTAACTTTTGACTTGAAAATAAAATTAACCTAATGAAAAAGGAGAGAATAAAACTAAGTGGGTACTTTAAAACTAAACGAGGTAAAAGCTAAAGCGGGCACTAAATAAAAGATAAAACTTAAAATTTTCGAAAAAATACTAATACTAAAAATCGACGAAAAATATAACTAAAAATACATGACTTTCAGAATAAAAATCAGAACAGCTTTCAGATAAAACTAAACGATTACGGAACAATAGTAATAAATAAGCAAGCACCCAGGCAGGCACTTGAAGCACCTAGGCAAGCACCTCTATTTTGGCGCTAAAAACACTTAAGCATGCAAGCATGCATGTCAAATGGTCGGAATGTAGTCATATCTATCGGAATGTGTATACTAAATTCAGTCGGAATATTGCATTATAGTATCTATCGGAATATGTATCTGAAAGAGTATCGGAAAAACTATCGGAATATACAAACCCTATTCCGATGAAAACAGTCGGAATAACTATCGGTAAAAGTAAACCCTTTTCCGATGGAATGTATAATGTAATAAGCAAACCGAATAAGCACTTTTTCAAAACTTTTACCAAAAAGATTTTAAGAAAAACTAAATAAGCCACAATTTAAAAACTTTAAAAACACAAAATAAACTAAATATTAAAAATCAACTTTTTATAAAAATATTAATCTACCAAATCAACTTATTTATCTAAAAACTTAACCAAATCAACTTTAAGAAAAAGCAAATAAGCCAAAATTTAAATACTTTTAAAAACACTAAATAATCAAAATATTTAAAATCAACTTTTTATAAAAATAAACTAATAAGCACTTAATTAAAAATAAGAAAATAACAAAATAAGCACTAAACAATATAAGCTATAAAAATCAAACACTAAAAGATCAATAAGTACAATCAAACACAAACATCAATCAATCAAAGAACATGATTAACAAACTACAAGATTATCAAAATTAAACAAGATTAAAAAGATTAAGAAAGGTAGAATGATAATGATTAATTGAAAAAGCTTGAAATAAAGAAGATTAAAGATTCAAATTACAAGATTAATGAAAAAGCTTGAAAAACATTTAAGAGAAGCTAGAGAGAGAAAGTAAATTACACTAATCCTACTCCTAAAACTAATCTACTCCTAAAATGACTAACTCTCCAAAATGAAGGAATGGAAGACTATTTATAGGAGGAGGGGGAGTTGTTGTTGCTTCCTTCTTTCTCTTATCTTTTCGTCTTTTAATTTCTTCGTCTTTCTCGACTTTGTCTCAGGATTTGTCGAATAATAAAATGAACTCGTCTTTTCTTCTTTTGGTAGACTTGGTTCTTCGACTTCATTAAACTTCCGTCTTTAGACTTTTTCTTCGATACATCTTCAGAATAGGCCTTGGACTTCCGTTCTTTTTGCACTCTTGATCTTTTGACTTCGTCTTTGCTCGTTTTCTTCGATAAAAAGCCCGTGAAAGCCCGTGTTTTCTTCCTTTTTCATCTTTTGGTCCTAAAACACAATAACGCAAACCACGCATAATTCCGACTTTTACGATATAAAATACACGTTTTGGCTTGGTTATTATTATAATTAAGTGGTAAAAGGATGGGTGTTTTCACACCTATCAAATCCCCTACACTTGACCATTGCAATGCCCTCATGCAATGCATTAGTTACAAAGCAAGATTTACATTTTCCATCATAATTAACCCACCTTGGCCTTTATTAAACATAATTAAAGGAAGAAAAAAAAATAAAGAGATTAAAGACTTACATAAGGGTTTTGGATTGTCATGAATGATTATCACCCTCAAGTTTCACGTTCCCCATACGAAGCTTAAAAACGAGATCATTGTTATTATAAGTTAGCAAACTATCAAAAATTCATGTGGCCCAATTATTCACTTAGACTCCCTTATTCCTATGTGTATCTCTTATATTTCAGTGTTGTCTTGAATGATCACGAGGATGCATTGTTGACTTATTTCGATAGTTATTTAGGCTGAAAATAAAGTAGGACGATTTAATCAATAGTTAGCTAAAGGACAAAATCTTTTAAAACTGCTTCTCGGGACCTCATAAAGTTCATATCTTGGCATAACTTGCTTCACTATTTGAGACCTTTCTCGGACCGATATTTGGCATTGACTTCATACTTCAAATCTTGAGAGACGTTCATCAAATAATGGTCTTCTCTTCATAATAGGAATTTCTTCACTTGAACTTTTTGAGAGATTCTTCATATTTGGACCACAACTTCTTCATTTTTCTCCAATCCTTATTTAGACTTTAATATACAACAATCCGCCTCCTTTTAGGACTTTGATCTATTTATCCTCATACCTTGCTAGGGTCTTTTCGGATAGACTTCTCCATGATCTTTTGGGGAGTATTTGCTTTTCGTCGTGTGTCTCGATCCTTCATATTGATTTTCGATAAATGATTCTTCACATCACTTGGGATCTTTAGCAACAAAATGTAGCCCTCATGCCTTGTTAGGGCCTTTTCAGACTCGCCAATCTTCACATCCCGCTTCAATAAGTTATGCCTTTGCTATGAACTCTAATTAATAGCGAGCAACTTTTAAACGATCTTGTGCTAGAAGCTAAGTAACTTTTCAAATCGTACGACCTTATTTATTGCAATTAAATTTATTAACAAGCGATGTGAGAAAAAGCTCATAATCAACGCATATAAATTTATGAAAGAATACCAAACTTATAATTGACTCTATCATCTCTCGTTCTCCACAATTTAAAATCTCCAGGAATGAGACTCGTGGATGCTTAGCCAATTAAATCAAAGTTTTGGGTTTTCAAGTCATCTATAGGATCTTGCAACTTCTTAGACATTTTCAAGTTTAGAATTCGCATTTTTAAGTTCCTTGATAAACGAATTTCTAGGATCAATTATAGGAACTTGCGAAAAGTTCTTGTTCTTAACCCGTAAGAATTAAGAGTTTTGCGTTTTAAAGTTCCCTATATAAAAGCCTAGCAAAACTTGACTTAAACACGTTAAGGATACTAGCTAGAGTAAACTTAGATAAGTAAACTCGGGTTGAGTCAAAAGATTCATGACGTTGAAAAATTAAAACCACTTTATTAAACTTTATTTTAGCAAAGAAAGTAAATAACGATAACAAAGGAAAAACTACTAGGCCAAAATAGATTAAAAATTTTGAAAAATGTCGAAAAATCAATTTTCCGGTTAAAATGAGGACAAATACAAGTAAAAGCCCACTTAACTTCGATAGAAGTCCCCCTACACTTAATATAAACATTGTCCTTAATGTTTAAGCATGTCGGAGTAAACTCCCCTACACTTAGGACATTGTGCACTTTGATTAAATCTTGCTAAGGAAGAGACAACTAAAGTGATTCCTATTTCAATCATAAATGATAAAATAATGAATCAAAAGAGTTTAGGATAGAGTCGGGAAGACAGGAACACGGGATCACGGTTCGTCAAAGGTCATCAAGAATGGCTCTTTGATAGCTCGAATCCCTGCATATGATAAGAGAGAAAACAACAAACACATACGAGGGTCTCCCCTACACTTATTATAAAAGGATAGATAATTGGGTTGCCTCCCAAAAAGCGCTTGTTTTTGTTAACCGAGTCACGAGCCTGACTCGTCCCCGAATTAAATGGTCCATGGGGAAGCCTCGAATGTAATACCAGGATCAAAGACCTTGTCCTCGTTCCTGGAGGAAAATACAACAGGGGAGGCTGGAGGATAAGTCTTAAAAGGTAGAAAAGTCCTCTCAACATACGAAAAGTATGTGAGATCATGCTCCACGAGAGGTGGGGTGGGTAAAGGAATCAAAATGTCACCCTCAAAAGACATATGATTATCACTGAGCGGCAAAGCCGTAAAGGTGTCAATCATGGAATGGTTGGTGTCACCTCCCGGGTCAAAGCACTCATCCTCGCTAATAGTTTCTAAAGGTTGGGATAAAAGGTGCTCGGGAGGGAGACTTGGGACAATACCTTCATGCACCAAATTATCAAAAATAATATCTCCCTCTGTGTCATCATCATCAATACCCAGAGGTATTGAGAGAATGTCGATTTCTTCCATAGCTGTATCATTATTCTCAACTGAAGTAATAGACGGAGGTAAAGACTCGGAAATAGGAGCAGAATTCAACGCTTCAATTTTAGCAATAAGAAGATGAACTTTCAGTAATTTGTCGCGAAGAATAGCGTCTTCCACCTATCTACAAGACCAAGTTCAGAGGTGAACTTCTCGTAAGTCGGAGAGAATAAATCAACATCGCCCTCATCGCCCGAAGGAGATTGAGAAATTTCAAAGGTGAAATTCTAATAGCATGGAGAAAAATCATCATCATTAAGAGCGACCTCGTCCGTAAGCTCAACAAAAGTAGGGACATCACAAACCTCACCAAAGAATTTATCAAGACCAAAATCACAAATCTCACTCGATGTATCACTATACTTAGACGCATTAGGGATATCAAGAGTAGGAGTAGTAATCTTAGAAGGTGGGTTGAGATCATAGATATCATCCTCGTCATCATCATAATAGTAGTATGGACGCACAAGGGGAGGAGTATAATCACTAAGATTAGATACTTGCTTTTGTTGCTGTCTCTTTTCCTCCTCCCTTGCTTCTAATTTTAGTTGAATTACGGTTTCTATAAGTTGCAAAAGAAGGGTGTGTGTTTCGTCATTCGGATTCAAAGAAGGTTGATGATCGAGGGTGTATTGTGGGGGCTCAAAATTATGAAAACCAGAATTATAGCACGGATTAGGCTCATAATAATTCATCGGCTGACAATAAAAGGTATCGTGAGGCCCCCCACAATTGTTGCAATACGGGTATTGCGAAAAACCCTGTGCTTCTTGTAGATAGCTATTACCATTGTCATAATTGTAACCCGGTTCTTGCTCGTCATGAGACGGGTATCGAATTGGACACGACACATGCCAATGAGAATCGCTTCCACAATATATGCAAGAGGGTGGAGTAAGTGCATTAGCAGCAAAGGATGAGTCAATCGAATTGCACGAGGGACAAAATCCAAATTGTGTATTGTCGATATCATTCCCACACCGCTCACATGTACACCATTGACATGTTTGAAAATCATACATTGGTCTTTCACACCCTGCACCACAAGCAACATACGAATTCATTAAGAACAATAGATAAGCAAGAAGAATATTTTTGGTGCAAAAATTTCGAAAAAGAAACGCTTTATATGATTTTTAATTGTTTTTGGGTTTTTTGAAATTTTTTATTATTATTATTATTATTATATATTTTTTTAATTGTTTTGGATTTTTGAAAATTTTTTGCAAGAAAATAACGTTTAAAAGTGAACGGATCCCAAAATCCAACGCGTCTCTCACAATAAACCGTTAATCTTCACGAAAAGAGCCGGCAGCGGCGCCATTTAATAACTGAGATTTTGTATAGTCGTTCACGAATATAATCGAATTGACCTCCGCTTAAAAGTGTGACACAGTCGTTCTTAGTGGAAAATAAAGAAAGTCTGGTTTTATATTTCTACTTAAAAGGTAAAAGCGAAACGTAATAAAAATAAACCAAAAACAAATAACTAATAATAAAGGAGCAAAACAAATAATAAAACGTAAATTAAAACAAAACAATTAATAAAAATAAAACTAAAAGAAGAAATTAACTTTTGACATGAAAATAAAATTAGCCTAATGAAAAAGGAGAAAATAAAACTAAGTGGGTACTTTAAAACTAAACGAGGTAAAAGCTAAAGCGGGCACTAAATAAAAGATAAAACTTAAATTTTTCGAAAAAATACTAATCCTAAAAATCGACGAAAAATATAACTAAAAATACGTGACTTTCAGAATAAAAATTAGAACAACTTTCAGATAAAACTAAACGATTACGGAACAATACTAATAAATAAGCAAGCACCCAGGCAGGCACCTGAAGCACCTAGGCAAGCACCTCTATTTTGGCGCTAAAAACACTTAAGCATGCAAGCATGCATGTCAAATTGTCGGAATGTAGTCAAATCTATCGGAATGTGTATACTAAATTCTGTCGGAATATTGCATTATAGTATCTATCGGAATATGTATCTGAATGAGTATCGGAAAAACTATCAGAATACAAAAAACCCTATTCCGATGAAAACAGCCGGAATAACTATCGGTAAAAGTAAACCCTTTTCCGATGGAATGTAAAATGTAATAAGCAAACCGAATAAGCACTTTTTCAAAACTTTTAACCAAAAAGATTTTATGAAAAACTAAATAAGCCACAATTTAAAAACTTTAAAAACAAAAAATAAACTAAATATTAAAAATCAACTTTTTATAAAAATATTAATCTACCAAATCAACTTATTTATCTAAAAACTTAACCAAATCAACTTTAAGAAAAAGCAAATAAGCCAAAATTTAAAATTTTTTAAAAACACTAAATAATCAAAATATTTAAAATCAACTTTTTATAAAAATAAACTACTAAACACTTAATTAAAAATAAGAAAATAACAAAATAAGCACTAAACAATATAAGCTATAAAAATCAAACACTAAAAGATCAATAAGCACAATCAAACACAAACATCAATCAATCAAAGAACATGATTAACAAACTACAAGATTATCAAAATTAAACAAGATTTAAAAGATTAAGAAAGGTAGAATGAGAATGATTAATTGAAAAAGCTTGAAATAAAGAAGATTAAAGATTCAAATTACAAGATTAATGAAAAAGCTTGAAAAACATTTAAGAAAAGCTAGAGAGAGAAACTAAATTACACTACTCCTACTCCTAAAACTAATCTACTCCTAAAATGACTAACTCTCCAAAATGAAGGAATGGAAGACTGTTTATAGGAGGAGGGGGAGTTGTTGTTTCTTCCTTCTTTTTCTTATCTTTTCATCTTTTAATTTCTTCGTCTTTCTCGACTTTGTCTCGGGATTTGTCGAATAATAAAATGAACTCGTCTTTTCATCTTTTGGTGGACTTGGTTCTTCGACTTCATTAAACTTCCGTCTTTAGACTTTTTCTTCGATACATCTTCAGAATAGGCCTTGGACTTCCGTTCTTTTTGCACTCTTGATCTTTCGACTTCGTCTTTTCTCGTTTTCTTCGATAAAAAGCCCGTGAAAGCCCGTGTTTTCTTCCTTTTTCATCTTTTGGTCCTAAAACACAATAACGCAAACCACGCATAATTCCGACTTTTACGACATAAAATACACGTTTTGGCTTGGTTATTATTATAATTAAGTGGTAAAAGGATGGATGTTTTCACGCCTATCAAATCCCCTACACTTGACCATTGCAATGCCCTCATGCAATGCATTAGTTACAAAGCAAGATTTATATTTTCCATCATAATTAACCTACCTTGACCTTTATTAAACATAATTAAAGGAAGCAAAACAAATAAAGAGACTAAAGACTTACATAAGGGTTTTGGAATGTCATGAATGATTATCACCCTCAAGTTTCACGTTCCCCATACCAAGCTTAAAAACGAGATCATTGTTATTATAAGTTAGCAAACTATCACAAATTCATGTGGTCCAATTATTCACTTAGACTCCCTTATTCCTATGTGTATCTCTTATATTTTAGTGTTGTCTTGAATGATCACGAGGATGCATTGTTGACTTATTTCGATAGTTATTTAGGCTGAAAATAAAGTAGGACGATTTAATCAATAGTTAGCTAAAGGACAAAATCTTTTAAAACTGCTTCTCGGGACCTCATAAAGTTAATATCTTGGCATAACTTGCTTCACGATTTGAGACCTTTCTCGGACCGATATTTGGCATTGACTTCATACTTCAAATCTTGAGAGACGTTCATGAAATAATGGTCTTCTCTTCATAATAGGAATTTCTTCACTTGAACGTTTTGAGAGATTCTTCATATTTGGACCACGACTTCTTCATTTTTCTCCAATCCTTATTTAGACTTTGATATACAACAATCCGCCTCCTTTTAGGATCTATTTATCCTTATACCTTGCTAGGGTCTTTTCGGATAGACTTCTCCATGATCTTTTGGGGAGTATTTGCTTTTCGTCGTGTGTCTCGATCCTTCATATTGATTTTCGATAAATGATTCTTCACATCACTTGGGATCTTTAGCAACAAAATGTAGCCCTCATGCCTTGTTAGGGCCTTTTCGGACTCGCCAATCTTCACATCCCGCTTCAATAAGTTATGCCTTGGCTATGAACTCTAATTAATACCGAGCAACTTTTAAACGATATTGTGCTAGAAGCTAAGTAACTTTTCAAATCGTACGACCTTATTTATTGCAATTAAATTTATTAACAAGCGATGGGAGAAAAAGCTCATAATCAACTCATATAAATTTATGAAAGAATACCAAAATTATAATTGACTCTATCATCTCTCGTTCTCCACAATTTAAAATCTCAAGGAATGAGACTCGTGGATGCTTAGCCAATTAAATCAAAGTTTTTGGTTTTCAAGTCATCTATAGGATCTTGCAACTTCTTAGACTTTTTCATGTTTAGAATTCACATTTTTAAGTTCCCTTGATAAACGAATTTCTAGGATCAATTATAGGAACTTGCGAAAAGTTCTTGTTCTTAACCCGTAAGAATTAAAACTTTTGCGTTTTAAAGTTCCCTATATAAAAGCCTAACAAAACTTGACTTAAACACGTTAAGGATACTAGCTAGAGTAAACTTAGATAAGTAAACTCGGGTTGAGTCAAAAGATTCATGACGTTGAAAAATTAAAACCACTTTATTAAACTTTATTTTAGCAAAGAAAGTAAATAATGATAACAAAGGAAAAACTACTAGGCCAAAATAGATTAAAAATTTTGAAAAATATCGAAAAATCAATTTTCTGGTTAAAATGAGGACAAATACAAGTAAAAGCCCACTTAACTTCGATAGAAGTCCCCCCTACACTTAATATAAACATTGTCCTCAATGTTTAAGCATGTTGGAGTAAACTCCCCTACACTTAGGACATTGTGCACTTTGTTTATCTTGCTAAGGAAGAGACAACTAAAGTGATTCCTATTTCAATCATAAATGATAAAATAATGAATCAAAAGAGTTTAGGATAGAGTTGGGAAGACGGGAACACGGGATCACGGTTCGTCAAATGTCATCAAGAATGGCTCTATGATAGCTCGAATCCCTGCATATGATAAGAAAGAAAACAACAAACACATACGATGGTCTCCCCTACACTTATTATAAAAGGATAGATAATTGGGTTGCCTCCCAAAAAGCACTTGTTTTTGTTAACCGAGTCACGAGCCTGACTAATAGTTTCGGGTCAAAGCACTCATCCTCGCTAATAGTTTCTAAATGTTGGGATAAAAGGTGCTCGAGAGGGAGACTTGGGACAATACCTTCATGCACCAAATTATCAAAAATAATATCCCCCTCCGTGTCATCATCATCAATACCCAGAGGTATTGAGAGAATGTCGATTTCTTCCATAGCTGTATCATTATTCTCAACTGAAGTAAAAGACGGAGGTAAAGACTCGGAAATAGGAGCAGAATTCAACGCTTCAATTTTAGCAATAAGAAGATGAACTTTAAGTAATTTGTCGTGAAGAATAGCGTCTTCCACCTCATCTACAAGACTAAGTTCAGAGGTGAACTTCTCGTAAGTCGGAGAGAATAAATCAACATCACCCTCATCGCCCAGAGGAGATTGAGAAATTTCAAAGGTGAAATTCTAATAGCATGGAGAAAAATCATCATCATTAAGAGCGACCTCGTCCGTAAGCTCAACAAAAGTAGGGACATCACAAACCTCACCAAAGAATTTATCAAGACCAAAATCACTAATCTCACTCGATGTATCACTATACTTAGACGCATTAGGGATATCAAGAGTAGGAGTAGTAATTTTAGAAGGTGGGTTGAGATCATAGATATCATCCTCGTCATCATCATAATAGTAGTATGGACGCACAAGGGGAAGAGTATAATCACTAAGATTAGATACTTGCTTTTGTTGCTATCTCTTTTCCTCCTCCCTTGCTTCTTTTAGTTGAATTACGGCTTCTATAAGTTGCAAAAGAAGGGCGTGTGTTTCGTCATTCGGATTCAAAGAAGGTTGATGATCGAGGGTGTATTGTGGGGGCTCAAAATTTTGAAAACCAGGATTATAGCACGGATTTGGCTCATAATAATTCATCGGCTGACAATAAAAGGTATCGTGAGGCCCCCCACAATTGTTGCAATACGGGTATTGCGAAAAACCCGGTGCTTCTTGTAGATAGCTATTACCATTGTCATAATTGTAACCCGGTTCTTGCTACGGGTATCGAATTGGACATGACACATGCCAATGAGAATCGCTTCCACAATATATGCAAGAGGGTGGAGTAAGTGCATTAGCAGCAAAGGATGAGTTACTCGAATTGCACGAGGGACAAAATCCAAATTGTGTATTGTCGATATCATTCCCACATCGCTCACATGTACATCATTGACATGTTTGAAAACCATACATTGGTCTTTCACACCCTGCACCACAAGCAACATATGAATTCATTAAGAACAATAGATAAGCAAGAAGAATATTTTTGGTGCAAAAGTTTCGAAAAAGAAATGCTTTATATGATTTTTTAATTGTTTTTGGGTTTTTTGAATTTTTTTTTATTATTATTATTATATATTTTTTTGTTTTGGATTTTTGAAAAAATTTTGCACGAAAATAACGTTCAAAAGTGATCGGATCCCAAAATCCAACGCGTCTCTCACAATAAACCGTTAATCTTCACGAAAAGAGCCGGCAGCGGCGCCATTTAATAATTGAGATTTTTTATAGTCGTTCACGAATCTAATCGAATTGACCTCCGGTTAAAAGTGTGACACAGTCGTTCTTAGTGGAAAATAAAGAAAGTCTGGTTTTCTATTTCTACTTAAAAGGTAAAAGCGAAACGTAATAAAAATAAACCAAAAACAAATAACTAATAATAAAGGAGCAAAACAAATAATAAAACGTAAATTAAAACAAAACAATTAATAAAAATAAAACTAAAAGAAGAAATTAACTTTTGACATGAAAATGGTTAGTGTCACCTCCCGGGTCAAAGCACTCATCCTCGCTAATAGTTTCTAAAGGTTGGGATAAAAGGTGCTCGGGAGGGAGACTTGGGACAATACCTTCATGCACCAAATTATCAAAAATAATATCCCCCTCCGTGTCATCATCATCAATACCCAGAGGTATTGAGAGAATGTCGATTTCTTCCATAGCTGTATCATTAGGTATTGAGAGAATGTCGATTTCTTTCACATCCTGCACCACAAGCAACATATGAATTCATTAAGAACAATAGATAAGCAAGAAGAATATTTTTGGTGCAAAAGTTTCGAAAAAGAAATGCTTTATATGATTTTTTAATTGTTTTTGGGTTTTTTGAATTTTTTTAATTATTATTATTATTATATTTTTTTTGTTTTGGATTTTTGAAAAATTTTTGCACGAAAATAACGTTCAAAAGTGAACGGATCCCAAAATCCAACGCGTCTCTCACAATAAACCGTTAATCTTCACGAAAAGAGCCGGCAGCGGCGCCATTTAATAACTGAGATTTTGTATAGTCGTTCACGAATCTAATCGAATTGACCTCCGGTTAAAAGTGTGACACAGTCGTTCTTAGTGGAAAATAAAGAAAGTCTGGTTTTCTATTTCTACTTAAAAGGTAAAAGCGAAACGTATAAAAATAAACCAAAAACAAATAACTAATAATAAAGGAGCAAAACAAATAATAAAACGTAAATTAAAACAAAACAATTAATAAAAATAAAACTAAAAGAAGAAATTAACTTTGAAATGAAAATGGTTAGTGTCACCTCCCGGGTCAAAGCACTCATCCTCACTAATAGTTTCTAAAGGTTGGGATAAAAGAAGAAATTAACTTTTGACATGAAAATAAAATTAGCCTAATGAAAAAGGAGAAAATAAAACTAAGTGGGTACTTTAAAACTAGACGAGGTAAAAGCTAAAGCGGGCACTAAATAAAAGATAAAACTTAAATTTTTCGAAGAAAATACTAATACTAAAAATCGACGAAGAATATAACTAAAAATACGTGACTTTTTTTTTTTTTTTTGGTAAAAGGGATTCCCTCCCCGGTAAAATATATTATACCAAAAAAATTAGTTTAAGTACATTGGAATGCGACTGAAAGTCACATTAACCTCAAGCCAAAACTTGAACAACCAATACTCATATGACAGACCATATGAATACCTACCCAACAATTACATACCCTATGGTACCAACAGGAAAGTACCATCTAATAGTACATAAACACCAAAATATTATGACCTAAGAAGATTCGCTTCAGGCAGCTCCCAAAGCCTAACAAACGCACATCCATCTGTAGATCTTTTAAATCGACAAGAAAGTAGCTTAAGGCGAACATTGGATACAATGCACTGAATGAACTCCATAGCAGTTCGCTTAGTTCCTTTAAACATTCTTCTATTCCTTTCCTGCCAAATGTAATAAGCACAAGCCGCTACTACAAGTTTCTCAATTGTACTACGAGCTGATCTCCGATGCATATAAGGACCAATATGAAGCAATATAGATGCCAAAGACGTACCTGTAGATTCAAGCCTAGCCAATCGTTTAACATGATCCCATACCTGCATCGAATAGGAGCATTCGAAAAATAAGTGTTCATGCGAATCATGGCAGGACTCACACAACGAGCAAATAAGCGGAAAACCAGCAGCAACGTCCCACGAGCTAAGCTGGTCTTGAGTCTTCAAACGCTGTTTAATAATAAGCCACATGTTAATAGAATGTCGAGGAATGCAATTCTGAAACCATACCGCATGGTACCAGGAAACAAGATCCCCTCTAGGACGAATGCTATTCCAGACTGTTCTAACCGAGAACGGGTTAGTAGTACCATCCTGCTCACGCCAAACCAGATAATCACCCACAGTATCACTCGAAATAGGATCGTCAATTTTAGCAAGTTGGGGGTACTTCAGCAACCAACCATTCGGCCATTGCCATGCACCCGATGACACAATATCACGAACCTTTGAAGATAAATTCAAACCAGCCCTGAATATGTCACGTGATGAGACTAAATCAGCAAGAGGACATACCGAATTCCAGGTATCAAACCAAAGCGACGCCTGCGATCCATCCCCCAACGAATACCAAATAAATCTACGAATCTGAGGACGGAGTTGGAGTAGTTTCCTCCAGCCCCATGACATAGGACCTTTATAAGGAATATCCCAAAAGTTCCTATCTTTAATCTTGTAGGCATAAATCCATTTGACCCACAATGATTCCTTAAGAGATAGAAGCTTCCATAACCGAGTAATCATAAGGGCCTTATTAAATATATCCAGCCTCCTAATGCCAAGCCCTCCTTCTTTTTTCGGTAGACAAACCACTTCCCACGCCACTTTAGACTTACCTTTGTTAGATAAACCAGGGCACCACAAAAACCCACGCATAACTTGCTCAATATCTAGCAGCACTCTAGAAGGAAGAATAAAGGCCGACGCCCAATAAATGTGCATCGAGCTCAAAACAGACTGTATTAATTGGAGTCTACCAGCCACCGAAAGAGACTTGTTTTTCCAGTCATTAACACGATCCTTAACACGATCAATCAAAACCTTACAATCTCGGAAAACCAACCTAGATGAAACCAACGGGACACCAAGATATCGAACAGGAAGTTTCCCTTCTTCAAACGGATGAACCTGAAGAATGGACATTTTGGTGTGGTTTAGAACATTGCAGAAATACGCAGTACTTTTCGGCATACTTGGAACAAGACCCGAAGCATTTTGAAATTCTTCTAAAGCATCTCTAATGTCCACAACCGAATCAACATCACCATGAGCAAATAAAAAAAAGATCATCCGCAAAACAAAGATTGATCAACTCTAATTTGGAACAAAAGCGATGATAAGTAAATCGTTGAGACCCACTAGCCCTCCGGTGAAGCATAAGAGTGAGAACCTCCATAACTAAAGTAAACAAGTAAGGAGATAATGGGTCACCTTGACGAAGTCCCCGTCTCCCCTGAAAATGACCATGAAGCACTCCATTTATGCTAATAGAGAAGGAAGTAGTCGTGACACATTCCATAATCCAAGAGATCATGCGATTATGGAAACCAAAACACTCCAAACTCTTCCTCAAGAAACCCCAATCCACCGTATCATAAGCTTTCTGGATATCCACCTTAAAAGCACATCGAGAAGCACCACGATCAAGATGGTACTGATGCATAATCTCCTGAGTAAGTAATATATTATCCGAGATAGATCGTCCCGGAACAAACGTTGATTGGTTAGGATTAACCAACTTATTAAGACTATCTTTAATACGATTCGCAATCACCTTACTAATACACTTAAAAAGGACATTGCAGCTGATTGGTTAAATACGTGACTTTCAGAATAAAAATCAGAACAACTTTCAGATAAAACTAAACGATTACGGAACAATACTAATAAATAAGCAAGCACCCAGGCAGGCACCTGAAGCACCTAGGCAAGCACCTCTATTTTGGCGCTAAAAACACTTAAGCATGCAAGCATGCATGTCAAATGGTCGGAATGTAGTCAAATCTATCGGAATGTGTATACTAAATTCTGTCGGAATATTGCATTATAGTATCTATCGGAATATGTATCTGAAAGAGTATCGGAAAAACTATCGGAATACACAAACCCTATTCCGATGAAAACATCCGGAATAACTATCGGTAAAAGTAAACCCTTTTCCGATGGAATGTAAAATGTAATAAGCAAACCGAATAATCACTTTTTCAAAACTTTAACCAAAAAGATTTTAAGAAAAACTAAATAAGCCACAATTTAAAAACTTTAAAAACACAAAATAAACTAAATATTAAAAATCAACTTTTTATAAAAATATTAATCTACCAAATCAACTTATTTATCTAAAAACTTAACCAAATCAACTTTAAGAAAAAGCAAATAAGCCAAAATTTAAATACTTTTAAAAACACTAAATAATCAAAATATTTAAAATCAACTTTTTATAAAAATAAACTAATAAGCTCTTAATTAAAAATAAGAAAATAACAAAATAAGCACTAAACAATATAAGCTATAAAAATCAAACACTAAAAGATCAATAAGCACAATCAAACACAAACATCAATCAATCAAAGAACATGATTAACAAACTACAAGATTATCAAAATTAAACAAGATTAAAAAGATTAAGAAAGGTAGAATGATAATGATTAATTGAAAAAGCTTGAAATAAAGAAGATTAAAGATTCAAATTACAAGATTAATGAAAAAGCTTGAAAAACATTTAAGAGAAGCTAGAGAGAGAAAGTAAATTACACTACTCCTACTCCTAAAACTAATCTACTCCTAAAATGACTAACTCTCCAAAATGAAGGAATGGAAGACTATTTATAGGAGGAGGGGGAGTTGTTGCTTCCTTCTTTCTCTTATCTTTTCGTCTTTTAATTTCTTCGTCTTTCTCGACTTTGTCTCGGGATTTGTCGAATAATAAAATGAACTCGTCTTTTCTTCTTTTGGTAGACTTGGTTCTTCGACTTCATTAAACTTCCGTCTTTAGACTTTTTCTTCGATAAATCTTCAGAATAGGCCTTGGACTTCCGTTCTTTTTGCACTCTTGATCTTTTGAGTTCGTCTTTTCTCGTCTTCTTCGATAAAAAGCCCGTGAAAGCCCGTGTTTTCTTCCTTTTTCATCTTTTGGTCCTAAAACACAATAAAAACGCAAACCACACATAATTCCGACTTTTACGACATAAAATACACGTTTTGGCTTGGTTATTATTATAATTAAGTGGTAAAAGGATGGGTGTTTTCACACCTATCAGGGCGTATGGGTGCATCCTAGTTATAGTGTCAGTTAGGATTTCATGGTGAATGTGGTGTGTGTCTTGCATCCTTCACAAGGAGCTGATCCGTACTACCCAAACTATATTAATTAGAGGCATCCTTTCTAATTGCATGACGAGGTCACCCCTCCAAGTATTCATGCACGTTTTTGACCTCATGACCTATATTTGCTTTTGGTATATTAAACTAATACAGATTTTCATAAGTAAACATAAGCTATGTTTTCAGAACTAAACTAGTAAACATGTTATACGTCTATGTTTCCCAGGACTTATTCATTTCCGTTGCCTTTCATACGTTATATGCTCTTATTATATTTTCATTATTCTATGCTTTCCATGCTTTATTGTATATCCGTGCACTGGGCGTTATGCTCAGTCGTTTTCTATTTCCATGTTCCCAAACGGCAAGTACCTAAGGTCGCAAGTAGGATCTCAAGAGTATGTGCATTTGAATGGAAGTTATCCAGCCTTCTATATCTTAGGCATTTATCATACTTTATCTTACTTTATTTCATGTTGGACATTGTTTAGTCCTTTCCCTTTAGAATACTTATATTTACTTGTGTTGAGTTACTTGGACTACCGATGTTTATTTCCGGTATTTCCATTTATGGTTATGAATGTTTAGACATTTACCTTGCATGCTTTCATGACACGCCATATATTACTATGATATTCCATTTTACCAAATAGGGTGTTACAATTATGGTATCAGAGCCAAGGTTTGGACCTGTAGCTCTATAAAACATGACCTGTGACTTACGGGTAGTCACCAGCGTCTTCCTAGAACTGACAGTAGGTTTTCATGCATTCATTTCATTTTCATTTCATGTATTCTTTTCATCATTCATCTCATTGTCGCAGGAATTTTGACTAAGTAATGGTTGGTACAGGACTTGCTCTATTTAGTCGCATGTGTCTTATCGAAGCATTTTATTTGTTTAGTGGACCGACCCATAGGCGTCCACACTTGCTTTTTTGTTTTGTGAGCCGACCCATATGCGTTCACTCACGGACATATCATCATACTTAATTAATCATGCATTTTAAAACTGTTTTATGCATCACAAATAAATTCGTGTTTTATACACTGTTCATGCATTTTTCTATTCATGTCATATTTTATCAGACTCATTATTTATGTTGCATTTTGTTTAAACTGATAGATGGTGAACACACGCAATGCTCAAGAGTTGGCTGCAGCTGTCAATGCAGCTTTGTAAGCCCTCTTTCCCCAACTTCGTTATGAAATCAAGGACGAAGTTCATGCTGAAGTTCAAGCTCAGGGCGTTCAGTTAGGCCCTCATCAACAGCACAACAACAATCCTCCACCTCCACCACATGTTACCCTTATGACTTGGATGGAGCGATTCAACAAACAGAGACCTTGTTCTTTTGAACAGACTGACAGCCCCTCTGAGGCTAAAGCTTGGATTTCTCACATTGAGAAGATATTTGATGGGATGCGTTGTGACGATGTCTTCAAGGCAAGGTTGGCTTGCTATAAGTTTGAAGGTGATGTACTGCAGTGGTGGAAGTCAGTCAAGCAGTCAAACGGTGGTGATGATTGGGTTACAATGCTGACATGGGACCAGTTTAAGGAGCTCTTCCTTAATTAGTACTTTCCACATACTGAAAAGGATAAACTCAAAAGGGATTATCATAATATATGACAGATTGTTGGGGAGAACAACAATGAATTCATGAAGAGGTTTCTCCGTTTGGCTGGATTCTTGGGTGCAACAGCTGGTACTGTTGAGGAGCAAACTGAGAAGTTTTGCTGGGCTCTTCGCACTTCGGTTGCCAACATTTTGGTGTATGCTATGTTCACTACAGTAGCACAGGTGGCCGATGTAACCCGTAAGCTTGAGATGCTTCAGGAACGAGAGGAGTTTGGTGATGATCGATCAGTGAAGAGGTATCTCCAATCATCAAATGTAAACCATTCATTTCTTTCAGTATTTTCATTTTCATATCATCCTCTGTTCAACTTTATATTAAAGATAGAAGACTGATGATCGGAAACCCACGGTCGCTCAAAAGCAATCATCTAAGGGAAACGGTCAGACCAACGACCGCTCTGGTTCAGATAGGCGTGGCGGTAATGATAATTACCGTAACAATGCCAATAACTCGAACAATAGCACGAACAATGGCAACGGTATGGATCACGACCGTAGAGGTTCACAGCCTAATCGTTCTACTTCATCTGGTAACTATTCAACCTTTTATGTAATCAAGTTTATGTTCCATGATCATGTCTCATGCATGTAATCCTGAAACAGGAAATCAGCTAGCTAGGACGCCTGTTGGTGGATTCACGCATCCTATCTGCCCTACTTGTTCGTGCAGACATTCTGGTGTTTGTCGCCGAGGTATTGGTGGTTGTTTCAAGTGTGGCCAGTAAGGCCATCAGTAGAAGGATTGTCGCCAAGGTGGGATAGAAGGAACCTCTAGACATGCCGACTCCAAACCACCTCCTACTCCAGGTGACGTGTTCACTACTACTAGAGACCAGACGAACAAGACTTCAGGTACCATCACTGGGAATTTCTTTATGAATGGTTTGGCAACATGCATTCTGTTTGATACTGGAGCGACTCATTTAGTCATATCCACTACTTTTACTACACGGGTTAGGATTTCCCCTATGCCATTAGATAATGCCTTAAGCATTTCCACGCCACTTAGGGACTTTGTGCGAATCACCCAGGTGTACAGAGATCTTCCCCTAGAATTTGATGATAGAATCCATAGAGTTGACGCACTTCCTTTGGACATGTGCGATTTTGATTTGATATTGGGCATGGACTGGTTATCCAAACACTAGGCTATGATAAACTGCCACATATATCGAGTTATCTTCGGTGATGTTAAATCTCCAGAGTACATACACCATGGTTTTCTGCCAGGGAGGTCTGTACAAATTATTTCGTCCATGAAGGCGCGTGCATTAGTAACACACGGCTGTCAGGGCTTCATAGCCAACATTCATGACATTACTGCCGAGTCTCCATCGATTCAAGATCAGCCTATTGTGTCAGAATTTCCTGACGTGTTTCCTGATAAACTTCCAGGCATACCACCTGTTCGTGAAGTCGAGTTTGGAATTGAGCTCATCCCAGGAACATAGCCAATTTCCAAGGCTCCTTATCGCATGGCTCCCATCGAGCTTAAGGAGTTAAAAGATCAGTTGTAGGAACTTCTGGAAAGAGGTTTCATCCGTCCTAGTGCATCACCATGGGGTACACCGGTACTATTCGTGAAGAAGAAAGACGGCAGCATGCGTTTGTGTATAGACTATCGTAAGCTGAACAAGATCACGATCAGGAATCGTTGTCCTTTGCCGCGTATTGATGACCTTTTCGATCAACTTCAGGACGCCAAGTATTTCTCCAAGATCGATCTAAGGTCCGGCTACCATCAGTTACGGGTTATAGAGCATGATATTTCTAATACTGCTTTTCGTACACGATATGGGCACTACGAGTTCGTAGTCATGCCATTCGGACTCCCAAATGCTCCAGCAGTCTTCATGGATTTGATGAACCGTGTCTTCCATGAGTTTCTGGACTAGTTTGTTATCGTTTTCACTGATGACATACTGATTTTCTCCAAATCCAAGGAGGAACATGAGGAACACCTTCGTACAGTTTTGCAGATTCTTCGTCAGAAGCAGTTGTATGCCAAGTTCTCCAAGTGTGAGTTATGGATAAGCAATGTGGCATTTTTGGGACATATTGTATCTATAGAGGGGATCACCATGGATCCTGCAAAAGGTTGAAGCTATCACTAAATGGTCGAGACCTGCATCTACAACAGAGGTCAGAAGTTTTCTAGGTTTAGCTGGCTACTACAGCATGTGTGTAGAGAAATTTTCACGGTTAGCCTTACCTATGACTAAGCTGATTAGGAAAGAAGAGAAATTCGTCTAGACTAAAGAACGAGAGAAGAGCTTTGAAGACCTTAAGCAGAAGTTAGTGATTGCACCTATTCTTACTCTCCCATCTGGTACAGGTGGATTTCAGATATATAGTGATGCTTTAGGAAAGGGTCTAGGCTATTTTTTCATGCAACATAGGAAGGTTATTGCATACACATCACGACAGCTTAAACCTTATGAAGAAAACTATCCTACTCATGATTTGGAACTTGCAACAGTTGTTTTCGCATTGAAGATCTGGAGGCATTATTTATATGGTGAATCATGTGACATCTTCACTGGTCACAAGAGTCTCAAGTACATCTTCACCCAGAAGGAACTAAACATGAGACAAAGAAGATGGTTAGAGGTGCTGAAGGATTATGACACCAAAATTTAGTACCATCCTGGTAAGGCGATTGTGGTGGCAAATGCTCTAAGTAGAAGGTCGGGTATGATTGCTGGCATCTGGATTGCAAAGGAGATCATCCATGACCTGGAGATGACCGATATTGAGTTTTGTGTATGAGGACAACATGGTTACTGGGCGAATCTTAGAGTGGAACTAGACTTACATTCTAGGATCAAGGAAGCTCAGAAAGATGATGGTGAGATTTGGGCTATCATCCAGAACCTTGATCAGCAGACAGAGTTTTGTGTTGATGATGATGGTATCTTATGGCAGGTCACTAGACTAGTTGTTTTTGATGACTCTACACTCAGGGAAGTTGTGCTGACTGAAGCTCACTACTCTCCATTTACCATAGATCCTAGTTCCACCAAGATGTACCAAGACATCAAGCAGCATATCTGGTGGAGTGGTATGAAGCAAGATGTTGCCACCTTCGTTTCTAAATGTATCATCTGCCAGCAGGTTAAGATCGAACGCTAGAGAGCTAGTGGGTTACTCCATGGATTTTGTTACTGGTCTTCCGGTGACTCAGAGGAAACACGAAGCCATCTGGGTTATTATTGATAGATTGACCAAATCTGCTCATTTTCTGCCAATCCGCAAGGAGCATCCGGTTAGCAAATTGGTAGACACTTTTCAGAAGGAGATCATGAGACTGCATGGTACTCCATCAGAAATCATCTCTAACAGAGATCCCCGTTTCACCTCACGCTTTTGGCAGAGTCTGCAGAAAGCTTGAGGCACCAGACTTAAGCTCAGCACTGCCTTTCATCCTCAGACCGACGGACAGTCGGAGCGTACCATTCAGACATTGGAGGACATGTTGCGGGCATGTGCTCTAGAATGGACACGAAGCTGGGATGATTGTATCTATCTAGTGGAGTTTGCATACAACAACAGTTGGCACGCTAGCATCAAGTGTGCACCGTTTGAAATGTTGTATGGTAGAAAGTGTCGCGCCCTAATCTGCTGGGATCAGGTGGGCGAACGACTAATTGAGGGTCCATAGAAGATTGAGATGACTAATGAGAAGGTCGTCGTCGCCAAGGCGAAGCTTGAGGAAGCTCGTGCTCGCCAGAAAAGCTATGCTAATAAGCGTCGTAGAGATGTATCTTTCAACGTAGGTGATCACGTTTTCCTCAAGGTATCGCCTGCACGAGAAGTTAAGCATTTTGGAATAAGAGGGAAGCTCAGTCCTCGCTTCATCGGACCGTTCGACATCATAGAACGCGTTGGTGAAGTGTCATATCTTTAGCGTTACCGCCTCAGCTATCATACGTTCACAACGTGTTCCATGTGTCTTTACTCAGAGAATACAACTATCACCCCGTTCATATTGTTCAGTATCTGCTTGATCGGATACGAGAGGATCTTTCATATGTCGAAGAACCCGAGAGAGTTCTTGAGCGACAAGATCGTGTCATGCGGAGGAAGACGATCCCTTTCGTCAAAATTCTCTGGAGGGATCATCCTGAGCGGAGAGCCACTTGGGAGACGGAGGAGTCTATACGGACTTCTTACCCTCATTTCCAGTTCTGATTCGGGTATGTTTCTTTCAGTTTATGTTTTCTCTAATTCGAGGACTAATTGTTCTTTTAGAGGGGAAGAGTTGTAAAACCCACATTAAAATACCATGAACAGTAAATACACGAAAATACGATAAAATTAGAACTTTCCATTTATAATATATTACACGTGTCATGACATTAAATAACATGTATTTACGTATATTATAAATGTGACGTGTTTAAGACATATTAATTCACGATAGTTAAAACGCGAACGTACACGACTATGATTTTAACTTAGAAAAACTACGATTTGCCTTGTGGGCTTTAAGGGTGTCGCGGCTAGAAAGCAAGAGATGAGAAAGATGGGCCTTTTTGGCCCATGACCCATTACCAATCCAATAACAAGTAAAACACAGGAGATATTTTTATCATAATTTAGGTTTACAGAAAAATCAAGAAACCCTTTGCCTCTTTCTCTCTCTTGCCGCCAGAAATCATCAACACCAAGGGGGTGTTCGAGTCGAATTGATCTTTAATATTTGTTTATAGGTGTTCGTGTCACTAATCCTTTTTCTTTCACGCATCAGGTAATCACCATAACCTTTTCATTTAAATTCTTTTATTGAATTCGTGATCTCATAATAATTAATCTTAAAAACAAACTTGTAAAACATGTTAAGATTAATAGAAAACATGATTAAGGGTTGTTTTGGTTGGTTTATGGCTCGATCGCACACGAAGGGGAACCCCAACGCAAGGTCGGGATGTGTTTTGGTTTGTACCATGAGTCAACCGAAATCATAAAGGTCTCGGTGGGGCTGTGGTTGCAGCAGTGGGAACCTCGGCTATAGCCGGGGGTGTTCTTGGCTCGACAGTGGGTAGCCGACAGCGAGCAGGGGGAACCACCGGCTTTAGCCGGTGGGTATTTTGTTTAGACGGTGGCAACCGGCTAGCCGGTTAGCCACTGCCCGTGGGTTAGCCGCCGACTGACAACCACTAGCCCCGGCTATGTGGTGTCGGCTAGGCATTTTGGGGTTCAGGATAATTTTTAAACACGGATTCGGGCTCGAGAATTTTTAAATGCAGTTTAATAGTTTAATTAAATTAATTTCCAAGACCATTTAATTTAATTAAAGACATGACTTAGGTTTAAATATTAAAATTAATATTTCATGGCTATCCTAAGTATTTACGTAGCTTAATGTAATTAAACATGTATTTAAATTAATTTCATATAACCTATAGTTTATTAAATCAACCATGTTAATTATTTAATAAGCTATAATACTTAATCCATGACTTGTATTTTTACTAATAAACTTTACTTGGTAAAAGGATTGTATTTTTACTAATGACTTGTATTTTTAATCCATGACTTGTATTTTTACTAATAAACTTTACTAATGGAGGTATTAATGCAGTCTCTTCTTCGTTTAATGAAAATGTCTATGAAGGGGTTAATATCTCTATTCCTAGGAAGGTTGTTGAAACAGTAAATGCTCGCTACCATAACACTTTATATGGTTACTTTCTTGGTAAAAGGATTGCATTCCCTGTGGTTGAGTATTTTGCTAAGAATAACTGGGCAAAACATGGTCTTAAGCGTATCATGATGAATGAGAAAGGTTTCTTTTTTTTTCAATTTGGATCTAGTGAGGGTCTTAATGCGGTTCTGGAAGGTGGTCCGTGGATGGTTCGTAATTCACCAATTTTTCTTAAGAAATGGACTATGAAAACGAATCTTCTAAAGGAGGAACTAACTCGTATTCCGGTATGGGTTAAGTTTCATGATGTCCCGCTACAGGTATTTGAAGACGAAGGTATTAGTTTAATTGCTTCGTTTCTTGGTAAGCTTATTATGATGGATAATTATACTGATAATATGTGCAAAGAGTCTTGGGGTCGTTGTAGTTTTGCTCGTTGTCTTATTGAGATGAATGCTGATTCGGAGTTTATAGATAACGTTACTATTGGTGTCCCTGATCTTGAAGGCTCTGGTTGTACTAAGGAGCTAATTCGAGTTGAATACGAACGGACACCGCCTAGATGTCATACTTGTAATATTTTTGGTCATTCCGTTGATTCTTGTCCGAAAATTGTTAAACCTATAACGGTTGAAAAAGTGACAACTCATGTTGATAATGATGGGTTCCAACAAGTGCAAAGCAAGAGGAAGAAGTACAAAGGTAATTTAGGGACTCAAGTTCCGAGAGGTGTTCCATTGAGCAAGGGTTTCCAAGCAGGTAAGACGGTTGTTTTTCGCCCAAAAACTCACTTGGATACTACAAGTACGAGTGCTGATAATAGTAGTAAGTTGAATACTAAATCTGGTCAGTTGCAGCAGTCTAGCATTCTTAATGGTCCGAACAAGGCTAAAGCTCAAATGAGCAGTGTTTCTACATCTAATAAATTTTCATCTTTGTCCATGCCTGGTATTGACGAAGGGGCTCAAGTAAGCGAGGAAGATAATGAGGAGGAGGAGGGAGTCGAGGTCGTCTTTGATGAATCGGTGAATCTTCTCAATACTCATACGGGGGCAAGCACTCCTTCTGGCTGATCCCATGTTGATATTTTCTTATTTTCCTCGTAACTTTATGTTATCGTCTTGGTTTTTGTCTAGTTTATATATTTCCAGTATTCTAGACTAGTTAATGTTTATGGCCTGTCGTAAACATTTTGTTTAACAAGCTGCCTGTAGCTTGCGTTTAATGTGGAATTTCAGCCACATTCCTTGTACTTCAACGCTTTTTTTGGTTCTATTTACCGGGGTCATTGCTACCCTTTTACCAAAAAAAAAAATACTAATAAACTTTACTTTATATTTTAATCCAACTTATTTCTAATTATGGAAACTTACTATTTTTAGAACTTTCTATTTTTAGAAACTTAATATTTTAGGAAACCTGCTATTTTTAACAAGGGTTTGGGATAATTTTTGAACACGGGTTCAGGCTCGGGAATTTTTAAAAGCAGTTTAATAGTTTAATTTAATTAATTTCCAAGACTATTTAATTTAATTAAATACATGACTTAGGTTTAAATATTAAAATTAATATTTCATGACTAACCTAAGTATTTACTTAGCTTAATGTAATTAAAAATGTATTTTAATTAAATTAATATAACCTATAGTTTATTAAATCAACCATGTTAAATATTTAATAAGCTATAATACTTAATCCATGACTTGTATTTTTACTAATAAACTTTACTTTATATTTTAATCCGGCTTATTTCTAATTATTGAAACTTACTAATTTTGGAAACTTTCTATTTTTAGAAACTTACTATTTTAGGAAACCTGCTATTTTTAGAAAGTTACTTAGTATTACAATACAAGTATTAAATACCTTATTACATGAATAATAATCAACAGAATACAAGAATAACTATAGAGTACGTGATTAGGGCATATGAGTAGTGTTAGCATTACTAACTTATAATGATAATGATCTCGTTGCACGCTTGGCATGGAATTGGGGTAAAAATCGAGGACGACGAAATTATTTCTAACGAAGCATTCACGTGTTCTTGTTCTATGAACCTAAACGCCCCATTTTGCGATGAAAATCATACATTATGTCTAAAACGCAAGTAGTAGTGATAGTAGTAGTGTAGCTAGTTTATCATTCAATAAATGTGAATAAAAATGAATTTTGGAGGTGCTACGATACTTTATTCTAGCATTGCGTGAGGGCACAGCAATGGTTTAGTATGCGGGAGTGATGAGACTGCTTTTATACATAGTCTCATCGTCCAAAATGGCTTTAAATGCATAAAATATCATGAAAATGGCCAAATATATGCTTGTGTTTGTTACTTGTGTATTTTAGGTATGAATATTGAGAAAATGACAATAGATCACAAGAATCATGCAAAAACGAACACGGGAAATGAAGCCGCACAATGAACCAAGCCCTAATGAAGATTTTCCAAGAGAAACCCTTGAAGATTTGAAGATTATGCAAGAAGGGTCCTCCAATATTGAATAATTGACACTTTAAACCCTTGTATCTTCATAATTACAAGATTGGTCCCTAAAGTTTGTCAATATTACAAAAAGGGCCCTCCACTTTGAAGAATTGGCAATTTTAGTCCCTCAACAAAACTAAATTGTCAATATTAGTCCTCCTCAAAGTCAAACATACCATGAAGGACTTCAAGTTACAAGAAATTACAAGTTTGGTCCTCAAAGCATGTCAAATTACCAAAAGGACCCTTAACTTTAAACAAAATGGCAAAAATGGTCCCTTATAAATTATGATTTGTCAAATTCAGTCCTCCAAGAAGTCAACAAGACAAGTCAAGACCATTACCTATGAAGAAAATGCCAAAACAACAATTCAAGATTCATAAAATGGCAAGAAATACCCCTGAAAATACTTTGGAAAAGTATTTGGGGCAAAAGTGTGAAAAGTGAAACTTCCATAACAAAGGAAATCGTATTTTGGGCTGTTTATTTACAAAGTGAAAGGAGTTTGAGAGATAAGGGGCTAAAATGGGCAGACACAAAACTTACCTTAACCAGTAGTGGGGTGACACGTGCCCCACTACCTCCTCTCCACCAATCAGCTTCCACCATCCTTCCACATCACCCTACACTCACAACTGCCTTAACAAACCTTAATTAAATATTTAATTAAAGCGCTAAACACCAGGTTTAAACACAAATAAAGATCAAACGTTTGTTCTTGGTGTTCATAAGCAAAATTGGGTATTTGCTTAATACTTGATGATAACCCCTAATTCCTTCCAGATTTATGATTAAGGTGGGACTAAACACAACCCCACCCTTAAACCCTTGGCCACGTCACTCCACCAACTCACATGATAAACCCTGCTATACCACCTTTGGGGAAAATGCCGAAATGGCCAGTGAATCCAACGCCCAATATTTGGCTTCAATCCTAAGATTTCTTCTAAGCCTTTGATCATAATTGCAGCCTTGACACCTCACACAAACAACCAGTTCTCTTCACATGATGCCAAGATATTTGATAGGTGTGAAAACACCCATCCTTTTACCACTTAATTATAATAATAACCAAGCCAAAACGTGTATTTTATGTCATAAATGTCAGAATTATGCGTGGTTTGTGTTTTTATTGTGTTTTAGGACCAAAAGATGAAAAAGGAAGAAAACACGGGCTTTCACGGGCTTTTATCGAAGAAAACGAGAAAAGACGAAGTCAAAAGATCAAGAGTGCAAAAAGAACGGAAGTCCAAGGCCTATTCTGAAGATTTATCGAAGAAAAAGTCTAAAGACGGAAGTTTAATGAAGTCGAAGAACTCAAGTCTAATTATTGAAGAAATTATAAGAGAAGTTCAATTTATATCGAAAAATCCCGAGACGACGTCGAGAAAGACAAAGAATTAAAAGACGAGAACGAGAAAGAGAAAGAAAGAAGGAAGCAACACATGCACTCCCCACTTCCTATATATACCATCCTAATGACATATTAAGAGGGTGTTAATCATTTAGGAGTAGTTAGTTTAGATTAGGAGTAGCGTAATTTTATTTTCTCTCTCTAGTTTTTCACTTTCTCTCTCTAGTTTTTCTTTAAAGTTTTAAGCTTTTCACTTTAATCTTGTATTTGAATCTTTAATCTTCATCTTTAATTTCAAGTTTTTCATATTGAATCTCTTTCTACCTTTCTTGATTTTTACTTTAATTTTGATCCGAAATTATTTTTCATATTATTTCATCTTGATGTTTATGTGATTAAAAAGTTTATCTTTTTGATCATATCTAAGTCTGTGAAAATTGAGCTTTGAGCTTATTATGCTTATTGGCTTATTTGGTACTTAGCTTATTTGTCTTTTAAGTTTTCCTAAAAGTTTAGTGTTTTTAAAAGTTTGATTCAAAAAAGTTTGCTTATTTTGTATTTTAAAAGTTTTCAAATTTATGCTTATTGATCTTTTAATGTTTGATTTGTATAGCTTAAAGTGTTTTAGTGCTTTTAATTTTCTTATTTTTAATTAAGTGCTTTTTAGTTAATTTTTATAAAAAGTTGTTTTTAAATACTTAAATTTGATTTGGTTAAGTTTTTAGATAAGTGCTTATTCGAGTTTTTATCTTATTGTACTCCATCCGAATATAGTGATTTTTCCATCACAATAGGGTTTTGACATTGTGATAGCTTTTTCTGATAGCTTTATTGTGATCGCAATAACCCTAGGGGTTCTACTTTGCGATCGAAGTGTAATATCCCCTTATTCCGATCGAGGATTGCGATTGCCCCTGGCATCGTGGATTGCGATCGGGATTTAAGGTATATTGCGACGAAATGCTGCCCAAATTTTGATAGTCATATTGTGATAGGTTTTTCATATTGTGATAGACATTCCGATACTTTTCTTATAATTTGTATTCCGATAGTTTTTTTTAACATTCCGACAGGTTTTATTTTCCTTATATTCCGATATATTTGATTTTATTTTCCGATGGTTTCATTATTTAAACATTCCGATCATTTATTCACAGCATTCCGATGGTTCTTGTTTGTAAATAAATATTCCGACAGTTTAAAAATAAACATTCCGATGAATACACACTATAACATTCATTCCGATAGAAACACCTAGCTGCCTGCATGCTTCCATTTCCTTTCCCGCCAAATTCAGGTGCCAGGGTGATAGCTTGAGCTAGCTGCCTGCTAGCTTGCTTATTTTGTTAGTTTTGTTCCGTAATTGTTTAGTTTAATCTGAAAGTTGTTCCGATTTTATTTCTGATAGTTGCGTATTTTTAGTTGAATTTTTCATCTAATTTTAAAATTAATATTTTTTCGTAAAATTCAAGTTTTATCTTTTATTTAGTACCCGCTTTAGGTTTTGCCTCGTTTAACTTTAAAGTACCCACTTAGTTTTATTCTCTCCTTTTTCATTAAGTAAACTTTATTTTCGAGTCGATAGTTAATTTCTTCTTTTAGATTTATTTTTATTAATTGTTTCGCTTTATTATTTATATTAATATTCGTTTTAATTTTTAGTTTTTAATATTCACCTTGTTTTACTTTCATTATTTGTAATTGTCTTTAGTTTGTTTTTAAATACTTTTCACATTTACTTTTTAATTAGTTATAGATAATCAACTTCCCTTTTTCTTAACCAAAAACAATTGAGTCACACATTTAACCGGAAATCAATTCGATTAGACATCGAGAAAAACGAAACTTTTTAACTAGCAAAATCACACTTTCAAAATGGCGCCGCTGCCGGCTCTTTCCGCGAAGATTAACGGTTTTTTGTGAGAGACGCGTTGGATTTTGGGATCCGTTCACTTTTGAACGTTATTTTTCTTGCCAAAAGTTTTTCAAAAATCCAATAAAAAAATAAAAAATTTAAAAAATCCAAAAATATTTGAAAAATCTTAAAAAGCATTTCTTTTTCGAAAGTTTTGCACCAAAATATTATTCTTGCTTATCTATTATTCTTCATGGATTCGTATTGCGTAAGGTGTAGGAGACGATTATATGGTTTCAAATCATGTGAATGGTGTTATTGCGAGAAATGCGGAAAAGGTCTTCAAACCGTTTTCGATTCACAATTTTCACATCTTGGATTTTGTCCATCGTGCAATTCGACTAATTCATCATTTGCTTCTAATGAACTTACTCCACCCTCTTGCATATATTGTGGAAGCGATTCTCATTGGCATGTTTCGTGTCCAATTCGATACCCGCCTCATGGCGAGCAAGAACTGGGTTTCAATTACGCCAATGGTAATAGCTATCTACAAGAAGCACCGGGTTTTCCTCAAAACCCGTATTGCAACAATTGTGGGGGCCCTCACGATACTTCTTATTGTCAGCCAATGAATTATTATGAGCAAAATCCGTGTCCTCAGTTTTCTTCAACGATGGATTATTATGAACCAAATTCGTGTTCTAATTCTTCTCAAACGATGAATTACTATGAGCCACATCCATGCTATAATTCCAGTTTTCAAAATTTTGAGCCCCCACAACACTCTGTCGTTCATCAACCTTCTTTTGAGGAACAACTCACTAGTTTGGCTGGAATTTTAGAAAGCTTAAATCAGCTCAAAGTTAGCTTGCATGACGAAAGCCGGCAAGAGCAAGTATCTAATCTTAGTGCTTCTACTCCTCCCCTTGTGCATTCTTACTATTATGATGATGATGACGATGAGAATACTATTTCTTGGAATGAGCTTGTTGCTCAATGTCCTAGTGCAATTGTACCTCCTTCTCTCGATATACCTAATGCGTCTAAGGATTGTGATACATCGAGTGAGCTTAGTGAATTTGGTCTCGAAAACTTATTTGGGGAGGTTTGTGATGTGCCGATTTTTGTGGAGCCTACGGACGAGGTCGCTCTTAATGATGATGATTTTTCTCCATGCTATGAGAATTTCACCTTTGAAATTTCTCAATCTTCTCCGGGCGATGACGGCGATGTTGATTTATTCTCTCCGACTTACGAGAAGTTCACCACTGAACTTGGTCTTGTAGATGAGGTGGAAGACGTTATTCTTCGCGACAAATTACTCAAAGTTCATCTTCTTATTGCTAAAATTAAAGCGTTGAATTCTGCTCCTATTTCTGAGTTTTTACCTCCGTCTATTACTTCAGTTGAGAATTGTTGGAAATTCACTTTATGTGACGACATTTAAGAATTCCCATTAGTTATCATAGTCACACACGCATAGACTAGACTAGGAAACGCTGTATAGTTTAAGTGTTGTGTGTGACTATATATACCCCTCCAAGGCTTCCAAGGAGGGGTGTTGTTTTGTGTTTCTTTTTTTTTCTTTTTTCATTTATCATATTTTTCCTTTCTTTCTCTTTACACACACAACGACTCTCTCTCTAAACTTCAACAATGGCTACTACCATCTACCACCATGTTAGACCACCGGATTACTAAAAAGCAAATCCACAATTGGTATTAGAGCCTCGGTTCAATCCTTGGATCGTGTTCTTGTTTTCGATTTGGTGGTCTAAATTTTTTTTTTTGGTCTCGTTCTATTATTTTTTTGGTCCGATTTGTTAATTTTTTGTCACGTTGGTCGTCATTTTTTGTCACAATCTGTCTAAAAAGTCTCTTTTTTTTGTCACAGTCTATCATGTCTCTTATTATATTCATATATGATATTCTCAGTCATATTATCAGTGTGTCTCACGGTTTCATTTTTTTCATGTCTGATATTATCAGTTTGTCTCATGGTCATATCTGCAGGTATTCATATCCCACTGGTCCAAAAGTCAAAATTTTTAGATCTGTCCTGGTTTTGATTCTTGGTTTCTTTTGTTTCTTTTTTTTGAAGATGAAGATAAGTTTTTACCCAGAAAAACATGACCCTGAACAAACGGAAAAAATGTGCTATGGATAAGATTTTAGATTCACGTTCCGATCAGAATATTGCGATCGCAAAAACCAAGGTTTTCTACATTTCGATCGAATATTCCGATAGATCACATTCGATGCATTCCGACTAATGAATTCCGACGGATGCATTCCGACGGATGCATTCCGACGGATGCATTCCGACGGATGCATTCCGACGGGGTGTAGAGAAAACATTGCTATGGATATATAAAAAACATTGCGATGCAATGTTATATGTTGCGATGGATTCTAAAATACCGCATTGCGATGACACTAATTGTTTTAATGGAATGACTTTGTGACTAGTTTGAAAACGTGACAAAATTGTATAAAACATTTACCGAGACTGTCTTGACCAGAAAAGACTCTACCATTACACTTCAACCTTTTTACTCCTCAACACCATGATCTAAACCTACGCCCATCGTCACCTACACCCCATCTCATATAGACTCGTAATATAAACATGACCTCAGATTGTTTTCATCTTATATATACAATCTTTTAAGATTTTATAAATATGAAACTTACTCATCACTGATCTGTAAGAAGATCAATGTCTTATTCTTATTATTCGAAAATCAAATGAGATTAATAACATGTATGTTATAATCAATATTTGTTTTTCGCTTTAAAACATATGATCAAAACAAACCGACATGCAATCCAATTAAACCTACCTGAGATCTTTTTTAAAGATCTCGAAGCCATAATAACATTGTGTTCTTCATGATTTTGATTCGAGATTTTTGTTGTGAATCATATGATGTGATTGAGATGGTTAATCAAAGGATGTGATGGATCTTTTTCGGATTATAATTAGTATGATGTGATTTAGGCAGATTAGATGAGATTAAGGGGGCTTGAAGTTTGGTAGATGAGGATTGAGATGGGGCGGATATAACGAGGTTGGGATGAGAGTGTTTCGGAGGCTGCGAGTTTTTAAGAATCAGATTAGGGTTGTTCTATGAGTAAGATTAGGGTTGAGCCTTTTATACTCACCAACTTGGACCGGGTACTACTAATTAGTGATGGCCACAAAATTTGTTTTGGGCCACATTCATTTGGTGACTTATGTTGGGCCGTGAGTTAGTATTGGCATTGGAGTATAAACATCTAGACAAAATTTGGCTCGATTTTGCACAACTTATGAATTTAGTTAGTTTGCACAAGTTTTTTTTATAAACTTTGTGTTAAAATATTTAAATTTGACGAATTTTGTTATATTTGGGCTTCATAATGACAAAATGGCGAGACAATGTGACGAGAGAAAGTGACAAAAGTGATGTGACCAAGTGTCAAGAATTATTTCACGAGACCGAAGAAAAATGGGAATATTTTTAGTGGCTATGGATTTGTTTGATCAGGTATTAATTATGTGAAGTTGAAGACGGATTTTTCGAAGGCGTGTATATATTTTATCTTTGGAAGATAACTTGGTCGTGCTTAATCTTAGAATGGCGACTTGTTTATCTAGTTTCCGGGTTCGGGGTGGATGGTTGATGACTCGAATAACTATCACTTAAAGGGGTTACATTGTTGTACTCAGTGTCACGCGCTTAGTCGACCTGGATAATTTCAAGAGGTGTTGTGCTTATAGACTTCTTCAGTGATGCATTGGGTACTTAGAGATTTCTCCACTGTTCCTCATTCAACAATTGTGCAAGCTTAAGTCACAAGATCGAAGGATTCTTATTCAGATTCACGTTTGATGTATCCGGTTCATTCTATCAGTGGTCACTTCAAATTGCTTACAAGGGGGTTGGTAAAGATGGCCATGGAGAGTTTATGAGTAGAGAATTTCGATCAGTAGCTGATTCTCACAAAATATATAATTCATCTTATTTATTATTCTCACGAGATTTCAGGTATATGTGCTTATGATTTATTGCTGGTTCCGAGTTTCGAAACCATCAAGGGGGAAGAAGAAGACACATTAAACGCACAGCGAGTACACGTGATGAACTTCATACATTCTTTTGATTTGAAGACATTCCGGGATGAAATTTGTCATAGCCGCAGAGAAAATAAGTGTTTTAACTCGCGGCGTTATCAATCTCTAAACGGTATACTACTAATTCGATGTTTAATTGTTTTTTTGTTGCAATTATTCTTCATCATTATCCTATATGGAGAGATATGCATTCCCGGGACTTAATTGACTCTGGTGCATCTTCGGAAGAAGATATGCGCATTTCCGGGACTTAATTGACTCTGGTGTTATGATGTCAACTTCATGAATGGGATAAAGTGTCTACTTCAGTATTTGAGATTCATACTTGGGATTGATTTATTTTCTTCAACTATGTGGGGGAAGAAATGTCTTGATTCTTTTTTTTTTTGGTAAAAGGGTAGCAATGACCCCGGTAAATAGAACCAAAAAAAACGTTGAAGTACAAGGAATGTGGCTGAAATACCACATTAACCGCAAGCTACAGGTAGCTTGTTAAACAAAATGTTTATGACAGGCCATAAACATTACTAGTCTAGAATACTGGAAATATATAAACTAGACAAAAACCAAGACGATAACATAAAGTTACGAGGAAAATAATAAAATATCAACATGGAATCAGCCAGTTGGAGTGCTTGCCCCTTGAGTATTAAGAAGATTCACCGATTCATCAAAGACGACCTCGACTCCCTCCTCCTCCTCATTATCTTCCTCGCTTACTTGAGCCCCTTCGTCAATACCAGGCATGGACAAAGATGAAAATTTATTAGATGTAGAAACACTGCTCATTTGAGCTTTAGCCTTGTTCGGACCATTAAGATTGCTAGACTGCTGCAACTGACCAGATTTAGTATTCAACTTACTACTATTATCAGCACTCGTACTTGTAGTATCCAAGTGAGTTTTTGGGCGAAAAACAACCATCTTACCTGCTTGGAAACCCTTGCTCAATGGAACACCTCTCGGAACTTGATTCCCTAAATTACCTTTGTACTTCTTCCTCTTGCTTTGCACTTGTTGGAATCCATCATTATCAACATGAGTTGTCACTTTTTCAACCGTTATAGGTTTAACATTTTTCGGACAAGAATCAAAGGAATGACCAAAAATATTACAAGTATGACATCTAGGCGGTTTCCATTCGTATTCAACTCGAATTAACTCCTTAGTACAACCAGAGCCTTCAAGATCAGGGACACCAATAGTAACGTTATCTATAAACTCCGAATCAGCATTCATCTCAATAAGACAACGAGCAAAACTACAACGACCCCAAGACTCTTTGCACATATTATCAGTATAATTGTCCATCATAATAAGCTTACCAAGAAACGAAGCAATTAAACTAATACCTTCCTCTTCAAATACCTGTAACGGGACATCATGAAACTTAACCCATACCGGAATACGAGTTAGTTCCTCCTTTAGAAGATTCGTTTTCATAGTCCATTTCTTAAGAAAAATTGGTGAATTACGAACCATCCACGGACCACCTTCCAGAACCGCATTAAGACCCTCACTAGATCCAAATTGAAAAAAGAAAAAACCTTTCTCATTCATCATGATACGCTTAAGACCATGTTTTGCCCAGTTATTCTTAGCAAAATACTCAACCACAGGGAATGCAATCCTTTTACCTAGAAAGTAACCATATAAAGTGTTATGGTAGCGAGCATTTACTGTTTCAACAACCTTCCTAGGAATAGAGATATTAACCCCTTCATAGACATTTTCAGAATTAAACGAAGAAGAGACTGCATTAATACCTCCATTAGTAGACGTAACCATATCACCTTCAAATCTGCAAAGTAACATCAGAATTTCTTTAGCACGATCAGGTGAGATCAGTTCCCACAACGGATGTTTCTTCATTCTTAATTCATGCATAAATTCACTCGCGTCAGCAAACGTGCGAATCGTTACACCAAATAATTTCAAAACCGCATGTAGATTACACGGTTGCAAACCATTAATGGTAGCAGCCTTAGCTTCAAGGTCTGTTTCCTTAGCCATTTGTGCAGATTGCACACTCGAACCACCTGAACTGAGTGAAGAATTGCTGCTAGTTAAATTCTTATGGCGTTCACACAAAACTTTATAATAAAGCATAGTGGTCTCCTTAGGTAAAGTAGACCATTTAGGAAATTTGTTTGCCTTCACACCATTTGCAAACACTTCAATGTCACGCACAGTATTCAACGGAATAGAAAACAAATTAGATATCTCCTCTAACGTTACTAAAACCTCAAAAGTTGACACCTTAACCTTATCATTCCAACCTGTAAACAGTGGCTTATTACTTTCATTACTCAAATCCGCCATAGCTTTCAATCGAACCACAGAAAAATAAACTATTTTCAGACGACACTTAAACTCAGCCAACCACGAACCCTACAAAATAAACCCTAAACAAAGAGTAACTATTTTTTTTATCGTAATAACAAGCGATAAACGAAACCCAGATTTAAAGACACCTAGGAGATAAAGAGCGATATTAAAAATATTTAAAGAATGTCAGCCGCCAAGACAATTACTTTGATTGGTGGGTCCGGTTGAAGGGTCAGCCGACAAAACAATCAACGAAAAGCCAACTGAAGGCCAGCCGACAAGATTTAAATAATGCAAATGATGATTAAATGCAATTCGCTCAGCCGCCAAAAGGTATCATAAGGGTCAGCCGCCAAAGGAATGTAAACAAACGAAAAAATTAATACTGATGGACAATTTAATGAGCCAAGAATAAGGACTGATCACCCTAACACAGTAATAACTCACCAAAGTAAAAAACTCAGCCGACCTTTAATGAATCTAAGTCAACGACCAAACAAGCGGACCCTACCACTATTATCCAAAAAACCAAACCCTAATTTGCGAAGACACAATCGTTTAATGTAACGAAGTAACAAATGTCTTGATTCTTTCTAGTATGCATAACTTGAACTCTCAGGGGGAAGAAAAATTCAGAAGAATTATTCAAGCGTGAGAAGAGAAGTTGTTGATCTACTTTGTGTGCCCCTTACTTTCAATCCCTCATAGCAACATTATCATGTTATATGACGGGGTTTGCTTTTTAAATTCCGTTGTGCGCTTAATCATTATAAGCTTTATTGAAAGCTTTGAAGTTGCTTACGAGGATTGTCGGTTTAGGGGGAAGCTATTTAAAAGCTTCTACATCAAGTTTATGTGGCACGAATTAGGGGGAAGTTAATTCAGAAGCTTCTCCTTAACCAGAAGTATATGGATTACTTAGCTCGTGCCATTACAATAATTCTACTACAAGTTACTTAAAAGATGAGTCGTTTTGAAGTGAAGACTTGAAGTCAAAGGCCTCAGAAGACATCATCAGCATTGGACGCTTCATGGAAGCTTTTGTTCTTAATCATTATGTACTTGTTAGGAAAAATATTGTAAGGAATTCTACACGTCGTCCCATGGGGGAAGATTGTTGGAAATTCACTTTATGTGACGACATTTAAGAATTCTTATTAGTTAATATAGTCACACACGCATAGACTAGACTAGGAAACACTATATAGTTTAAGTGTCGTGTGTGACTATATATACCCCTCCAAGGCTTCCAAAGAGGGGTGTTGTTTTGTGTTTCTTTTTTCATTTATCATATTTTTCCTTTCTTTCTCTTTACACACACAACCACTCTCTCTCTAAACTTCAACAATGGCTACCACTACCATCTACCACCATGTTAGACCACCAGATTACTAAAAACCAAATCCACAAGAATAATGATACAACTATGGAGGAATCGACATTCTCTCAATACCTCCGGGTATTGATGATGATGACACGGAGGGGGATATTCTTTTTGATAATTTGTTGCATGAAGATATTGTCCCAAGTCCCCCTCCTGAGCACCTTTTATCCCAACCTTTAGAAACCATTACCGAGGATGAGTGATTTGACCCGGGGGGTGACATTGACCATTCCATGATTGACACCTCTACGGCTTTGCCGCTTTCTGAGCATCAATTGTCTTTGAGGGATGACAATTTTCTTACTTTACCCACCCCACCTCCCATGTATCATGATCTCACATACTTTTCATATGGTGAGAGGACTTTTCTACCTTTTAAGACTTATCCTCTAGCCTCTCCTTTATTAATGTCCTCCACGAACGAGGACAAGGTCTTTGATCCCGGTATTACATTCGAGGCTTCTCCATGTACCATTTAATTCGGGGACGAGTCAGGCTCGTGACTCGGTGAACAAAAACAAACGCTTTTTGGGAGGCAACCGAATTATCTATCCTTTTATTATGTTTTTCTAATAAGTGTAGGGGAGACCCTAGTATGTGTTTGTTGTTTTCTTTCTTATCATGTGCAGGGATTCGAGCTTTCAAATATACATTCTTGATGACTTTTGACGACCCGTGATTCCGTGTACCCGTCTTCCCGGTTCTATCCTAAACTCTTTTGATTCACTATTTTATATTTTTCAATATTAAAATAGGAATCATTTTAGTTGTCTCTTTCTTAGCAAGATTTAAACAACGTGCACAATGTCCTAAGTGTAGGGGAGTTTACTCCCACATGCTTAAACATTGAGGACAATGTTTATATTAAGTGTAGGGGGACTTCTATCGAAGTTAAGTGGGCTTTTCCTTGTATTTGTCCTCATTTTAACCGAGAAATTGATTTTTTTTAACATTTTTCAAAATTTTTAATCTATTTTGGCCTAGTAGTTTAGTAGTATTTTCCTTTGTTATCGTTATTTACTTGCCTTGCTAAAATAAATTTTTTAATAAAGTGGTTTTAATTTTCAAACGTTGTGAATCTTTTGACTCAACCCGAGTTTACTTATCCAAGGTTACTCTAGCTAGTATCCTTAACGTGTTTAAGTCGAGTTTTGCTAGGGTTTTATATAGGGAACTTTAAAACGCGAAAGTCTTAACTCTCACGGGTTAAGAACAAGAACTTTTCGCAAGTTCCTATAATTGATCCTAGAGAGTCGTTTATCAAGGGAACTTTAAAATATGAATTCTAAACTTGAAAAAGTCTAAGAAGTTGCAAGATCCTATAGATGACTTGAAAACCCAAAACTTTGATTTAATAGGCTAAGCATCCACGAGTCTCATTCCTTGAGATTTTAAATTGTGGAGAACGAGAGTTGATAGAGTCAATTATAAGTTTGGTATTCTTTCATAAATTTATGTGAGTTAATTATGAGCTTCTTCTCCCATCGCTTGTTAGTAAATATATTTGCAATAAATAGGGTTGTACGATTTGAAAAGTTACTTAGCTTCTAGCACAAGATCGTTTAAAAGTTGCTCGGTATTAATTAGAGTTCATAGCCAAGGCATAACTTATTGAAGCGGGATGCGAATATTGGCGAGTCCGAAAAGGCCCTAACAAGGCATGATGGCTACATTTTCTTGCTAAAGATCCAAAAGTGATGTGAAGAATCATTTATCGAAAATCAATATGAAGGATCGAGACACATGACGAAAAGCAAATACTCCCCAAAAGATCATGGAGAAGTCTATCCAAAAAGGCCCTAACAAGGTATGAGGATAAATAGATCCAACTCCTAAAAGGAGGCGGATCGTTGTATTTCAAAGTCCAAAATAAAGATTGGAGAAAAATGAAGAAGTCGTGGTCCAAATTTGAAGAATCTCTCAAAAACTTCAAGTGAAGAAATTCCTATTAGGAAGAGAAGACCATAATTTCAAGAACGTCTCTCAAAGATTTGAAGTATGAAGTCACTACTAAATATCGGTCCGAGAAAGGTCTCAAATCGTGAAGCGAGTTATGCCAAGATATGAACTTTAAGAGGTCCCGAGAAGCAGTTTTAAAAGATTTTGTCCTTTAGTTAACTATTGATTAAATCGTCCCACTTTATTTTCGGCCTAAATAAACTATTGAAATAAGTCAAACAATGCATCCTCGTGATCATTCAAGACAAAAATAAAATATAAGAGATACACCTAGGAATAAGGGAGTCTAAGTGAATAATTGGGCCACATGAGTTCGTGTTAGTTTACTAACTTATAATAACAATGATCTCGTTTTTAATCTTGGTTTGGGGAACGTGAAGCTTGAGGATGATAAACATTCATGACATTCCAAAGCCTCAATGTAAGTCTTTAATCTCTTTATTTGTTTTTCTTCCTTTAATTATGTTTAATAAAGGCCAAGGTAGGTTAATTATGATGAAAAATGTAAAACGTGCTTTGTAATTAATGCATTGCATGAGGGCATTGCAATGGTCAAGTGTAGGGGATTTGATAGGTGTGAAAACACCCATCCTTTTACCACTTAATTATAATAATAACCAAGCCAAAACGTGTATTTAATGTTGTAAATGTCGGAATTATGCGTGGTTTGTGTTTTTATTGTGTTTTAGGACCAAAAGATGAAAAAGCAAGAAAATACGGGCTTTCGCGGGCTTTTATCGAAGAAAACGAGAAAAGACGAAGTCAAAAGATCAAGAGTGCAAAAATAATGGAAGTCCAAGGCCTATTCTGAAGATTTATTGAAGAAAAAGTCTAAAGACGGAAGTTTAATGAAGTCGAAGAACTCAAGTCTAATTATTGAAGAAATTATAAGACAAGTTCAATTTATATCGACAAATCCCGAGACGACGTCAGGAAAGACAAAGAATTAAAAGACGAGAACGAGAAAGAGAAAGAAAGAAGGAAGCAACACATGCACTCCCCACTTCCTATATATACCCTCCTAATGACACATTAGGAGGGTGTTAGTCATTTAGGAGTAGTTAGTTTAGATTAGGAGTAGTGTAATTTTATTTTCTCTCTCTAGTTTTTCACTTTCTCTCTCTAGTTTTTCTTTAAAGTTTTAAGCTTTTCACTTTAATCTTGTATTTGAATCTTTAATCTTCATCTTTAATTTCAAGTTTTTTATATTGAATCTCTTTCTACCTTTCTTGATTTTTACTTTAATTGTGATCCGAAATTATTTTTCATATTATTTCATCTTGATGTTTATGTGATTAAAAAGTTTATCTTTTTGATCATATCTAAGTCTTTGTGCAAATTGAGCTTTGAGCTTATTATGCTTATTGGCTTATTTGGTACTTAGCTTATTTGTCTTTTAAGTTTTCCTAAAAGTTTAGTGTTTTTAAAAGTTTGATTCAAAAAAGTTTGCTTATTTTGTATTTTAAAAGTTTTCAAATTTATGCTTATTGATCTTTTAATGTTTGATTTTTATAGCTTAAAGTGTTTTAGTGCTTATTGTGTTAATTTTCTTATTTTTGATTAAGTGCTTTTTAGTTAATTTTTATAAAAAGTTGTTTTTAAATATTTTTATTATTTAGTATTTTTAAAATTTTTTAAATTTTGGTCTATTAGCTTTTACTTAAATTTGATTTGGTTAAGTTTTTAGATAAGTGCTTATTCGAGTTTTTATCTTATTGTACTCCATCCGAATATTGTGATTTTTCCATCACAACAGGGTTTTGACATTGTGATAGCTTTTTCTGATAGCTTTATTGTGATCGCAATAACCCTAGGGGTTCTACTTTGCGATCGAAGTGTAATATCCCTTATTCCGATCGAGGATTACGATTGCCCCTAGCATCGTTGATTGCGATAGGGATTTAAGGTATATTGCGACGAAATGCTGCCCAAATTTTGATAGTCATATTGTGATAGGTTTTTCATATTGTGATAGACATTCCGATACTTTTCTTATAATTTGTATTCCGATAGTTTTTTTGTTAACATTCCGACAGTTTTTATTTTCCTTATATTCTGATATTTTTGATTTTATATTCCGATGGTTTCATTATTTAAACATTCCGATCATCTATTTACAACATTCTGATGGTTCTTGTTTGTATATAAAGATTCCGACAGTTTAAAAATAAACATTCCGATGAATACACACTAAAACATTCATTCCGATAGAAACACCTAGCTGCCTGCATGCTTCTTTTCCCGCCAAATTCAGGTGCTAGGGTGCTAGCTTGAGCTAGCTGTCTACTAGCTTGCTTATTTATTAGTTTTGTTCCGTAATTGTTTAGTTTAATCTGAAAGTTGTTCCGATTTTATTTCTGATAGTTACGTATTTTTAGTTGAATTTTTCATCTAATTTTAAAATTAATATTTTTTTCGTAAAGTTCAAGTTTTATCTTTTATTTAGTACCCACTTTAGGTTTTGCCTCGTTTAACTTTAAAGTACCCACTTAGTTTTATTCTCTCCTTTTTTATCAAGTAAACTTTATTTTCGAGTCGATAGTTAATTTCTTCTTTTAGATTTATTTTTATCAATTGTTTCGCTTTATTATTTATTTTAATATTCGTTTTAATATCGTTTTAATTTTTAGTTTTTAATATTCACCTTGTTTTACTTTCATTATTTGTAATTGTCTTTAGTTTTTTTAAATACTTTTCACATTTACTTTTTAATTAGTTATAGATAATCAACTTCCCTTTTTCTTAACCAAAAACAATTGAGTCACACATTTAACCGGAAATCAATTCGATTAGACACCGAGAAAAAACGAACTTTTTAACTAGAAAAATCACACTTTCAATATTCAAACAAGACAAGGGGCATTTTGGGACTTCTATACCATTAGTGTTACGATTTTTATTCAGCATTTAGGTTTCTTGTAGCCTATATAAGGCATTAGCATCATTACATTTGTTTTTTGCTCTTGAATTGTCCTTGTTCACTTTTCTGTAAATCATATATTCAAGTTAATGAAATGTGTTTGAAATTGTGAAGAAAACTCAAGTGCCAATCATTATATCTGCTTGTTATTGTTCTTTGTTAAGTAATCTTGAATTCCAAAACCTGTTTTCAAAGGAGTGTGCAAAAGTTTGCATATTTCCTTAAATCCTGATATTTTGCTAAGTTTCTTCGTACACCTTGGAAGTCTTGGGCTATAAAGCTGATCATAGCACCCTGATATTATGATATCAAAGTGTTGTGAAGCTTATAACTTGGGGATAATCAAGTGTGGGGTACAATAGTTGCATTAATCAAGGCTTTGTTACTTTACTGTTTTTTTATATAATTGCTTCTAACCTTGTTGAATCTTAGCAAGAGTTTGTGTGGAAGCTTGTTCTTGTTCTTGCTAGCACATAAGCTCAAAATTCGTAGGTGTGGATGTACATCCATGAGGTTTGCCTCATTCTACCCAAAATCTGCTTAAAATCTTGATTTTTGGTGATTTTTTGTTCTACTTGTGTTCTTGCTGGATTTATGGTTTAATCTTGCTTAATACTGCATATTATACTTGTTAATGTGTTTGATTGGGCTTGGGTAGTCGTGGAATACACTTATACTTGTTTAATGTTGATTTGAAAAAGATAAGGGGTGTTTGGGATTATCTGTTTAAGATCATAAGTTGCTATTGTGTTGTTGGAAGTTGTTTTTTATGCTTGTTATCTGTTACTTACTTGGTAGAGAACTAAAACCTGCAAGTTATTGGCCTTAAACCATTGAATCAAACATTGTGCTATATCTCATTGGATTTGACTGATTTTGACCTAAGATTTTGGAAATACCTAGAGTATATGCATGTTTAGGGCTAAAAGGTGTTAAATCAGAGTTAATATAACCTGGTTTGAAGATTTAAGTGTTTGAATTTGGCTTGTTGGTCAAGTACATTAGCAAAGTAAAAATCTGCTTGTGTTAGTGTTCATCAGTAACCTTATTGTGCTTGAATCTTGATTTAGGACTTGTACCATTGCATGAAACCTGATTAAACTTGGTCATTTGAGTTTATTATAGCTTGTGTATGCTTTTGGTGCAATTTGGTTGGCTGAAATTTGCTTAAAGTGCTTATTGAACCATAACTGCTTATTTGTTTATGTCTGGGCTAGATCTGGTGATGTTTTGAATTAACTGTACTAATTGGCTGATTGTGATTGTGTTTTTGTGATTGCTATTGACTCCTTATGATTAACTGATCATTTGGGTGCCTTTGTGAAACTTGAATCCACAAAAAAGTCATATAAGACAAAAAGTCAATTAAGTCAAGGTAGTGGAAAAGGTTTCCACTGCTCAACACCCAAAACTAGCCCCTGCTAGAGTAATTTTTCAGTTAGCTTATTAATAAGCCATGTTGGCTTATCCAGACCTGCAACAACTTACTTTTTGTGATCAATCTTCCTCATTTGACCCATTTGTTTGAACTGGAGCTTATCAGACCTTGGCTTTGACTTTTTGCTAGAAAACTCATAAAGTTGACTTTTAATTAAGTGATTATTTGCTTATTCCAGCTTATTGAGTGTACTTATTGAAAATCTTTTTGTTGATTAAGCTTAGTAAGTAATTTAAAAGCTTTTGAAACTTGAATCAGCTCTTGGGGTGGCCTAGAACTCGAAAATGACTATTTTGTCGTTTTGTGAAGATAGCTTATTGCTTTTTCAGGCTTATTCCTTGTGCTTATTTCAAATTTATTTTTACAGAACTCTTAAGTAACTCAAAAGAAGCTTGTGTGTCTAATTTGAGCTTATGGCATCAGCTTGTAGCTTAATGGGCCAAAAAGCCCATTAAGAATAAGCTGCTTTGAAATAAGCTAGCTTATACTCATTTTCAGCTTTTGGGCCTTCATAGTTTTGTGTTTAAAATCAAATTTTGAGTCAGATAGGAGTTTTTGGGCTTATTTGGACAACATTTTTCTTATTAGGCCTTAATAAGCCCATTAAGCTAACTGTTTGGACTTTTGGCCCATTCTAGGCCCATTAGGGGTATTTAGGTAATTTCAACTTCATTTCTGTGTTTATTAGGTTAAATTAAAGTGGTTTGCAAGTTTTTAGAATTTTTAATAAATTTTGGATTTTTAATATTATTTTATTATTATTTTATTATTAAAAATTAAAATTTAGATTTTTCAAGTTTTTATATTTTTCTTAGGTTAAATACATTAAGTTAGGAATTTTAAAATTTTTAGAATATTTAATGTCATTAGATTAAAGTTTATAATTATTTTAAGTTTAAGTAGATTTTAATTGTTTTTAAATAGTTTTAATTAATTTTAAAATTTTCAAAAATAGTTTAAATTTAGTTAAGTCATTTTAGAGGTTTACAATTGAAAAAATCTCATTTTGAGCTTTTTGTTAATTAAATTAATTTTTGGGCTTTAGTTAGCATTAAAAAATTATTATTTAATTAAATAACAGGTTTGGGTGATTTTTGATTTTTTGTAAACTCTAATTACATTATTTAGGATTTATTGCAATTTTCTAGGAATTTTTAGGGTAAAATTTTAATTTTGCTACTTTTTACGGTTTTACGTGTACGGCATTTCGTCTTAGTTTAATTCGTCATCGTAACCGTCATTCTCTTCTTATCTCATTTCTATTTTCTTTTCTCATAATCATAATCACATCATTAATCACCTCTTAACACAACGCACTTGCCTCCTTGGAAAACGAACTTGAACCACATTGGTCATTAGTGCTTGGTTTTCCTAAACCGACACTTAATACTTTCCCTATTTTGCTCTCTTTTCCAAAAGGGTAGTAAAAACTCTACATCACTATACAACATCTCGAATGGTACACACTTAATGCTGGCGTGCCAACTGTTGTTGTATGCAAACTCTACTAAACAGATATAATCATCCTAATCTCCTATCCACTCCAATGCACATGCTCGGAGCATGTCTTCCAATGTCTAAATAGTTCGCTCTAATTGTCCGTCTGTTTGAGGATGAAAAGCCGTGCTAAGCTTATGTTTTGTTACCCAAGCTTTCTGTAGACTCTTCCAAAATCGCGAAGTGAAACGAGGATCTCTGTCCGAGACGATACTAGACGGAGAACCATGAAGTCTCATGATCTCCTTCTTGTAAGTATCAGTGAGTTTGCTGACCGAATCATCCTTGCGGATTGGTAAGAAATGAGCTGACTTAGTAAGTCGATCAACGATAACCCAAATCGGATCATGCCTCCTCTTTGTCTGCGGAAGACCGGTAACAAAATCCGTGGTGATCTTGTCTCACTTCCACTCTGGAATGTCTAACGGTTATAGTAGACCACTAGACCGTTGATGCTCGATCTTAACCTGTTGGCATGTAAGACATTTGGAGACATAAGTAGCAACATCCTGTTTCATACCACTCAACCAAAAGTACTGTTTGATGTCGTGGTACATCTTGGTCGAACCAGGATGCATGGAGAATGGGAAGCTATGAGCTTCATCTAATAACGCTTCTATGAGTGTAAGATCATCAAGAACACAAAGTCCGGTGCCCTGCCATATGATACCATCGTCATCCAACCGAAACTCCGTCTGTTGATCCAAGTTCTGTATAATCGCCCAAATTTCACCATCATCCTTCTAAGCTTCCTTGATCCTAGAGAGTAGTTCAGGTTCTACTCTAAGATTAGCCCAGTAACCGTGTTGTCCACGTACCAAGATCTTAGTGTCTAGTCACTCCAAGTCTCTTATAATTTCTTCCTCAATCTTAGTGTCGTTGATCATACCCAACTTCCTGCAAAGAGCATTTGCCACTACATTCTCCTTGCCGGGATGATACTTCAGATTAATGTCATAATCCTTCAACAACTCTAACCATCTTCTCTGTCTCATGTTCAGCTCACGTTGAGTGAAGATGTATTTCAGGCTCTTGTGATCTGTGAAGATATCACATGATTCTCCATACAAGTAGTGCCTCCATATCTTCTATGCAAACGCGACTGCTACAAGTTCCAAGTCATGCGTAGGGTAGTTCTCCGCACAAGGCTTAAGCTGTCGTGAAGCGTACGCAATCACTTTCCCATGTTGCATGAGGACACAGCCAAGTCCCTTCTCTGAAGCATCACTGTAGATTTGAAATCCACCTGTACTAGATGGGAGAGTAAGAATCGGTGCAGATACTAACTTCTGCTTTAGGTCTTCAAAGCTCTTCTCTCTTTCTTCATTCCAGACGAATTCCTCCCTTTTCCGCATCAGTTTGGTCAATGGCAGTGCTAAACGGGAAACGTTCTCTACGAACCTACGGTAGTAACCATCTAAGCCTAGGAAACTACGAACTTCAGTCGCTGATGTCGGTCTTGGCCACTTGGTAATAGCCTCAAACTTTGTTGGATCCATGGTGATTCCTTCTGCTCATACAATGTGGCCTAGGAACGCCACCTTGTCTAACCAGAATTCACACTTGGAAAATTTGGCATACAGATGCTTCTAGCGAAGTATCTGTAGTATAGTACGAAGATACTTTTCGTGTTCCTCCTTAGACTTAGAGAAAATCATAATGTCGTCAATGAACACAATGACGAACTTGTCCAGGAACTCATGGAAGATACAGTTCATCAAATCCATGAAAACAGTTGGAGCATTGGTAAGGCCAAATGGCATGACAACGAATTCGTAGTGCCCATAACGTGTACGGAAAGCAGTCTTGGCGATATCCTGCTCTTTAACCCATAACTGATGATATCCCGACCTTAGATCAATCCTGAAGAAATGTTTGCCCCCTTGGAGTTGGTAAAACAAGTCATCAATGCGTGGTAATGGGTATCTATTCCTGATGGTGATCTTGTTAAGCTCGCGATAACCTATGCAGAGACCCATGCTGTCGTCCTTCTTCTTTACGAATAGAACATGTGCGCCCCATGGAGAAGCACTAGGTCGAATGAAACCGCGCTCCAATAATTCCTGAAGTTGTTCCTTTAACTCCTTCATCTCTATAGGAGTCATGCGATAAGGGGCCTTGGAAATTGGCTCAGCTCCTTGGATGAGCTCAATATTAAACTCCACCTCACGAGCAGGTGGTATGCCCGGAAGTTCTTATGGAAACACGTCTGGGAATTCTAACACGATCGGCTGATTCTGGATAGATGGAGATTCAGCCTCCAGGTCATGAACAGTAGCAAGATAGCCCTCACAACCATGTGACAGTAGTGCACATGCTTGTAAGGTTGAAATTACTTGTACAGACCTTCCGGGTACGAAACCGTTGTGAATGTACTCTGGTGCATTTACATCACCGAAGATGACTCGATATGAATGGCAGTCAATGGTGGTGTGATGTTTGGATAGCCATTCCATGCCCAATATCATGTCAAAATCGCACATATCTAATGGAAGTGCGTCAACAGGACGAATCTTGTCGTCAAACTCTAGCGGAAGGCTCTTGTACCCATGGGTTATGTGTATAGAGTCTCTTAAGGGCGTGGAAATGTTTTATACATTCTCTAATGGCATAAGGGATATCCTAACATTCTTGTCATAAGTAGTAGAAATGACCGAATGAGTAGCACCCGTGTCAAATAAAACACATGCAGCTTGACCATACATATACAAGATTCTAGTGATGGTACCTATAGACTTGTTGGCTTGATCGCAAGAAGTCGTGTACACCCGTCCACTAATAGGACGTGGCTTGGAATCGGCATGTCCAGATGTGCCCTCCATCTCGCCCTTGCGGCGGTCCTTCATGCTATGACCAGTCAGGCCACACTTGAAGCAAGAATCGCTGTCGCGGCGACATGGCCCTGGATGCCTACCGTTACAGGTAGTGCAGAGAGGGTGAGTATACCCTCCAACAGGTGCCCTTGATGGCTGGGAGCCTGTTCAGAAAACTAAACATGAGACATGGTTTATAGGTACAAAGGGACAATGCGAAAAAGCGTAAGACGTAATACCAGTGATAGCTGTACGGTTAGGCTGTGAACCTCTGCGGTCCTGCTCCCTTCCGTTGCCATGATTCTTGGTAGAAGATGCTAAAGTGTCATAATAATGAATCATAAACGTGTAACATAAGAAATGAGTAAGTTCAGGGACCTGTTGCTGTTGGAGTTTCCAGCGTTGTTACGGTAATTATCATTACCTCCACGCCTATCCGTAGTAGAACGGTCTTAGGTCTGACCGTTACCCTTGGGCTGAGTAGGCTGTTGTTGAGTAGCCGGTTGAGACCGGTCCCAAGTCTTCTGCCTAAAAGATGCAGTTTAAAGAGAAACATAAGTATTGGATAGTACTGAATGAATTGAAACGATCATCGCTGAGTGACGAACAAATACCTCTTCTCGGGTCTCTCTGCTTCCCCGAATTCCTCTCTCTCCTGCAGTATCTCCAGCTTACGTGTTGCATCGGCTACTTGTGCCACCGTGTTGAAGGTAGCACACACCAAGTTGTTGGTGACCGATGTACGAAGAGCCCAACGAAAGTGGTATGGTTGCTCTTCGGCAGTATCTGCTGCTGCGCCAAGAAAACTAGCCAAACGAAGAGAGCGTTGCATGAACTCGTTGCTGTTCTCCCCAGCACTTTGCCTGATCTCGTGGTACTCCCTCTTCAGCTTGGCTCAGCCTTGGGGAAGAACTGTCCCATCACTAACTCCCTGAAATGAGCCCAAGTCAAGCCAGCCACCCAATTGTCACGACCCTCAGTCTGCTTCACTACTTTCCACCATACTAGTACGTCACCTTCGAACTTATAACAGGCCAACCTCGACTTGAAGACGGGGTCACAGCCCATTGCATCGAATATCTTCTCGATATGAGCCAACCAGCTTTCAGCCTCATTGGGGCTGTCAGTTCTCTCGAAGGATCGAGGACTGATGCGTCCGTCGTGGTTGGATTTGGAGAACAAGTTTTAAATTTATAAACACGAATTAACGGATTGACTAGAAACGCACGGGCAAGTATAACCCTTTCGTTTGTGTATAGCTTTTATGTGGTAATACCGAGATCATTCACGAGGATTTGGAAAACCTATGATCATTCAAAAATAAAACTATAATCGTTGATTGTAGCAATTGGTGACAAACAAGTAACTAGTAAAATGATGAGATTAATAATAAGATTAAAAGCAACACTTGGTAAGGACTAGTTTGAGCATCCGTAGTGGTATGATTGTGATGACACATTTAACAAATATGATTATGATAATTAGATGGATAATTCAATCTATTGTTTTCAAAAGCTTCAATCCTAAGCATTAGACTCAATCACTCAATTCAAGACTTAATCCAATTTCAACACATTCGATTCACGGTCATTTCACGAATTTGCTAACACTTATAATTATGTTTCTTGATAATCAAAACTTCTTAAGAAATGATCAATACAAAAGATAGCCAATCATAGACAAACCGACTATGACTTGTTGATAGAAAATAACCCTTTCGACCTATGAAATCTTTACCAACAAATTAAGTTTTGATAACAATTGTCACATGAAACATAAGTACTAATGGTTCAAAAGAAAGCTTGACATTGAAATAAACATAGATCACAATCACAACCACTACTTCATTCCACAAAGATCATCCTACCAAGTGTAGAATGAGATTTAGCTACTCATAACAAACAATGAAATAAACTCTGAAATAATAGTCTTATAAGTCATAATCAAGAGTCTTACAAAGTGGAAATATGTTTCTAATGATTAGGGTAATGATCCCTAAGAGTTTCGTGATGTTAACTTTGCTTTTCGGACTCCAAAAGTGACTTTTCTTGCACCACCTTGCTCAAATCCGGGAATGGAGGTTTGGACAAGGTTGAGAGAGTTATTTGGTGGTTATGAAAGATATTATGAGATGATGTGAAGAGATATTTGAGTTGTATATGTTACATGACCCTAAGGATCTTATTTATAAGCAAAATTGAAGGCATAGAGTGAATGCATGGCTTGGAGCCAAAGACAAATGCTTGGAGCCAAAGGAAGTATAGAACTTTCTTGTATGATCTTGTGTGTTCTCCCATAAGATTGCATGAATGTAGACACAAATTCTGCCTACACAAATGTAGGTGGCAACTTGAATCCTGCTGGTGGCAACTTGGATGAGTTTTGCTAGTGGCGACTTTATTTCTGCTGGTGGTAAATTCATGCTGAGTGACTTGTATGCCCCTTGGAAACACTTGTTCTTGCACCCGAAATTGATCTTTAAAGGCTTGTAACTTGTACACGGGTCTTGAACTTGAATAGGATTCTTCGTACTCGTACTAATCTCCATGTTTTCATTGTTTTACACTCTATTCCTGCAATTGGCTACACAAAGACTTGCAAACACAATTGGGCACAAATATGTACAAAAGTATCATAGATATAACCAATATACATGTACAAAAGTACGGATAATGCTCCTAAAAACATGTTGGATTTGGGCGTTATCAAATCCCCTCACACTTAAGTTTTGCTTGCCTTCAAGCAAGAAGAAAAGAAAATTAAATCCAAAGGTACATGTATTTTATAAAAATTCGATGCAAGTCTACCAAGTACAAGTACAAGATAAAACTCATCGACGTAAGTTTTTAAGGTTGAAAAATTTGATATATAAAGTCAATACCCATAAAAATCTAGAAAGTCTTTTATTTCTAACTACACTAATAACATAAGAATTGAAACAACATGTATCCCGACTTAGCACATTGGCTAATCGATACCTTTTATTTCTTCTTCTTCCTTCAACTTCGTAACATTATAGCTCATAGGCTATTTATTTGTCTTTTTGACTTTTTTTCTTTCTTTTTCTCTTTTTTTTCTTGGCTAAAACTCCTAGCCATGGATAAACATACTTGCAAAGTTCATGTTGTATTGACAAACATGGAACTTGAAACTTTCTCCTAATTTTTTTCTTCTACTATTATATGAAACTTTGACTTGGGTAAGTTTGACACAAAAATATATCTCAAATTTTCAAAAAGTACCGATTGGATAATTTCTTAATTATTTATATATATTTGCCTGAAATATTTTATTTACGAGGGCAAAACAGAACAAAATTTTAAAATAGCCCAAAAATATGGCAATTAAGCATCTTTTTTCTCGATTTCCCTACAACCCCCTCACACTTAAGTTTAGCATGGTCCACAATGTGATGAAACTGAACAAAAGTATATGGAATGAGAGAAAAACCAGAATCACGGGCATATCATGTATCATCCAAGAGTCTTTTCTTCTCCTTCAACATGCGGTACCTATGTGACAACCGTGGTTTTGAGGTTCGTCACTTGGTCCTATTTTTTAGGTTAATTTATGTGTGACTATATGATTAGCGTGTTTACATGTTTATTTTGCGTGAACGAGGTTGGTGTGGATATCATATATGGGTATAAAGTACTCATAAGTAAATCGAGGAACGGTTATTTCATGTTCATGAGCTCACAATTAGTGATTATGAAATGAAATGGTGTTATTTTGGTGTTTACGTATACGTATAAGTATTATAGTAAATTGTATTTTTTTTAGGATTTGGGGTTTAGCATTTAGAGGTCTCGGGTAAGGTGTTTAGTCATGTGAGTATTTTTCGGGATGGTTTTAAGTCATTTAGGACTTAGTTATAAAGTTTATTTCAAAATTCAAGAGTTTTTTTAAAACTGTATATTTTACGTTTTTTTTTCGGTATACGCATAAAATTGACTTGTTTTACGGTGTTAAGGTTTCGGAGGCTTTAGGAGCTGAAATAAATTAAGGTAAATTAAGGTATTATTAATAACATAATAATAAGTCTTAAAAAGAAAAAAAATAAAAAAATAAATATATGAATCGGGTTTTAAACCGACTAGAAAAGAAAAAGAAAGGATAATGGGCCAAAAGACCCAACTTGAGCCCAATTTGGAAAAGCCTTTTTAATAAAACATATAAATACTATGTTTATATCATAAAAATCATTTTTTTTATTAATTTTCTCCCCATTTGGCCGAACTTTTACAAGCCCTAATTTAGGGATTCATCAAAAATAATTTTCTTGAAGATTTGAGGTAAAAATCTTGATTTAATTCTTATAGTTTTCTTGTTTTATAGCATTAAGGCTTCAAGTTTTATGTAATCAATTTATATGATGGATTAAAGTTCTTAATAGATCTGTAATTAGGGGTTTTATAAACAATTAACATGATTAGGATAATGATTGGTGATTATTAGTGATGTTAATTAGGGTTTAACCATGTTTAAATTCGTTTTTAAAAACTGGGCAGATTTTTTAGTCATTTGTTTTGAACATATCTAGAGTTCTACAAACTCTTATTTTGCGATCCAAGCATCCCTGAATAGGTAATTAAAGTGGCTTTCAAATGCAAGAAACGAGAACTAAATTAGAGGTTGGGAGGTGGGTCAAAAACAGGTTACAACTGTCGGAGGTCAAAACAGTTTTGAAATCAGTCGGGTTTAATTTAACGTCTTAAGGTGATTAGGGTACTTAGGAGTACACTTAAGCCCTCTAATGAGCATGGGTGTTGGTTTATATATTAAACAAGAGACCTGAAGGTTGGCTAAGCAATTGGGTTAGGGTAAGACCCCCTAATCATAACAAACTTTTTGTATGTTCAAAATCGGTAAAATGCGGATAGGCAGAAGTATATATATACATATCGGGGCCTTAACAGTAGCTTTAAGGTTGGGGCAAAAGGGAGGAGTTATCTAACATATTTAAGGGAATAGGGTTTCCTTTACAGAGATCATAGGTATGTTTAGGTGGGCGTTTGGCTTATAGTTTGGAGACCTAAAAACCGAGACTGTTTTGGGTAAAATGTTAACGGGACGGGTTATGAAGTAAACTAAGTTAAGGGCTTTATAGTGGGGTGTAATGAGATGATTAGAGAATATAAATGAGGTATATATATGGGAAAAGGTTAGATGTACATCATGGGTTGATGAGCCATCTTAGTATTTGGTTCATGTTTTGATTGTGTGCTTTTATTTGTTAGCTTTTTGCTAGTGCGCGGATTTTTGGAGAAGCTCAATCAGGTGAGTTTCATAGTCCCATATCTTTTAATGATTTTCACTTCCAGATGGGATGGAAGAGACACTGTATGGTTTTGTAACTAATGCTATGAATGTTTTTATGGTTTGTGATGGACTTGTGTGTGCACTTATGTGATTAATTGCTATGTGATTCTTGATTGTGTTAATGATTTGGATCAGGGGACGCGTACCATCTCAGTTATTGTGGTTTGACTTGGTACCAAGGGGATGTTGACAAGGCGAGGCCTTGGGGAGGTACATAGATGTGTGAGCATCTATGGGACCAATGGATAATGACAAGGCGGGGCCTTGGGATTGGTACATAGGTGTATGGGCGCCTATGGTACCATGGTGTTTGGTAAGGCTGGGAGCCTTGATTTGGTTTGGAATGATTGATCTTGAATGTTAGTTGTTAATGCATACTTGTAGCACATTGTCCATATGTTTAGTGGTTTATGGTTGTTCACAGCTTATTATAATCTATTTTCGGGTGGATTCTAAACCTATGACTCTCACCAATATTATGTTGACGTGTTTTAGTGTCTCTTTCAGGTGATAAAGTGGTTAAGCGTGAGAACATATGTGGCTAGGATTGGAGTCGCGTAGGAATGCATTTAAAAGGAGATCCCCGTCCCTTCTTAGTTTATTTTTCTGTTTGTTTCAATAAGTGATACTATGAACCTATATGTTGTTTTGTTTGTGTTATTTGTTTGTCTTGGGTAAGAGGTAGGACTGTTACCTACTTATCTAGACTCCTGCATTGATGAGATATTGTCATAACATTTGTGTCACCTTTTATGACATTTCTAATTCATATAGTTCTCTCTATGGACACGCTATTGTTGTGATGATATCCATGCGTCGCGTCCCATATTCCGCCATGGTGGGGTGTGACAACCTACAAAAAAGATAAAACATAAAAAAATACGAATACACTCTATTTTTTGTATTTATAGGTTTTTATAGGTTTTTATAAAAGCGACACATGCTACACCCCCTCACACTTAAGCAAAACATTGGTTAAAAATTTTGTGGTGTAAGCATGAATTTATTTTAAAAAGGAAAATCACACTTAGAATTTTTTTTTTTTAAACACACGGGTTGCCTCCCCAGAAGCGCTTATTTTTTTATCGAGTCATCAGCCTGACTCGTACTTCTTTTTATTTATCTTAATTTTTATCGAGCGGAAAATGTTCACTCTACTCATCATGGTATAGTTTAACATGGTGTCCATTAACAATGAAGCTTCCTCCATTATTGTCATAAAATTCAATATAACCGGACGGGTATCCATGTTTTACTATAAAAGGACCGTACCACTTTTGTTTAAGCTTTGTAGCTTTGAATTTATATCGCATATTACACAAGAGAACTTTGTCTCCTTTCTTGAATGCTTTTCGCATACGAAGTTTCCTGTCATGATAAGATTTGGTACGTGCTTTGTATAATTTGGAATTCTCATAAGCTTGGAGTCTTAATTCATCGAGTTCATGTAATTGCAAGAATCGGTTTTCTCCAGCAATTTTGAGATCGGGATTACATCTTCTCAATGCCCAATAAGCACGGTGCTCAATTTCGAAGGGCAAATGACACGTTTTACTGTACAATAAAAGATAAGGTGTTGTGCCAATTGGTGTCTTATAAGCTGTTCGGAATACCGACAGAGCGTCATCAAGTTTCCTTGACCAAATGGAAGGATTGTCCTTAACGTTTTTTCGAGTATTCGTTTTAAGGCTCTGTTGGTATTCTCAACTTGTCCACTCGTTTGGATGATATGCGGTGGCAAAGCGATGGGTGACTCCATAACGGTTTAAGATTTTCTCCATTTCTTTGTTACCAAAATGGGAACCTTGATCGCTAATTAAAGCTTTCGGCATTCCATAACGAGAGAAAAGCTTTTTCGGAAAATTGATTACGGCTCGTGAATCGTTCGTGGGTAAAGCTTCGGCTTCGGCCCATTTGGACACGTAATCAATAGTGACTAAGATATATTCGAACTTATGGGATTTGGGAAAGGGTCCCATGAAATCAATTCCCCATACGTCAAATATTTTGCTAACTTGGATGTTGTTTTGAGGCATCTCATCTCTTCGTGAGAGGCTACCAGTACGTTGGCAAGCATCACAATTTTCGACTAGAGTATAGGCCTCTTTAAAAATTGTTGGACAATAGAAACCATCATCAAACACTTTTTTCGCGGTGGTGGAAGGACCATAATGTCCCCCGATAGTGCCATGATGACATTCATCAAGGATCTTTCTTGTTTCTGCACCGTAAACACATCACCTAATCATGCCATCGGGGCATACCTTGAAAAGATAGGGATCTTCCCAGAAATAGTGTTTTAGGTTGGAAAAGAATTTACATCGTTGGTGATAGGTTAAACCTTTTTTTAGAATTCCTCCAACAAGGTAATTTGCAAAATCTGCAAACCACGGAGATTCGTCCGTAGAGATTTGCATAAGAGTTTCATCGGGAAAATAGTCATCGATATCTTCTTCCTTTAACTCTTCCATGTTTGGATTTTCAAGTCGTGATAAATAATCGGCTGCGACGTTTTCGGCTCCTTTTTTATTCTGAATTTCGATGTCAAATTCTTGGAGTAATAAAATCCATCTAATAAGACACGGCTTAGCATCTTGTTTAGAGAATAGGTATTTCAACGCGGAATGATCGGTGAATACAATCGTTTTCGACAACACGAGATTGGGTCGAAATTTGTCAAAAGCAAAAACTACGACAAGTTCTTCAGTCACCATAAAGTGACATTTCTCCCAATTGAGCACGAGATGATCTTGTTTGCATCGGATGAGCATGTGCTCTAGATTAAAAAGGCAAGACTCGAATGAGTTTCTGAAGACTGAGAAATCATCCATGAAAAATTCCATGGATACTTCGATCATGTCTTGAAAGATCGCGATCATACACCTTTGAAAAGTCGCAGGTGCATTGCAAAGACCAAAAGGCATACGCCTATAAGAAAATGTTCCAAAAGGACACGTAAAGGTGGTCTTGTCTTGATCGGATGGTTCGATAGATATTTGGAAATATCCGGAAAAGCCATCGAGAAAACAAAAGAATTTGTTCCCCACTAGTCTTTCCAACATTTGGTCCATGAATGGTAGAGGAAAATGATCTTTTCGTGTGGCATCATTTAATTTGCGGTAATCTATACACACACGCCAATCGGTAACGGTTCTTGAAGGAACAAGTTCGTTATGTTCGTTGGTCACAACAGTCATTCCTCCTTTCTTAGGAACGTAGTGAATAGGACTAACCCAAGGACTATCTTCTATGGCAAAGATGATTCCTGCTTCAAGGAGTTTAATTACTTTGGTTTTTACAATCTCCTTCATGTTTGGGTTAAGTCGACGTTGCCTCTCAATAACGGGTTTGGGATCGTCTTCAAGATTGATCTTGTGTTTGCAAATTGTGAATCAATTCACGGTATATCGGATGTTTTCCATACGAACGCTTCTTTGTGGTTTTTGAGCATAGAAACAAGGCGTTTCTTCTGATCTTCCTCGAGTGAGGCTGAGATAATCACCGGAAGGAGTGAATCCTTCTCTAGATAAGCGTACTCGAGATGTTCGAGAAGAGGTTTCAATTCGAGATCCGACGGAGGATCATGAATAGATTTGGGAACCATAAAGTTCGACTTCAAAGACAAAACTTCGAAGGGTTTGTTTTCCTCTTCTTCGAGAGTTACTTCCGAATCAAGGGCCATGAATTCTTCGAATTTATGATCACGATCGGTATCGCTAATCTTTCCGAAGTTGTTTGGAATGGTGCGTTTTCATCAAGAAATGCATCCAACTCTTCTTCCGTTACTTCAGCGATAACATCCACGCGGAAGCATGTGCCATCATTAGAATGAGAATGTTGCATAACTTTATCGACTAAGAATGTGACTCGATTGTCACCAAACCCAAGGTTGAGTTCTTTATTCTTCACATGAATGATAACATCGGCGGTGTGTAAGAATGGTCGTCCTAAAATGAGAGGTACGTGATGGTCTTCCTCCATTTCAAGGATTACGAAGTCGGCGGGAAATATGAATTTGAAAACTTGAACAAGCATGTTCTCGGTTATCCCAATTGGTAAGTGTGGTTAGCCAAACGTATACTCACACTTGTAGGTTTCAGAGTATTGTTTGAAAGATTCTAGTATAATAAGTATGGCATAAGATTGATACTCGCACCTAGATCGGCCAAGGCGTGACATTCAACATTGTTGGCTAGAGTGCATGGTATGAGAAAGCTTCCTGGATCTCCGAGCTTTGGTGGAAGTTTGCTTTGCAAGGCTGCAAAACATTCTTCATTCGGAAACGCAGCAGAGATTTGCTCCGTCTTACTATATGCAAATCCATTTTTCTCCCCCTTAACATATGCCACGATATTCGAAAACATTATGCACATGTCGGGATGAGCCAGCACATTAAGTCAAACCATTTGTAATAATATCCCATATTAAATCACATTTTCTCCCCCATATTAAAAATATTAACCCAATCGATGTTTTTAATATCAATTGATTTAATGAAGTTTTAACAAAGGTTTTGGGAAGAAAAATGCAAGTCCGTTTAATCTTCATGATTCCAAATGTATGAAATATGATACCGATTAGTAACATGATCACATATTCACCATATTAGAAAAGATTGACAAGGTTGGACCTAATTGATGAGAACGTCATATGATAAGATCAAATGGTTCTTGTTAGCATATGTTGGTCGCCTCGTCATTGCTGAAGTCATCTCTTGACACCACGTGTACGATTGGTATGGTTGTCTTGACGCCAATTAGTGAGCTTGGCACTTTCGGCATCGAAGATTCTGAATGCTTGACAATTGCTCCCCCTCAATTGTTGACCCGTGTTCTATTGAAAGAGTTGTAGTCGTCGGTTGAGTAGTCGCATCGTCGAGTAAGTAGATACCAATTGTAGATTGCTATGGTTGTAGAGATGATAACTTCATAAAAACAAGACTTCTCTTGTTTTAACAAATAAATGCACTGAGGCGTACATAGATTTGTGTTAGACCAAGTTATAAAGTAAACTTGATCCCTTACAAGGTTTTAAAGTAAACCTTGCCCGAGAAAATTAATTCCCATTGTGAGCCAAAGCTTTCATAAGAAATACTTGACTTTAATATGAAAACCGGGTTGCAGTCTGAAATAACTACAAGCCATTTTGGCATGTTTTATGAAATATTTACAACTTTTGTACGAACTCTATTTATGGCGCCGTGTCAATATTAATCGACATTTCTAAGGTCGTAAATATTATCGTACCAAAAGACATGCCTTTGAAAAATAAAGTAAAAATAAATATATTTTTGGATTTTTCTGAATTTTTCAATTTTTATGGTTTTTATATGGTTTTATATTTTTTTATTTTGCTTTTGTGGATAAAAATATAAACAATATATACAGATGATCACCAAGGATACGGAGAATAGTTTACCATCACGATTCTTTCGCTTCATCTGCCAATTCCTTAAGAGTCTCAGGCGAGAAGGTTCTCATTCCTAGCTTGTCGGCCAAAAATTCAATTCGAGCGCGATCTAAAGCCTTCGTGAAAATATCCGCTAATTGATACTCAGATTGGACAAAGTAAAGCTTGATGACTCTATTTACCACTTGCTCCTTGATGAAGTGGTAGCGAATGTCAATGTGCTTCGACCGGGAGAATTGAACGTTGTTGCAGCATAAGGCAATTGCACTCTTGTTGTCACAGTACATCGGAATTTTGTTGAAACCTAGACCATAGTCGGTTAATTGCGATCTCATCCAAAGAATTTGATCACAGTAACCGGACATAGCTATGTATTCTGATTCTGTACTTGAAATTGCAGCGCTTTTCTGCCTTTTCGATGCCCAACTGATTAGTCGATCTCCTAGTAGTTGCAAAGTTCCACTCGTGCTACGCCTTGTATCTTGACAACCCGCGTGATCCGCATCTGCATATGCCATAAGTGCAATCGAAGAGTCCTTCGAATACCAAAGTCCCCGATTAATGGTTCCTTTAAGATATCGAAAGATCCGTTTCACAGTGGCTAAGTGTAACTCAGTAGGCCTAGTTTGATACCGAGCACACATGCATATAGCAAACTGTAGATCAGGTCGACTAGCTGTGATATACAGAAGAGTACCGATCATTCCATGATAAAGTGTCGGATCAACGGCAACTCCATGTGGATCTACATCAAGCTTAGTTCGTTCCACCATTGGAGTATCCACGGGGTCGCAAGATTCCATCTTATATTTCTTAAGCGATTCAAGGGCATACTTGGATTGATTGATAATGATGCCTCTGGGACTCTGAGATATCTGAAGACCTAAGAAGAATGATACCTTGCCCATCATTGACATCTTAAACTTGGAAAACATGAGTTTCCCAAATTCGTCGGATAAAGTTTGGGTCGAGGCTGTAAATATAATATCATCAACATATATTTGTACCATAATCATATCTTTACCTCGTTTCTGAATGAACAACGTGGGATCCACCTTGCCATTAGCGAAGCCTTGCGTAATGAGGAATTGTGATACTAGATCATACCATGCGCGTGGAGCTTGCTTCAACCCATAGAGAGCCTTCTTAAACTTGTACACATGATTAGGATATTTAGGATTCACAAAACCATCCGGCTGTTGAACATAGACCTCTTCCTTGATTTCACCATTAAGAAATGCCGTCTTCACATCCATCTGATAGACGATCATATTTATATGGGCTGCATAAGCAAGGAATAGTCGAATAGCTTCCAAACGGGCAACAGGCGCAAAGGATTCCATAAATTCGATTCCCAATAATTGCTTGTATCCACGAGCTACTAGTCTAGCTTTGTTCTTCAATATTCCGCCTAACTCGTCGAGTTTCACCTTGTAAACCCATTTCAAAGTGAGTAACTGCACTTGATCCGGGCATGGGACAGTTCCCATACTTCAAGACGTATAAATTCATTAAGTTCTTCTTACATAGCTTCTATCCAACAGGATTGAGTAAAAGCTTGTTGCCATGTCTTAGGTTCAACTTCAGTGAGAATAGCATCAAAGTGACAAAACATTGCACTTTCTTGTAACTGACTTCGTGTGGATACCGGACGATTAGGGTCACCAATAATAGAATCTATAGGATGATCCTTTGTCCACTTGCTGTCATGTTCACGAATCCGTGGATTGGAGCAAACCGTAGAAGGAGCTTCCTCTGAGGTGGACGACCCGGCTTGATTAGGGTCGGGAATTGGTACACCAAAGAATGGAAGTTCACGCATTTGAGCGAATTCCAATCGTAATCATCATCATCCTCTTCATCATCAATAGGCATGACATGGGTAGTTGGTTCGGGTGTTGGTTGAGAATTACTCGTTGATGGTATATCTTGATCAATTGTAGGTGTAGACGTATCTGATTGTGCCTCGGTTGCAGGAGCGACAACTTCGGTTACTGGAGCTATTACCTCAGGTTCTGGAGCAACAATACTTGGAGGAGTAAAGAATTCTTCAAAGAACGGTTGAAACAACGTATCCCATTCAGTCCTAGAAGGTGGTGTAAATGATGATGAAGTAGGGTTGTTTGGGACAAGACCAGAACTAATGTTACTGGTCCCATTTCATGAAGTGCGGGTTCAGAGCTGCTTTGCTCAGAAGCCATTGCTGTCAGCTCATCAAAATCAACATTCATAGTTTCGAGGATCTTGCGAGAGTTACGGTTGTAGATTCGGTATGCCTTCTTTGCGGGGGTGTAACCAATGAAAATACCAATATCAGCCTTTGGTTGAAGTTTTCCCAAATTGTCACCATCATTATTTGGATAGCAAAGAGAACCAAATACATGAAGATATGATAAATCTGGTACTTTTCCATGGAGAAGCTCATAAGGTGTTTTACCATGGCGTTTACGAATTAGTGACCGGTTTTGGGTGTACACTGCGGTAGATACTGCTTCTGCCCATAAAAACAATGGAGCCTTTGCGTAAATTAACATCGTTCGAGCAGCTTCCATAAGTGTGCGATTTCGCCTTTCAACGACACCGTTTTGTTGTGGAGTGCGAGCAACGTATGTTTCATGAGAAATGCCAACTTCTTCATAATAATCACGCAAAATTTGATTCACAAATTCGGTTCCATTATCTGTACGAATGCGTCGGACAGTAGTGTTGAGACGCACTTGGATCATCTTGAGAAATCTGATGATGAATTTAGGTGCCTCATTTTTTGCTTTAAGAAATTTCACCCATGTAAACCGAGAGTAATCATCGACAATGACGAGGATGTACTTTTTCCCACTAAGACTTTCAACACGCATTGGCCCCAAAGATCCATATGCAACAGATAAAGTTTCTCTTGGTTGGTGTCTTCAGTCTTGGGTTTGTAAGACTTCTTAGTGCTTTTCCCCATTGTACAGGCGGAACACAAATGATCCTTGTGAAATGATAGTTTAGGAAGACCACGAACAAGTTCGTTTTTCGCCAAGTGATTAATAGCGTCAAAGTTAAGATAAGATAACCGTCGATGCCATAACCATGACTTAGTCTTCGATGCTTTGGAGAGAAGACATACGGGAGAAGCGGCCATCATGTCTTGTAGAGACAAAGTATACAAATTATTCCCTTGAGTACCTTTCAATAAATCAACCCCTTCCAAATTACGAATGAAACAGGTATGCTCTCGAAAAGCAACTTCTAGGTTTGCATCACAAAATTGTCCCACAGAAAATAAGTCGTGACCAAGACCTTCCACGTAATACACTCTTGAAATTATAACATTCCCAATATGATATTCACCGTAACCCATTATATTTGCAATATGATCATTTCCAAATCGAACCGTACCAAGAAACTTGCTGACGAAATTTCTGAGCTGAGAGCGATCTCCGGTCATATGCTTGGAGCAACCAGAGTCCAAATACAAGAGAACAATTTGGACCACCTGTTTTCAATAACAACAGTAGACAATACATTGGAAACTATTGGTTCCGGAGTGTTAGCAGATACAGATATAGAATTATCAGAGTTGCTAACATTTTTGAGACCCTTAGATTTCCTGCGTTTTCTAATGTGAGTTTTAGCACTAACAGGTTTTACTGTTCCAACTTTCTTAGGTTTTGGATTATTCGCGGGCACTACAGTGGGAGTAGACCTATTTAAAGGGCACTTGGTTCCAACAGTAGTGTCAGTGTTCCTAGTTAAAGGACACGCTTATGTTTTGGTAGCCTTGGTACTCCTAGTTAAAGGGCACGCTTTCTTCACCTCAGTGGGAGTGATCCTAGTTAAAGGGCATGTATTTCCTACTATAGTGAAAGTTCTACCAGTGGGGCGCCACATCCAACCAACTTGGGTTAACACTTTCCCAGTCGGTTTCCATTCTAATCCATTTTTCCGGGCATGCATCTCATTCACATGGTCAATAAAGCAATAATCATGACGACTAGAAAACATACATTCATTGCAATTCCAACATTTCAAATTAGAATTCACAGTAGGCTTAGAACGCTGCACAACCGCAGAGCCTTTAGGTTTAGCTACATGATTCTTTTTATTCAAAACAGAAATAACATTCCTAGGATGGGCTTCTACTTTCTTCTTCACTTGACTACTAGATGGGGGCAAGATCCTATCATTCTTCTTGTTTCTCTTAAGCTTAGATCTTTGAGCCTTAGTAGTGGTGCTTACTCCTGTAGAAGGCAACACAGGAATATTAGAAGCTGGTTTTGATTCTGCCTTATCTTTAGTGACCAAAGTTTGAGATGGTTTAGTCCTAGGGCCCTTATTAAATGGTGTGACGGCTATAAGGTTCCTTTTGATTGCACTAGAGGACGATGCTGAGACAGTGGCTGCGTTATCCACAACATTCTTACCTTTTAGAGTACAAAGTGTTTCCTTTAACTCAGCCAAGACCATATTTTTATCACCAATTTGTTCCCTCAAATCAGATATTTCCACCGACTTTCGATTCAATTGTTCAATCAACGATTGATTGTGTGCAGTGGTATTAGCACATGCGGGCTTTACTGAATCGAAGAGTCGTGTATTTTTCTGTTTTAAGTTATCAACTTTGGACAAAATCTTGGAAACTCGATTATCTAGATCAAGTTTAAGATTCTCAGCGGCCTCAAGTACGTTCACACAGTTAAGCTCCTTAAATTTCTCTATTTCTATCGGCAAAGATTGGGCAACCTTGTCACTCGGCTGACGCTGTTTTGATTGTAAAATCAATCGAAAATTCTTTTCAAAGTTTGTATCATCGATATTAACACCTTCGAATGACGTTTCAAAGATTTCTTGAATAAATTGTTGCTTGCATTCAAGCGAAATACATTGTGTTTGAATCTCATCAAAACGTTTTGAAAGCGAAGAATATGAGTCTTGAAGCTTTAAAAATTCAGCGTCAGATTCGTGACAAGTACTATCTACCACATTATCCACAGATTCAACATTATGCACAATAGAATCATTATCAACACTTTTATTCACACAGACAGAAACTATATCATGAGACATCACTTGCTTCAGAAGCTGATCATTTTGGCGTGAATCCCGTTCTATTTCAAGTAAACTGTTTTCATAAGCATCATCCATTTCATTGAAAACACGTCTAACTTCTTCTATTTCCAAAAGCAAATCTTGATCACTAAGACAAGTTTTAACATTCTTTACAAACGAAACAATTTCGTCTCGAAACGCAGCTCTAGTGTGCTCAAAATTCCATTCACCTTCCGTTATGGCCGAAGCCGTCGTACGTTCCAAAATGACCTTGTCAAAATCGGCTAAGTGTTGGTGAACCGCATTTAAGTTAACGGACGCCTTGCTTACCGGTGGAATTAACTTTGTTAAATCCGTTTTGACAAGTGTAGGAGACGTACTAGGAAGGTTTTCATTTGATAAACTTTGGGGCACAAGAACTGTCAATTCTGCTAATTCCTTTTGTAAGCGAATGCGTGTCTTTTTTGAAAATTGATCTTTGTTATGTTGATCATAATCAATTGTATGGAATTTTGAAAGCATTTTAGAATGAGTTTCATCCGCAAGTGACTGTGTCTCCTCAGAACTACGAACAAAAGGTGCTTCTTTTGATTTGCCAATGAGGGTCATATCATAAAGACATGGAATATATTCCTGAGCTTGTTTTGCATAACCGGGATTAGGTGGTAAATCTTGAAGACGTTTAAGTTCGAGTTCTTTAAATGATTTAGTTAAAAGATGAACCTTTTATGTGGAAGCGTATTTTTTTAAAAGCTGTTGTTCTTTGAATTTAAGAAGTTTGGTAGCATTAATTTCCGATTCAAACTTTTTAGACTCGAGAGTTTCGAAATCCATTTTAAGTTTCTGAAAATCATTGACAACCGACTCTTTTGCTTTTAATTCATTGGAAAGATTAGCTTTTAATGATTCTATTTCATTTAAGTGTTCAATCTTTTCAAAACGAAATTGGTCAAATTCAGAACATGTTATTTTCTCTGCTTAAGGGACCATTTCAAAAGTTTGACCTTTTCTTTATGCAACGCAAGCTCAGCAGTTAGGGTGGTATTCGTATCTACGGATTGTCTGAGAGCCATATGCATTTGATCAATAATATGTTTAGGCACCATAACTAAATCATGTTGAGCATAAGATTCCATACCCGTCGTACCATTTGGTTGAGGTTCACTCAAATGTGTAGGATTGGGTACCACATCATTTGAGTTACTAGTTCCCGAATGCTGTTCGAGGTTGTCATTTTCATGCCCAACTTGATGTTGGTTACCATCAATATTATTAGATGTGGTTGGTACCTCACTGACGACATCAGAACCATAGTCAGAGAGATTAGGAACGAGAGCAGCTTGGGCAGAGTGAATGTCATCACAATCCAAATCATATACGTCAAGATCATTTGCTTGATAAGCTGCATTAGAAGTAGAAACGAATGCAATGCCTTCTGTATCTGCTGCCCCTGGGTCTGCAAGAAATGTTAACTCCTCTGAATCCAAAATTTTCCCCTTAGACTGGGTATCAACCAAATACATCTTCTCACGAAACCATGCATCATCCCTCCTTCTTTTCGGCTGAGTGCATTCCCTAGCCATATGACCTTGTCCTCGGCAATTGTAGCAAGTCACAACCTTTTTAGGACCAATAGGACTTCCATTTCTACTAGCTTGAGAATTCACAGCTTGATTGTTGCCAGTCCTTGTAGGAGGTCCATATGAATTTTGCCTTCCCTGAATAGGTTGCACCGTCACTTGACCATCTTGAACAGTGGCTTGTTGTCGAGGATTTGAAGAGGTGCGGAGCTGATTGTTTGTTGGTGGAAATCCTCTAGTTGCAACAAGTTTTGACAAGTAGGCAGTGAGATGGTTTAGTACATCAGCTGGCGTATCATTTGGAGTAAAGACCGGTGCTTGGATTGGTAGAAGTTCATTAGAGTAGAAAGCTTGTGCTGGTTGTGCTTCTATTGGAAAATATCCTTGCTGAGGAGTATAGCCCATTGGAGAAGAGTTGGCTTGTGATGGTGATGTCTGATATGTTGGTTGCTGTGGAAAAGATTGTTGATGAACACTTTGTTGATATGCTTGCTGTGGCATCATTGGTGGTTGATAAGATGGTTGTTGTGGTTGCTGATAGGTGTGTGGTGGTGGCTGCTGCAAGTATGATGGTTGTTGATAAGTATAAGCCATGTTTTGTTGAGAAGCATACATTCCAAGTGGATCATGAACTTGAGGTGTAGACAACCGAGCCTCGATCACATGGCATTCGTGTTGTTGAAGAAAGGCTTGAAGTTGATCCACATTGGTGTTATGCAAGTCCTTAGCCAATTTAACATCCGTCACGTATTTTTTCCATTCTGGAGGAAGAGTGTTCAAATACTTGGTGTTCAATTGAAAGGTAGGAATTGCCATGCCATAGATATTAAGCTCATTCTACAATAGGGTAAATCTCAGATAGTAATCATTGAGAGTCTCCCCTGGCACATAGGCAAACTTATCAAAAGTATCATAAAGCTTACACTCTCGTTCTTGTTTAGTTAACGAGGTGCCTTGCATTAGAACATGAATTCTATTCCATAACTCTTTGGCAACTTTATGTTTGCTGACAAGTTTGTAGACATCTGGAGGAAGGGCTTGGAGAATGATATTTGTAGCTTGTTTGTCACACTTGTCTTGTATCTTAGCATCTCCAGTTAGTTCACCCGTTGTGCGAGGACGAGTAACAGCACCTTCCGTCACATTACCATATACCAATGGTCCATTGAGCACCGATGCCCAAATAAGATGTCCATTTTCCTTGTTCAACATATAAAGTTCCTTTCGGGAAGCCCATTCCTCATACATAGTCTTCACCAACATTGGTGGACGATTATCCGTACCCGAGAGGATGGACTTATCCGTAAGAGATGTGTACTCCATTTCAATAAGTTAAGATTTATAGAGTTGATCGATCAATGAAAGAAAGTAAATGTATTTGTTGTTGTGTGTTAAAGCTGAGAAATAATGTTGAAATCCCCTAAATTATGTCCCGATAAACCAAAAAATCCAAGTCAAAATTGCACCCGATTTGTTAAAAATTTTCAAAAACACGTTTTTTGAAAAAAATGTTGGATCGCAACACCTGATCGCAGTGGGGATCGTACTCAGATCGCACTCGTGGATCGTACTCTATGATCGTATTTAGATCGCACTCCTTGATCGTACTCGGATCGAACTTGGATCGGACAAGTGATCGTACCCAACGATCGTACTCAGATCGTACTGGTGATCGCACTCACTATGATCGCACTCAGATCGTACTAGTGATCGCACTCACTATGATCGCACTCAGATCGTACTAGTGATCATACTCCTTGATCGTACCCAACGATCGTACTCGGATCGCACTCGTTTGATCGTACCCAACGATCGTACTCAGATCGCAACGAGTGATCGTACTCAACGATCGTACTCAGATCGCAACGAGTGATCGTGACCTTGGATCGCAAGTAGAAACCCCCAGGGTTTATGCAATCGCAACAATCAGATCGTACTATGGATACCAACTTACCACTTTTCTCGGACTGTACAATAACCCAATCAATTCGAGATTCTAAGCCAAAATATGAATCAAACACCCAAAATTTTTGTGTTTTTAACCCAAATAACAATACCAAATCACTATAACAAGTAACAAGATGAAGTATATCAAGATTAACCCATAAAAACACAAAAAAAATTTGGTTCGTGTGAAATTGGATCAAAAATGGCGAGAGAATCAAGAACACAAACACAAAAACAAAACAATCATCCCATGGCTCTTGATACCATTTGTAGGATATGTAAATCTTGCTTATGTTTTTAGAGAGAGAAAGAGATAGAAAGATGGTGGATTCCACACAATTCTAGAGAGAGAAAACAAAGAGAAGTATGTGAAAAAATGAATAACCACACACCCTCTCCATCTAAGGAGAGGGTTTATATACCCAAGCCCTTGTCATGGGCTTGGGCTTACATTTGGGCCGGCCTACACATGTTGTAGGCTAGGCTTTGGTTTGTTTGTTAAATAAAGATAAGTAACTAAACTACGAGCTATTACATGGACTATCGTTGGAGTGACCGATCCTTCTTAATACGTAAAACGTATTTCCAACACACGACCCTTCAATTCAGTAAAGCCAGCATGTGCTAATACCACTGCACAGAATCAATCCTTGATTGAACAATTGAATCGAAAGTCGGTGGAAATATATGATTTGAGGGAAAAAAATTTGTGATAAAATTTTGGTGTTGGCTGAGTTAAAGGAAACACTTCGTACTCTAAAAGGTAAGAATGTTGTGGATAACGCAGCCACTGTCTCATCATCGTCCTCTAGTGCAATCAAAAGGACCCTTATAGGCGTCACACCATTTAATAAGGGCCTTAGGACTAAACCATCTCAAACTTTGGTCACTAAAGATAAGGCAGAATCAAAACCAGCTTCTAATATTCCCGTGTTGCCTTCTACAGGAGTAAGCACCACTACTAAGGCTCAAAGATCTAAGCTTAAAAGAAACAAGAAGAATGATAGGATCTTTCCCCCATCTAGTAGTCAAGTGAAGAAGAAAGTAGAAGCCCATCCTAGGAATGTTATTTCTGTTTTGAATAAAAAGAATCATGTAGCTAAACCTAAAGGCTCTGTGGTTGTGCAGCGTTCTAAGCCTACTGTGATATCTAATTTGAAATGTTGGAATTGCAATGAATGTATGTTTTCTAGTCGTCATGATTCTTGCCTTATTGACCATGTGAATGAGATGCATGCCCGGAAAAATGGCTTAGAATGGAAACCGACTGGGAAAGTGTTAACCCAAGTTGGTTGGTTGTGGCGCCCCATTGGTAGAACCTTCACTATAGTAGGAAATATGTGCCCTTTAACTAGGATCACTCCCAATAAAGCGAAGAAAGTGTGCCCTTTAACTAGGAGTACCAAGGCTACCAAAACACAAACGTGTCCTTTAACTAGGAACACCGACACTACTGTAGGAACCAAGTGCCCTTTAAATAGGTCTACTCCAACTGTAGTGCCCGCGAATAATCCAAAACCTAAGAAAGTTGGAACAATAAAACCTGTTAGTGCTAAAACTCACATTAGAAAACGCAGGAAATCTAAGGGTCACACAAATGTAAGCAATTCTGATAATCTTATATCTGTATCTGCTAACACTCCGGAACCAATAGTTTCCAATGCATTGTCTACTGTTGTTATTGAAAACAGGTGGTCCAAATTGTTCTCTGGTATTTGGACTCTGGTTGCTCCAAGCATATGACCGGAGATCGCTCTCAGCTCAGAAATTTCGTCAGCAAGTTTCTTGGTACGGTTCGATTTGAAAATGATCATATTGCAAAGATAATGGGTTATGGTGAATATCATATTGGGAATGTTATTATTTCAAGAGTGTATTATGTGGAAGGTCTAGGTCACAAATTATTTTCTGTGGGACAATTTTGTGATGCAAACCTAGAAGTTGCTTTTCGAGAGCACACCTGCTTCATTCGTAATTTGGAAGGGGTTGATTTATTGAAAGGTACTCGAGGGAATAATTTGTACACTTTGTCTCTACAAGACATGATGGCCGCTACTCCCATATGTATTCTCTCCAAAGCATCAAAGACTAAGTCATGGTTATGGCATCGACGGTTATCTCATCTTAACTTTGACGCTATTAATCATTTGGCGAAAAACGAACTTGTTCGTGGTCTTCCTAAACTTTCATTTCACAAGGATCATTTGTGTTCTGTGTGTACAATGGGGAAAAGCACTAAGAAATCATTCAAACCCAAGACTGAAGACACCAACCAAGAGAAACTTTATTTGTTGCATATGGATCTTTGTGGGCCAATGCGTGGTGAAAGTCTTAGTGGTAAAAAGTACATCCTCGTCATTGTCGATGATTACTCTCGGTTTACTTGGGTGAAATTTCTTACAACAAAAAATGAGGCACCTAAATTCATCATCGGATTTCTCAAGATGATTCAAGTGCGTCTCAACACTACTGTCCGACGCATTCGTACAGATAATGGAACCGAATTTGTGAATCAAATCTTGCGTGATTATTATGAAGAAGTTGTCATATCTCATGAAACATCCGTTACATGCACTCCATAGCAAAACGGTGTCATTGAAAGGCGAAATCGCACACTTATGGAAGCTGCTCGAACGATGTTAATTTACGCAAAGGCTCAATTGTTTTTATGGGCAGAAGCAGTATCTACAGCAGTGTACACCCAAAACCGGTCACTAATTCGTAAACGCCATGGTAAAACACCTTATGAGCTTCTCCATGAAAAAGTACCAGATTTATCATATCTTCATGTATTTGGTTCTCTTTGCTATCCAAATAATGATGGTGACAATTTGGGAAAACTTCAACCTAAGGCTGATATTGGTATTTTCATTAGTTACGCACCCGCAAAGAAGGCATACCGAATCTACAATCGTAAGTCTCGTAAGATCCTCGAAACTATGAATGTTGATTTTGATGAGCTGACAGCAATGGCTTCTGAGCAAAGCAGCTCTGAACCTGCACTTCATGAAATGGGACCCAATAACATTAGTTCTTGTCTTGTCCCAAACAACCCTACTTCATCATCATTTACACCACCTTCTAGGACTGAATGGGATATGTTGTTTCAACCGTTCTTTGATGAATTCTTTACTCCTCCAAGTATTGTTGCTCCAAAACCTGAGGTAATAACTCCGGTAACCGAAGTTGTCGCTCCAGCAACCGAAGCACAATCTGATACGTCTGCACCTACAATTGGTCAAAATATACCTTCAACGAGTAATTCTCAACCAACACATGTTTCAACTACCCATGTCATGCCTATTGATGATCAAGAGGATGATGATGATCACGATTTGGAATTCGCTCAAATGCGTGAACTTCCATTCTTTGGGGTACCAATTCCCGACCATAATCAAGCCAGGTCGTCCACCTCAGAGGAAGCTCCTTCTACAGTCTACTCCAACCCACGGATTCGTGAACATGACAGCAAGTGGACAAAGGATCATCCTATAGATTCTATTATTGGTGACCCTAATCGTCCGGTATCCACACGAAGTTAGTTACAAGAAAGTGCAATGTTTTGTCATTTTGATGCTTTTCTCACTGAAGTTGAACCTAAGACATGGCAAGAAGCTTTTACTCAATCCTGTTGGATAGAAGCTATGCAAGAAGCACTTAATGAATTTATACGTCATGAAGTATAGGAACTTGTCCCATGCCCGGATCAAGTGCAGTTACTCACTTTGAAATGGGTTTACAAGGTGAAACTCAGTGAGTTAGGCGGAATATTGAAGAACAAAGCTCGACTAGTAGCTCGTGGATACAAGCAATTATTGGGCATCAACTTTATGGAATCCTTTGCACCTGTTGCCCGTTTGGAAGCCATTAGACTATTCCTTGCTTATGCAGCCCACATGAATATGATCGTCTATCAGATGGATGTGAAGACGGCATTTCTGAATGGTGAAATCAAGGAAGAGGTCTATGTTTAACAGTCGGATGGTTTTGTGAATCCTAAATATCCTAATCATGTGTACAAGCTTGAGAAGGCTCTCTATGGGTTGAATCAAGCTCCACGCGCATTGTATGATCTATTATCACTATTCCTCATTACGCAAGGCTTCACTAAAGGCACGGTGGATCCCACACTAATCATTCAGAAACAAGGTAAAGATATGATTATGGTACAAATATATGTTGATGATATTATATTTGCAGCCTCGACCCAAACCTTATCCGATGAGTTTGGGACACTCATGTCTTCCAGGTTTAAGATGTCAATGATGGGCAAGGTATCATTCTTCTTAGGTCTTCATATATCTCAGAGTCCTAGAGGCATCTTTATCAATCAATCCGAGTATGCCCTTGAATCTCTTAAAGAAATATAAGATGGAATCTTGCGACCCCGTAGATACTCCAATGGTGGAACGAACTAAGTTTGATGCAGATCCACATGGAGTTGCCGTTGATCCGACACTTTATCGTGGAATGATCGGTACCCTTCTGTATATCACAGCTAGTCGACCTGATCTTCAGTTTGTTATATGTATGTGTGCTCGGTATCAAACTCGACCTACTGAGTTACACTTGGCTACTGTAAAACAGATCTTTCAATATCTTAAAGGAACCATAAATCGGGGACTTTGGTATTCGAAGGACTCTTCGATTTCACTTACGGCATATGCAGATGCGGATCACGCGGGTTGTCAAGATACTAGGCGTAGCACGAGTGGAACTTTGCAACTACTAGGAGTTCGACTAATCAGTTGGGCATCGAAAAGGCAGAAAAGCGCTGCAATTTCAAGCACGGAAGAAGAATACATAGCTATGTCCGGTTGTTGTGCTCAAATTCTTTGGATGAGATCACAATTAACCGACTATGGTCTAGGTTTCAACAAATTCTGATGTACTGCGACAACAAAAGTGCAATTGCCTTATGCTGCAACAATGTTCAATTCTCCCGGTCGAAGCATATTGACATTCGCTACCATTTCATCAAGGAGCAAGTGGAAATGGAGTGATCGAGCTTTACTTTGTCTGATCTGAGTATCAATTGGCAGATATTTTCACGAAGGCTTTAGATCGCGCTCGAATGGAATTTTTGGCCGACAAGCTAGGAATGAGAACTTTCTCGCCTGAGACTCTAAAGGAACTGGCAGATGAAGCGAAAGAATAGTGGTGGTAAACTATTCTCTGTATCCTTGGTGATCATTCGTATATATTGTTTATATTTATATCCACAAAAGCAAAATACAAAAATATAAAACCATATAAAAACCATAAAAATTGAAAAATCTAGAAAAATCCAAAAATATTTTTACTTTATTTTTCAAAGGCATGTCTTTTGGTACGATAATATTTACGGCCTTAGAAATGTTGATTAATATCGACATGGCGCCATAAATAGAGTTCGTACAAAAGTTGTAAATATTTCATAAAACATGCCCTTATGGCTTGTAGTTATTTTTTACTACAACCCGGTTTTCACATTAAAGTCAAGTATTTCTTATGAATGCTTTGGCTCACAACGGGAATTAATTTTCTCGGGCACGGTTTACTTTCAAACCTTGTAAAGGATCAAGTTTACTTTATAACTTGGCCTAACACAAATCAATGTACGCTTCAGTGCCTTTATTTGTTAAAACAAGAGAAGTCTTGTTTTTATGAAGTTATCATCTATACAACCATAGCTATCTACATTTGGTATCTACATACTCGACGATGCGACTACAGCTCTTTCAATAGAACACGCGTCAACAATTGAGGGGGAGCGATTGTCAAGCATTCAAAATCTTCGATGCCGAAAGTGCCAAGCTCACTAACTGGTGTCAAGACAGCAATACCAATCGTACACGTGGTGTCAAGAGATGACTTCAGACGTGACGAGGCGACCACCATATGCCGACAAGAACGATTTGATCTTATCATATGATGTTCTCATCAATCAGGTCCAACCTTGTCAATTTATTCTAATATGGTGAATATGTGATCATGTTACAAATCGGTATCATATCTCATACATTTGGTATCATGAAAGATAAAACGGACTTGCATTTTTCTTCCCAAAACCGTTGTTAAAACTTCATTAAATCAGTTGATATTAACAACATCGATTGGGTTAATATTTTTAATATGGGGGAGAAAATGTGATTTAATATGGGAAATTATCACAAATGGTTTGACTTAATGTGCTGGCTCATCCAGACATATGCGAAATGTTTTCGAATATTGTGACATATGTTAAGGGGGAGCAAAACGGATTTGCATATCAAAAATGGATTTCATGGTGATTTATACTTACCCACAACCCATTTAATTCACGACGATGAAGATTATGGTGACATAAGGATGGTAGATAGGTTAAGTCCTATGATTCTTCCAGAACCGGAAGAATCTTCCCAAGGACATTCTATAGCTAGAAATAATGTAGTCCTTAGGAAAGATGGAGAAAGATTTTGAACGTAGCTTAATGCCGACCAAGTACTTAAGTTGGCACTGGAACAATCACAACAAGGTGCTAGTTATGACGTATTGGTAAGAATTGAAGGGGTTGAAGAATGAAAAAGAATTGTAAAGATAAAGGGTGTAAAGAAAGAAGCCATCCTTACAACTTTAGGCAGAAACCGGGTCAATACATATACTATTGAGATCATTTTTAATGATTCTTGATATTGAAGATAGACATCATAGACCCAGTGATGCAATGCACAACACATCCCAGCTAACTCAGATATCTCTTAAAAGATATTTGTTTTAATCACACAGAGACAACACGTTATCTATCGATTTATTCACTCCGAATAAATTGGTATTCAAATGGTGGCACTCCTCTCCAGCCTTCGATCACTAAAATCCAAAATGTACGATCGAGTCTAGAGCCATTTGAGATCATCACATATCTCATTAGGACACACTTTCATATTTCCTTGCTTCTTCACACACTGTGAAAAGTAAGAAAGATCTTAAGAGTCCTACGCAAAATCTTCATGATCTTGCCTGAACATCCGAGTAATACGAAAGTATTTACAATGAAGATAGAAATCCTTCTTGAGCGAATATCAAAAAGCTCATGGTAGGTGACTTGTGCGATTCTTTATGAATCAAGCTTGTGATAACTGGAAAGCAACAGTGGTTTAATTCTTAAATGAACTTAAACACGTTCCAGGCCTCTACGCAAAATCTCAGTGATCTTGCCAGAACACTCAGAGTGATACCTTAGTATTCAAAGTGATGAGTGGAAATCCTTCTAGTGTTGACATCAAACAGCACTTGGTAGGTAACTTGCAAGATTCAATATGAATCAAGCTCGTGACAACTGGAAAGCAACGATGGTGCGATTCTTTAATGAATCAAACTTGTTCCAGGAATCAGAATTGACGACTTCAATCATGCGGATAATTTAATCCAAATGATTCACTCTTTACGTTCGCATTCAGCTTTGGACGGTCGAGTAAAGAGAACGGGTTTACCCGCGAAATATTGTCAAGGAGATTTTTAATTAAATCTACCTGCCACAAGTACGATATTTTATATCGTCCAACGGTCTTCACCGACCGGAGGTAAAATGCTACCGAATTAGAATGAAATGTTCAAATCCATTTTGTTCGTGTCTACTTATGTTGCGGCATTTGAAGACGGTGGCGTTGCGGAATCCAAGAAGAAGTCGTCCCCACATGCTTATACTTTATGCACTTAATATTTCATCTAATTCTAGAAAGCCTAAAAGTTAAGTCTTCCGCTGTATCGAACTCTGAAGCTTTCAAGAATTACAATGGTATAAGTATGTGGGACGTGATGTCACGAAGAGGCGAAGATCACAAGTGAAGGATGCACGAGATCTAGGCAAGAGATTAATGTTAAAGATTGATATCAAAGATCACATCAACATGTTCACCAGAAAAGAAAATGAAAAGAAAGACGAAGACTACGAGCTCAAGACAAGCATAGTATGCTGGGTTTATTTTATTATTGTAACTAGGGTAACACCCTTTTTTGGAGTGACCTCCCTTAGGGGGAGATTGTTCGAAATACGTTTTTACGTATTTAGGAAGATTCGATCACTCCGACAATATATTAAGTAGTAGCTCGTAGTCTAGATATCTTTATTAAACAAACAAGGCCAAGCCTAGCCTACAACATGTGTAGGCCGGCCCAATATTGTAAGCCCAAGCCCATCACAAGGCTTGGGTATATATAAACCCTCTCCTTTGATGGAGAGGGTGGTGATTTCATTTCAAATAACACATAGTTCTTAAACTTTCTCTCTCTAGAAGTGTGAAATCATCTATCTTTCTCTCTCTAAACATAAGCAAGATTTACATATCCTACAATGGTTTTTCCCAAATCCTATTCGGTAGGCAGATCGATGCATGGTTGATGATGAATTATTGGCAGCAGATTGTGTAATCGGAAGCAGCAAGAAAAGGTCTTGAATAGACTCTAAGTCTTTTGAACTGCATTCATGATATGGATTTAGGGATTTTCATTATGTATGAATGTTTCAGTGATTATTCATATCAGAACCAAGAATGAAACGATTGAAGTGATAGTTTATTCAGTTTGCTATTTTGTGGGAATGAGATGACGTGATTGCTCAAAAGAAGGAACATATTTTGGCAGCTGTAAAATCAGGTTGTATATGGAAACAATTGGTTTACAGAATACACAATTTGATTGTGCAAATATTTAGGGATTGTATTTGACTCACTTAAATATTCTTCTAAAGATTATTATTAGACGTGATAATATTGTAGAAACTAGAATGGGTGTTGAATAGTTTATCTTCAGTTTATCTGCTAATTAAATTTCCTTTCAATTAGGTGAGTGTCAAAACTATCTTTTACTTGAAAGCTAGTTGCATAATGATTAGGTTCAATTCTAATGCATTAACAATAAGTAGTAAGTGTAATGATGATAAAGATAAGTAATGAGTAAGGAAAGAAACAACCTAGTAGAAATACACCAAGATTTATAGTGGTTCGGCAACGAGGTTCTATCCTCGTTCCTACTCCACTCCTCGAGTACACCTTACTCGAGATTTCCACTATAACCACAAGCTCCCTTCCTGGCGGAGAAAACCTTACAACGTCGCTTACATTATTTTCCGACACTAAGCTAAATGTCGATACCTAATCTTATCTAGGACCAATCTACACAACGTCGCCCACTTCACCATTTTACGACACAAGGCTAGATGTCGAGTTCTAATCTAAAGATAGATCCAATCTTCACACGTTGCCTACTTCACCATTTTCTTACACAAGGCTAGATGTCGAGTTCTAATCCAAAGTTAGAACCAATCTTCACGACTCTTCACTTCGAAGCTAAGTGAGAACTTCACACAACACAACTACACATCACTTTATAGTTTAGTGAGAACTCACAATACACAACCACATCACTTTATATTTTAGTGAGAACTAACACAACTTATTACAACTCAACTAAACATATCCAAGTACACACATGTAACTTGGACTACACAACATAAATCCAAGCATACACATATGCAAAGGATTTACATAACTCTAATCCAAGTATTCACAAATATCTTGGATGAACACAACTAGTCCAAGTATTCACAAATACATTGGATCTACACAAGACACAAATAAACAAATGATGAACATGACTAGATCTTTAGGAGAGGATGATCTTCATCAAAGCTTCATCTTTAATCACATCACAAGTGTGTGAGTGATCTTCTCTTTGGCAAGGTAAAGAAGGAGACCAAGAGGATAATCATAAGTAAACATACTTAACACATTAAGTGATCATTTACAAATGATTAGGATTAGAAAGGAGAAAGAAGGCTGAAAGAGATGTCCAAAAAGGGTTATTTGAAAATGCATATTTGATCCACTATTTATAAAAGACAAATCCCGACGGCTAGCTGTGGGCGGTTCCTTAGCTACCTAGGCGGTTCCTTATCGATAGCGAACCGCATAGGCACTTAAGGAACCGCGGAGTGTAGACTCCGCTCCTTTTTGTCTCTTAGTGAATTTGAAATATCTGAGGCTGTTTAAACCTTCAAAGGAAATTCTTATGACATTTGGAATATGCCATATTCAAATTTACATTTCCATTTTAATAAAACATTTTCTTAAAAATAAAGTTTATTAAAAATATTTTGTCACATTTGACAAAAGTAAGTTTTTAGGCTAATCACTTTTATGATCACTAAACATGATTAAGATATGTTAATGTAATGATTATCACCTTGATGATAGTGTTTGTTAGATAATTCATTTTATGATTGTGTTTGACAATAAATGTATTTGTAATTTGTTGTGATCAAAACTAAGAAAGATTAATTAGCACTAACAATGTTTTTAGGCATTGCTTTTCATTAACAATCTCCCCCTTTTTGATTACGACAAACTATAAACTCATTTACGTAAAATACAAGATTATTCGAATTATTAACGAGTTTTCACTATCATTTCTCCCCCTTTGTCGAAGCAAAAGGTTAGCACAAGTCTTTGAAGAATAAAAGAACCGAACTTTGCTAGTAGCTCCCCCTTGGTGCTTACTCCGCCTTGCTTGGGGCACCAAGTGAATGAGCTAAGGTGACATGCTACACAAAGGTTAGAAGAAATAAAAGAAACACCAATGTATATATGTGCATTACCTACTAACTAACTTGAGAGGGAGAAGGAAAAGAAATCTCAAATTAGAAGTAAGTATATGCTAAGTATGTCCAAAGAGTGTGTGTTGACAACATCAAAGTTCAATTTGTGGAATAAAGGAAGAAAAGAAACATCCAAACCAATAAAAAATGATTAAAATGTCAAGGGGTTAAAATTTAGAATTTATGGAATCACCCATAATTAATTGTAAGTTTTAACCATGATCAACTCTTTAACAAATGTGTGAAAAAGAATTAGCGAGAAACATAACAAACATAACATTCATATTACACAAATATGAACGAACATATAAGAGAATATCCATACATACAATATTAATATTTAAAGCAAAAAATTTGGAAAATAAACCACAAAGCATAAGCTACTGTAATAGAGACAATCTTACAAGATTGCTTAAGTTTTATTGACTCAAACAACTAAGATACAAAATGTGCCTTAGTTGGAAAAGAAAGACGACGAAACATCATTCGAACTTTTGTTCACGAGAACAGAAACTTTGATAGGAGGTCGAGTGAGGAGGAATTCAAGGAAATTTAGCTTGTCATAGATATGAGCAAGTTCAATTTGTTGAAATCGACAACAAGCACACGAGGAACCATGATGCAAAACAAAGTCGTTAGATGGGGGAGGTCCACCAAAATGAGAGTTTGGTGGAGAGGGAGATAATGGATAAGAAGTGTTTTTACAATGCCTAGTGAGATTTGGGAAAGAAGATATGTCATTGAGTTGTGGAGAGTTGAAAGGTTTAGGTGGTGGTGGAAGAATTTCCTTTTCTCCGGTAATTGGATTTATATAGTAAGTCTCATTCCAATATTTAATCGGAGAGAAAGAAGAATTCTTGGAGGATTTGGGAGAAGAGGAATCATGAGGATTCTTGTTCTTCTTGATCCAAACGGGTCGAACCGAGATTTTCGGTTTCTTTGAAAGCTTAGAAGAAGAAGCTTTAGGTTAAGAAGATTGTGACAAAGATTTGTCAAGGTTAGGAATGGAAGAGTTAGGAATTATGAGGGATGAAGAAAAGAACTCCCAAAATAGAAGAATTTAAAGAAAGTAGACAAGGCAAAGATTTGAAATGAAAACAAAAGGTTTTAGAGAATGTTTAGCCCAATTGGGTAAACAAAGAATCTTAACCAAGACAGTGGTCAAAGAAGAAAGACCAAAAGTAAGCCAAAAGTGGCTTTGTCGTACGCGGTTCCTAATAGGAGCCCGCGGTTCCATATCGATATGGAGCCGCCGACTAGCTAAGGAGCCGCGTTCAGTGGACGGCAAACCATGATTTTCAGGAGTTTTGAAGAAAAATATTATTTCAAAATTTTGCAAATCTTGGATTTTTACCTCTTTTAGCATTAGAGTATGCTAAGGTTGCATAAAAGCAACACATTCACAAAGAATGTCTTGACAAAGGGTGACAAAATATTTAGATAACATTTTGATCCAATTTTAAGTCAAGTTTTTAGACGTTGTGATAGATTTAGGTTCAATTTTAAATAAATTGAAGTTGATTAATGCGACCACATAGGTTAAAACACATAAAACTAAATCCATAGATCAACTTCATGAAAAACTCATGAAGGAAAGGAAATACAAGAAAGGATATAACAACTAACTAATACAAAGTTAGCCTAAACTAGGTCTTAATAGCATAGTATTCTTTGGCTTGACCTACTTTAAAGACATTTGATTTTAAAAATAATCATTCATCTCCTGGGAGGAGGAGGCATGGAGAACAAGGTAAGCAAGAAATCATGCAACCTCCTATGAAGACCAAGCATCTCCAACCTTAGGTTTTAAATGATATAGTTGTTATAGAGACAACATGGGCAATTTGCACCATGAGCTTCTAGAAAACCAAAGAAGTAAGGATCACCCATGAAGTGAGGAATAGGAATACCCAAAATGGGAGCATTAGTGTTTGAGGGAGGAGGAGGTGGTGGAGGCATAGTGTCCAAGGGTGATATGGGTGAATTTGGTGGAGTGAAAGGAGAGGTAACCAAAGGCTCAAGGACAAAGGGAATGTTTTGTAGGTTGAGGTTGAGTATTCCCATCCAAGGGAGGACTAGGAGTGAAGGGTGAGGAAAACTCATTCATTCTTGATTAGAATGAGGAAGAGGTAGAACCATGAGAATGGTTAGTACCATGAGTTGAGTTGGTCTTGCATGGATCAAGGGGTGGTGAAGGTGATGAGGAAATAAGAATAGGAGAAATCTCATTTTTTGGGACTATGAAAAGATGAAGAACCAAGATTAGGTATTTTAATCTTGATCTTAAGGTTTCTTTTGGAAGAGGAAGTTTTGGAAGAGTCGGATGTTCTAGTGGACACCATGGTTGTGTGTTTGGGTTTAGAGAAAAGTTGAAGGGATGAAGAACACAATCAACAAGAGAGGGTTTAAAAAGAGAAGGGAATGATCAATAATGGGTTAAAATCATTTTAGGTGAATAATGAAATTAGGTAGCCTAGTTTAGGAAAGTGCAGGTTTTTGAATTTTTTTTATCAAAGTTTACACAAATTAAGGAAAACAGTGTAAAGCAGAGATTCTGTTGAAACAGTGGTTGTCGGTTGCTTATGTAGGGCCGCAGCTCGATATCGATAAAGAACCGCGGGGAAGATAAAGAACCGCCACCAGGGGGTTCGAAAAAGCGCACTTCCTGAAACACTTGCTAGCCCAGATTTTATACCAAGGTTTATCAAGCCAAAGTGCACTATAAATCAAAATCTAAGAAGATACCAACACATAATATGCACAAAGCTATGTAAATCGAAAGATCGATTACATAGGCAATTAGGATAAAAATACTAAGTAATCCAAACACAAAGTATTAGTTAGAAAACATAACATCCTAGAAATAAAAAGAGAACAAGGAAATTTTTTTCAACAATTCAAACATGTTTACAAACATGTTATCCTTGATAAATCAAAGCTTCATTTCTTCTTCTTGCCAAGTCCCTTGATCAATTTGGTTATGCTATTGAATGATCCTCTTGACTCCACTCGATGCTCATACAACTCACCTTGGTTTTTAATATTAGCTCGGTAGACATCCTCAAGACCAAAGTTATCCGAAAGTTCACTAGTGGCATAGTGAGGAGGAGGGATGATTTCTTCTAACCCGTCCATGAAAGTGTCCAAGGATGGGTGGGAGTCACTCGAAGAGCCAACAGGAGCACTTGTGCCTACGCCACCACCATCACATGGAGACATATCAAAGTCCTCATCATCGGACTCTTGTGGATTGGACTTTCTCGAACCTCGATCACTTCTAGGCTTTCGTGGTTGTACCCTTTGATTAGGTAGTGATAGGTGTGAAAACACCCATCCTTTTACCACTTAATTATAATAATAACCAAGCCAAACGTGTATTTAATGTCGTAAAAGTCGGAATTATGCGTGGTTTGTGTTTTTATTGTGTTTTAGGACCAAAATGTGAAAAGGGAAGAAAACATGGGCTTTCACGGGCTTTTATCGAAGAAAAAGACAAAAGAAGAAGTCAAAAGATCAAGAGTGCAAAAAGAACGGAAGTCCAAGGCCTATTCTGAAGATTTATCAAAGAAAAAGTCTAAAGACGGAAGTTTAACGAAGTTGAAGAACCAAGTCTATATAATTAAGAAATTTGAAGACGAGTTCATTTTATTTATCGACAAATCCCGAGACAAAGTCAAGAATGACGAGTTTATTGTCAAAGACGAAAGGCGAGAAGACAAAAGGAAGAAAGAAGAAAGAAACCTACTTCCCCCTCTCCCCTATAAATAGAAAACTTAAACCTCATTACAAGGTGTTGATGCAAAAGTTGGGTGATCCTTGCTAGACCCGAATTAGGCTTAATTCGGGTTGGCTGGGCTCCGGCTCCTGCACCAAGTGAACTATATGGTTGGGATCCTGCACACTAAACAACACGCGTTAGACTTACCGTGGGAATGTTTCCCACGATTAGACTCTGGCGTGAGAGTAAGTATCGGTTTAAGGTTTATGGAAATCGAGTGAGTTGAGAGTATATAACGTAATACCTTTGTGGAACCCTTGGGGTTCCTTTTATAGGCAGTGAAACCCTAATGGGCTGTCACTAATGCTTCGACCCCAAGGAAAGGATAAGCACCAGAATTAGATTGATTGTTATCTTCTAATCATGGTGAGTGAATATCCTCTTCTTTGGGGTGAATCCTATTCAGAGATAGAATATGATTCAGTCTAACCCTGTACCGGTCACGCCGGGCCGTGGGCCGCACACATCTGTGCGGTTACTGTTCATCTAAGCCCATAAGCTCAAATGACATTATTCCCACCCATCCGTGATGGGACGGATGCGGGTAGTAGCCGTGGGCCGGGTTCCTGACCCGGCTAGGGACTATACGTCATCATGTCCCCCCAGTCTAGTTGTTACAGCCGTAGGCGTAACCTCTAGACTATCAAGATGCTCCCCGGACGTACCAAGAAAGACCTATGGAATGATAGATATGTAAGATTTTGTTTCGGGCGCACGTGGCTTCCCATCTAGGAATGTTATTCCAATAGAACCTCAGCCGCATGTAACGGCCGAGACAAATTAAATGTAGCATTGAATATGGTCTACGTAAGACCGCATATCCCGACACAAGAATAAATGCATTAATGATAGTCAACTGGTCAGCCACACTTCTGCAAAAGTGCACCATTAATGCCCACCATTGAGCCACGTAAAACTGCCAAGAAGTGACCCGTGGGCCCCTTCTGACCTTGCAGAAGTGTCAGAAATCCCATCCTTTGGATAGGCGTAGTGGCCGACACGTGTCAAACATCCACGTTACCTCGAAAACCGAGGCAACCCTATATAAGAGTTGGTGTGTGTGTTTGTTACACACACAATTCATACTCTTATCCGCCATTGTTGTTTTCAAGCTCCATCCTCCAAACTTTTGCCTTCTATTCCCACGGATTTCCTTCGCCGCAGGTTAGACCATCACGCCTTACAAAACCTTTTTATAAAACATGGTAAAGGACAACCCACTTATCACGGATGTCCTTAACGTGATGTCGGTGGAAAAATACATAGACTTTTTGTCGAAGTATTACATTCCCAAAAGCGTACACCCCACCTATCTAGGTGAAGGTGAGGCAATTACGGATGCACCGGCGGGGAAAATAGGCGTGTACACGCGCCTATTTGACTCGGCCAACTATCGTATCCCCTTGTCCAAATTCTTGGTAGATCTGTTATTGTATTATGACTTCCACATAACCCAGCTTCACTGCATAGGGGCGTGTAAAATCAACCAGTTTGAAATTACATGCCATACATGCGGAGTGACTCCGACTGTGAACCTATTTAGAGCTTTTTACGCCCCCAACTAGTAAATGGGTGGCTATCGTTTAAAAAATGATCCAGAAACGCCCCCCATGACGTATAGGAAGCCTTTAGACTCCCTTAAGAACTGGTACGACCATTACTTCTTTGTTGATGAGAAGGTATTCCCTACTCCTCTCGTCCTTAAAACTAGGGTACCCAAAGATTTTCCGCCCAAATCCAAAGACTATAGCAGCAGAGACCTGAAAATATTAGATACCCACCGCACAGAATTCCATAAGGGGTTGCCGGAACATTTCTTGTGCTTAGTAGGATTAAGTCGTCGTTATTATGGGAGGGATGACTTATATCCGTGCTTCCTAACGGAACATGGAGAGGGTAGGTTACTTATACCTTGTAAATGTGAAATGTCATTTGTACTCAGGACTTTACTGACCCGTGCAATTGTAAATATCCGCAGAGATGAACCTACACGGACTAATACGTCAGGGCGACCCCATGAGAGTGCCTGAAGGATTCCTCCCTCTGAAGGAGAATGAACTCCCCCTCCTTGATGCGACCGCAGACCGGACCATCCCACTTGAAGAAACCTCCAAGCAAAGATCGGATGAAGAGGAGCCCATCATTGAAAAATCCCCTTTGGATTTCCTGAATGAAGATGGTGGAGAGTTGATGTTGAAGGTGGCATGCCGCACCGGGGAGATGCAGAAGGAGAGAATTCCCTCAACCTTGAGAACGAAGACATCACTCAAGCTTCCGGGTCCGCCCCACCCACATCTAGAAAGAGAAAGACCACCAGGAGGGTGGCAAAGACGATAGGGGATGAGGCCGGGGCCTCGAATGCTACCCCAAAGAAGCTGAGGAAGGACCATCCGCAGTACCAGGAGGGAAGTGGTACTGCGACTGCCCAGGCCGACCCTACCCCGCACATGGAAGAGCAAGTCTAGCGAGCTACCCATGTGAGTGTCGTAGCTCCTACCGCCCCAGAACCTACAATTAGTACCACGTAAGTACCCTTCGTATGTCAGTCGCATCATTTTGCTTGCGAAATATATAATGCCTAAACAAAATTTGCAATGTCAATAACAGGGCGGATCCGTCGGCCGTAGCCCAAGAGAAAGAAGTGGAGAGGAATCCATCCCCCGCACCATCAAACAGACCCCCATCCCCTGCTGCGACACACGCCGAGGAGCCACTCCCGGAAGGGCCAGAAAATAGCCTGCGCCTAGCATGGAATCTCTCAAGTCTAACAAGGTTGGAGGCGGAATCTGAGTGTTCAAAATTCATCGAGAACATTACCCCTCCAGCCCTTGCACAAGACTTAGATGAGCTGGATCATGAATCCCTTCTGGAGCAGTTTGACGTGTCGTCTGCGCATCAAGTGACGGTGGGTGTTGCTCTAAGACGCCGTATGATCAAGGCCCTGGCGAATGTGAAGCGGGCAGACAAAAAGATAGCTCGCCGGGAGGCAATGGCCGTGAAGAATGAGAAGACCATCGCGTCTTTGCAAGTGGCGCTGGTGACGGTCGAGGCTACAGTGAAAGAGCAAGTTCATCACGCCGACATCCGAGAAAAACGCCTCGCCGAGCTCGAGGCACTTGTAGCCGCATCGAACGAGAAGGTATGCTTTCGAAAATTTTACACATACTCTTTCCTTGATTTTTTATTTGACCCAAGAAAAAGAACATATTACCCTTGTGATAACTCGAAGTTCCATACGCAGGTGTCCGCGGCCGAAGCTTCTACCAAGGCCGTAACCGTACAAGCCTTCAACATCGCCCAAGAGCGCGATGCGCTGAAGGATGAGCTAACACAAGTGCGGGCCCAGTTGGAAGAGCAAACTGCAACGGTGGAGGAGGAACTGAGCAAGATGGCCATAAGTTGTGCTGAAAGACTGTGTCCTCCCCTCCTATCCGCCATAGCTGGACGCCGGTGGATGATTGGACAAGGAATGCGCCTTGCGGTAAGCAAGGCCATGGAAGCGCCGCACCTGCTGCAAGCCTTCGCCGGGGTCGTATCGGATGGAATCGACCGTGGTAGGCATGAGGGTTTGGTCAAGGCTGCGGAATTGATAGGTAAGAACGAAGACATCATGCAACATCCATACCATAATCCCTCAGCTGCGGACAATATGACCGCGTCGATGAATGCACTGCCGGAAATCTAGCACCCTCTTCTGGATGAACTCGAGGCGCTTAAGGATGCCCCGAACGAGGCGGTAATGTCCAAGCTTACTACGGATCCCATCCATTTGACCCTGCCTACTTATGACTCCGTATCGAAAGCGATGAAAGGTGAAAAGCTGCTTGCGGAGGCATTGGATGCGACTGCGGTCAAGGCATAGGATGGAAAGGACGCTCGCGGGGAGGCCCTCCGTGCTCTGATCGAAGAAGGAAAGAGAGACATAGGGGAATTCCTACCTCCCTTGTAATTTATCTTGTAAACATTTGTAACTTTTATTCGTCCGTGCATGTACACGGCTAAGACTGATATGGTAGATAACTGTCTTTTGTTTGTAGGTCCGTGATAACCACGGCCATTTTGCTATTTATTTGGAAACTTGTGTATTTTTATTTTGTTAAATACCGTATATCGATACTGCATGACATGTCACGTCTTACACAAAAGGGAAAATACATGCAAGTCTATAATTCACTAGACATGCGACGTGCGTCTTTACTATGCCAAGCACTGCGTGTGTACGGTAAGGATACATGATCCACGCCGCTGGGGTTGCATCCCTCTTACGCGACAAGTTGAATTAGTAGGTTCACTTAATCCTCTTACCCCGCCTGGAGGCGTATAGTACATGTACCGTGTTTGAATGAATGCATATGAATGAAACATGGCATATTATAATAATAATTAAAATTCACATGACTAACAAAATCCTAAGAAATAATTTGCACAAAACAAGCCGTGGAGCTAGCTAGGCACCACGGCATTTTATTAGAACGTTTACATTTTTTGTTTGAACAAGAATGATAAGTCCTAAAAAACAAAAAGGGAACCTAGAAAAAACATAAGAAGCAAAACATATAGAGTACATGGATCTTCATAAAAGCCACATATAGCGAAGTACCCATGTGGAAGCCATAGCTTTCAAAGATAGCACCTTTTGAGATTGGAGATGTTCCATGTGCGTTCCAGATCGTGGCCATCCATGTCACATAACTTGTACGCGCCTCGTCCTAAGGCTTCCGTGACCTCATACGGCCCTTCCCACTTAGGGCCCAGCTTTCCTGTATTCTCCGCTCGACTTGCTTCGTTAGCACGATAGACATAATCTCCCGGTCGAAAAGAAATACCTTTAACCTTGGCGTCATAATAAGCCTTCATTTTAGCCTTGGACTTAGCCTCATTGATGGCTGCTATCTCCCTTTTTTCTTCCAACAAATCCAGGTTGATTCGCAGTTGCTCGTCGTTCATGACGACATTAACCTCCGCCGTGCGGATGGTAGGCATTCCGATTTCTGCTGGTATAACAACTTCAGTGCCCGGAGTGTCTCCGTTGGCTGTTTTGATCATAGTCCTATGCGCCCATAGAACATGTGGTAACTCGTCCACCCATTTGGCGCTTCGTTCCTCCAGCCGGGCCTTGATGCCGCTTCCCAAGCTCTTATTTGCTCGTTCCACAAGGCCATTTGTCTGCGGGTGCGTAACAGACGCGAAGCACCGTTTGATATTCAATGATGCGCACCAGTCCTTGAATGGATTATCCGCGAACTATTTACCGTTGTCCGAGAAGATTTCCCCTGGTAGGCCAAAACGGCACACAATATGCTCCCAAACAAACTTTTTAACTTGTTTGCCTATAATGGATTTGACTGCCTTGGCCTCTATCCATCGTGTGAAGTAGTCCATCGCGACAATCAAGAACTTAACTCCCCCCGCAGCTATAGGAAATGGTCATGCGATGTCGACTCCCCACTTATAGAATGGCCATGGGGATGTGATAGGTGTAAGCTCCTGCTGCGGATGTCGCGGCACCAGTCTATGCACTTGGCAATCACTACACTTGCGAATCATGTCGCGCGCGTCCCTGTGCATGGTAGGCCAATAATATCCTGTCCGTAAGGCTCGAGCTACCACGGATCATGGACCTGCGTGCATGCCGCATAACCCTTCATGTATTTCACTAATTACATAGGTAGCCTGATGTGGTCCAACACACCGTAACCACGGCTGAAAGAAAGAGCGCTTATAAAGGATACCTTCTCGAAGTTCGAAGTGCTGCGACTTCCTTCTGATGCGCCGCGCCGCTTTTTCATCGACCGGAAGGGTTTCACTAGTCAAATAGTTGACGATTGGGGTCATCCATGTAGGTCCATCCTCCTCAACTATAGTAGCGACCTCCCCTTATGTTATAGACTTTTCCTTGAGTATTTCCACCAAGACATGCTTGGACAAGTGGGCGAAGCTTGTGGATGCGATCTTGCTAATAGCGTCCGCCTTCTTGTTCTCACCTCTTGGTACCTGCTTGATGGAAAACTTGCTGAAAGCCGCGATGAGTGACTTTACTTTCTCCAAGTATCGGACCATATTGTCCTCCTTAGCCACATATCAACCTAGAATGTGGTTCGCGACAAGCCGTGAGTCCACGTAGGCCTCAAGGTTGCGGACTCCCATTCTAGCGGCGATTTTTAAACCCGCAATTAATGCTTCATATTCTGCTTCATTGTTGGTGGCTGTGAACTCAAAACGGAGGGCGTACGTAAACTCCATTCCTTCCGGATTTGTGAGGATGAGACCAGCTCCTGACCCATCCGTACACGAAGATCCGTCCGTAAATAACACCCATGGTTCTGTTGGAATCTCGTCTTGTTTGACGATTGGTCCTTCCTCATCCGGCTTCTCTATCAAGAAATCTGCCAAGATCTGGCCCTTAACAGCCGTCCTTGGCCTATAAGATATATTATGCTCCCCCAATAGAATGCTCCATTTTTTATGCCTTCCTGCCACATCCGGTCTAGAGATGACTTGCTTTATTGGTTGGTCCGTAATGACTACAGTTGGGTGCGCCTGAAAGTATCGGCGCAACCGCTTTGTAGCAAACACTAGTGCCAAAACCAATTTTTCCATAGAGGAGTATTCAACTCCGGCCCTTGTAATGTTCTACTTATGAAGTAGACCGGAGTTTGTACCGTATCCCTATCCGTCATGAGTACCGCACTTATTGCTCCATATGTGGCCGAGAGATACATAAGGAGTTCCTCCTTTGGCCGGGGAGCTACTAGCATAGGGAGAGATGCAAGGTGCTGCTTGAGTTGGCCAAAGGCTTCCTCGGCTTCCTTTGTCCACCGGAAGTCTCCCTTCCTAATGCACTTCTTGAGTTTCTTAAATAGGGGTAGTGACTTCTCTGCGGACTTTGATAGGAACATATTTAGCCCAGCCAGCTTCCCATTTAAGGATTGCACCTCCTTCCGTGTCTGAGGGGATGGCAGCTGTATTACTGCGCCCGTTTTTTCTGGACAAGGTTTGATGCCATTTGGATCAATCATATATCCAAGGAACATTCCCTCCGTTGCCCTAAACGTGCATTTCTTTAGATTTAGCTTCATATTAATCCTCCTCAGTGTGTCGAATGTCTCTTGGACATCCCGGAGAAGTGTATCCTCCGTATGACTTTTTATGACTAAGTCATCCACATAGACTTCCAGGTTGCAGCCTATCTGTGATTCAAAGGCTTTGTCCACAAGCCGCTGGTATGTAGCCCCAGCGTTCTTTAGTCCAAACGGCATTTTCGTATAACAATATACGCCTTGACTGGTATGGAACACCGTCTTTTCTGCGTCCTCCTCCGCCATCTGGATCTGGTGGTATCCTTTATATGCGTCTAGGAAGCACTTAAAGGGATATCCACATAGGGATTCCACCTTCCAGTCAATCTCCGGTAACGGGTAACAATCCTGTGGACAGGCTTTGTTCAGATCCGTGAAATCCACACACATGCGCCAACTTCCGTCATGTTTTTTGACCATGACCGGATTGGATAACCACTTGTGGTAGTATACCTCGCGCATGATACCTGCGTGCACTAGTTTCCGTACTTCCTCCAATATCACTTGGCTGTGCTCAGGCGCCTGGCCGCGCTTCTTTTGCTTGACGGGTTGGTACCCCTGGCGGATTTGGAGCTTGTGTTCTGCTATCGCGCGTGGTACGCCTGTCATATGCTTTGGCTCCCATGCGAATATATCTAGATTTGCACTTAAAAGAGAGCACATTGCCCTTTTGCCGCTATTCGAGAGCGCCCCTATGGATACCTCCTGTTCCGGATAGTCAGGATGGATTGCCACCCTTCAATTAGGAGGTGGTGACCCATCCTTGGGTGGAACAGGTGGAGCCGGTGTTGTCACGGTATGACACTCGGATGCTGGTACGATTGTGTTGTAAATGGTGACGGTTCCTCCCTCAACAGGGAACTTGATCATTCCGTGTGCCATGGAAGGTACCGCACGTATGGCCAGAATACTTGGTCTGCCTATGATCCCATTGTACGGAGAATGTGAACGTATCACCATGAAGTTCATCCATGCAGTAGTGGAGTGTTCCTCATTCCCAATGGTTACAAGTAGACGCAGTTGCCCTATCGGCCAGATGGTGTCTCCACTAAAGCCAGTGAGCGGCGCCGTGGCCGGTACTAATTGGCTTCTTATTTCTGGCCGTAACTGCACAAAACAGTGTTCGTACAGTACTTCTGCTGATGACCATCCACATACATGCGACGAACATTGTGTGTTCCAATGCTTATCTCAATAGTGAGAGGCGCATCGATCACATCGCTTGCTGTGATGGGAGGGAATGAGATTTCCCTGCCGCATGAAAATTTTTGGCCAATTTTCTGCCTCGTGCGGCGTTGTTTGGATTGGATCATGTATATGGTTAAACGTTTGTCCTTTTGGGGATCCTTCTTGTCATACTTCTTGTTGTCTTTTCCATCCTTCCAATCCTTAACCAAATGCTTGAGTTTACCTGATTTGATCAGTGACTCAATGTGCTTCTTGAGCTGGATACACTCCTCCGTGCCATGGCCCTTGTCATTATGGAACTCGCAGAAGCGATTGCCTTGCCGTCGGTCTGGCGGAGTTGTCATTGGGGGAGGCCTCGGAAAATTTGCCCCTTCCGTCAGCAAGATCTCCCGGTAGGACATCTTTAGGGGGTAAACTTATCGTCCGGCCGTCCTCCTTTATTTTGGCTCTTATAGTCTGATCCCCTACTATTGTTCTGATTGCTTTGACCGCCTGATTGCCTCCTGGACTGGTCATTTGATCGGTAGCCGTTTCCTTTTGAGGGGTAAGCCGCGGCAACCGCCGTTTCTCCTTCTATGAAGTTTCTGACCCTTTCCATGAGATCATCATATCTCTCCGGACGCTTGTCATTGAGACGCCTGATTAATTCCCTGTCTGTTATGGCGTGCACGTAGTCGGAGATTTTCAGGAGTTCCGGCATTGTCTTTGTGCGTGTGCACTCGTCGTTGAAGCGTTCAGTAAAGGCTTCTGTAGACTCCCCCGGCCGTTGCTTGACAGTTGCCAATGAGACCGGATCCCTATTATACTTCTTCCGCTGAGTATAATTATTTTTGAACGCAGTGCGGAGTTCCATGAAGCTATCAATGCTTCATGGAGGGAGTCCCTCAAACCAGTCACGGGCATTGCCGATCAAGGTTGAATTGAACATTTGGCACCATATAGGCATGGGCCATCGCTCAATTTTAGCCTGCGTATCAAATATTTTGAGGTGATCATCCGGATCACTAGTTCCATCATAGGTCTTGACACACGCCGGCATGCGACGTTTTGTGTCCTCGGAGTAGTTTCGTATACGGAGAGTAAAAGGATCTTCCCTGGGATCCGCCCACGGACGGGTGAGCCTAGGGTCTTCCCATGGGTCACACCACGGGCGGGAAAGATCCTCCGCTTCTGCCTCTCGATAATAGGGTCCACGATAATACTCATCATTGTTTGGAGGTGGTGGAGGGGTACGCCTAGGTCGGCGACGCTTGGGCGGATGGTCATCCGAGTCCTCTCCTGATAGATCTAGAGAGGGGGGTGGTGCCCCATCTCTTGGGTGAGGATCGCTCTTTTGAGAAGAGATAGGAGCCTTCTTTCCAGTGTTCATCCTATCCCACACACTTGTGCGGCGAGTGGCTCTGGTCAGTTCCAGATCTGGTCGCTCAGGTGAACCGTCGGACTTCTCTCCTTCCCGAGACTGCGTCAATTCCTGCATGAAGCGATCTCCTATGCGCTCGAACACATTCCTAGGTTGAGGAGTTTCCTCGAAGATGCTCTGCTCCTGAGGCCGAGTCTTCCTTTTCCTCTGATTTTGGGAAGAGGTGATTGGTCCGGTATTGCCAAAGTTGAGTCTAGATTGGAGGTTTCTCCCTAGATTCAACCTTGATGCAATCCCTGGGACGATCCTATCAAAGTTCTGCGTGAGAACTCGAGTGAGGTCCTCCTCGCTGAGTGGTTGGACTTCTACTTCCTCCTCCATCGATGGTCTGCGCAGCTCCTTGTTATGGGGATTGGGCGCACTCCCTGGATCAGGGTTGTCCAAGGTTGAAGTAGGTGGGGGAGTTATAGAGATCGTGCTCGTCACCCCCATGGACTGAAAACCACCTCGGTTACTTGGTCCGCCCACTGGGCGGCTAGGGGATTGATTGGGGATGAGTATCCCTTCCCCTTGGGACTTCCGATTTCCAGGATTCGTGTTCCTGGGATTAGCTTGGGGATGCCCCTTCGTCATTGGGATTTCAAGATGAGATTTCGCTCTAGCTTAGTGTAATGGGTCCCACGGATGGCGCCAACTTGTTGATGCAAAAGTTGGGTGATCCTTGCTAGACCCGAATTAGGCTTAATTCGGGTTGGCTGGGCTCCGGCTTTTGCACCAAGTGAACTATATGGTTGGGATCCTGCACACTAAACAACACGCGTTAGACTTACCGTGGGAATGTTTCCCACGATTAGACTCCGGCGTGAGAGTATGTATCGGTTTAAGGTTTATGGAAATCGAGTGAGTTGAGAGTATATAACGTAATACCTTTGTGGAACCCTTGGGGTTCCTTTTATAGGCAGTGAAACCCTAATGGGTTGTCACTAATGCTTCGGCCCCAAGGAAAGGATAAGCACCAGAATTAGATTGATTGTTATCTTCTAATCATGGTGAGTGAATATCCTCTTCTTTGGGGTGAATCCTATTCAGAGATAGAATATGATTCTGTCTAACCCTGTACCGGTCATGTCGGGCCGTGGGCCACACACATGTGTGCGGTTACTGTTCATCCAAGCCCATAAGCTCAAATGACATTATTCCCACCCATCCGTGATGGGCCGGATACGGGTAGTACCCGTGGGCCGGGTTCCTGACCCGGCTAGGGACTATACGTCATCACAAGGTGTTAGCTAATTTGACAAATTAGTTCTCCATTTTATTCTATGCACTTTTCATATTGTCATTTACAGTCTTGTCTTTAGTTTCAAGTTATTTTAAGTAAGTCTTTAATTTGTGTTGTTGAATCTTAATCTTTAATTAAGCTTTTCATTAATCTCATTCTACCTTTCTTGTTTTATTTAATCTTTATGCTTATTTGCTTATTGTTTGATTGTTCTTTATGATTTTAAGTGTTTGATGTTTTAGCTAATTGTTTTTTTTTGGTAAAAGGGTAACAATGACCCTGGTAAATAGAACCAAAAAAACGTTAAAGTACAATGAATGTGGCTGAAATACCACATTAACCGCAAGCTACAGGCAGCTTGTTAAACAAATGTTTATGACAGACCATAAACATTAACTAGTCTAGAATGATGAAAAATATAAGCTAGACAAAAACCAAGACGAAAACATAAAATTACGAAGAAAATAATAAACCATCAACATAGGATCAACCAGTTGGAGTGCTTGCCCCAATATGAGTGTTGAGAAGATTTACCGATTCATCATAGACAATCTCGACTTCCTCCTCATTATCTTCTTTGCTAACTTGAACCACTTCTTCCATTCCAAACTTGGACAAAGTTGAAATTTTATTAGAGGTAGAAACAATGCTCATTGGATCCTTACCTTTGTTCAGACCACTAGGGTTGCTAGACTGTTCTGACTGACTAACTTTAGTATTCAACTTTTTACCATTATCACCACTGTTACTTGTAGCATCTAAGTGATTTTTTGGACGAAAAGCAACAGACTTACCTGTTTGAAAACCCTTACTCAATGGAACACCTCTTGGGATTTGATTCCCTAAGTTACCTTTGTTCTTCTTCCTCTTGCTTTGCACTTGTTGGAAACCATCACTATCAACATGAGTTGTCACATTTTCAACCATTTTAGGTTTAACATTTTTCGGACAAGTATCAAATGAATGACCAAAAATACTACAAGTAGGGCATCTAGGAGGTTTCCATTCATACTCAACACGAATAGTTTCCTTAGTGAATCCAGGGCCTTCAAGATCGGGGACACCAATAGTAATGTTTTCCATGAACTCCGAATTAGCATTCATTTCAATTAGACACCGGGCGAAACTACTGCGTCCCCAAGACTCTTTACACATAGTATTAGTATAAGTGTCCATCATGATAAGCTTACCAAGAAACGAAGCAATTAAACTAATACCTTCCTCTTCAAACACCTGTAGCGGTACATCATGAAACTTAACCCATACCGGAATGCGAGTTAGTTCCTCTTTTAGAAGGTTCGTATTCATAGTCCATTTCTTAAGAAAGATAGGTGAATTCCTTACCATCCACGGACCACCTTCAAGAACCGCACTAAGCCCCTCACAAGTCCCAAATTGAAAAAAGAAAAATCCTTTTTCATTCATCATAATACGCTTCAGACCATGTTTGGCCCAATTATTCTTAGCAAAATACTCCACCACAGGAAAAGCAATCCTTTTACCAAGAAAATAACCATATAAAGTATTGTGGTAGCGAGTATTTACTTTCTCAACAACCTTCCTAGGGATCGAGATATTAACCCCTTCACAAACACTGTCATTAACACAATGAAAATTAGATGAAGATGAGACTCCATCAGAGTTAATACCTTGATTAGTGGATGTAACCATTCTAGCTTCAAACTTGCAAAGTAAATCCAGAATTTCTTTAGCACGATCTTGAGAGAGCAATGCCCATATGGATGTTTATTCATCTTTAGTTCATGCATAAGTTCACCCGCATCACCAACCTTAAGAATCGTAACACCAAATAATTCCAAAACATCATGTAGATTACACGGATGCATTCCATTAATGGTGGCAGCTTTTTCAATCAAGTCAACGAAACCATCACTAGAAGAGGTTTCCTTAACCACATGGGGAAAAGCAATCATATCAGTTTCAAGTTTACACAATAATGCCACAATTTCCTTAGAACGCTCTTTAGAACACAGTGCACACACAGGATCCTTTCTATCCTTAATTGCTTGCCCAACAGTACGAATATCTTGAATCTTGGTGATAACAACCCCAAGCAATCCAAGCACCTTTTTAATGTCAAGTGGCTGCATAGCATTAATCTTAGATGCAATAGACTCAATTACCTCAACACTTGGTTTTGAAGACTCAATTACCTCAATAGCTAATTGTTCTTATAGCTTTTTGTGTGATTTTTTTAATTTTAATTAAGTGTTTTTAAAAGTTATTTTATAAAAAGTTGATTTTAAATATTTTGATTATTTAGTGTTTTTAAAAGGTTTTAAATTTTGGATTATTTGCTTTTTCTTAAAGTTGATTTGGTTAAGTTTTTAGATAAGTGATATTTGGTTTTTAGCTTATTTTCCTTTTTAGCTTATTTGTTTTTAATTCGGGTTCCTAAACCCCTTTTTCGCGAATTAGGTATAGGATTCATTTATTCATACTTAAGTTCAAAACCATTTTTCCCGAATTAATTGCAAAACCATCATTTCCCGAATTAGGTGTAGTATTTTATTCCGGATTAAGTGCAGATAACCAGCATTCCGAGTTAGATGTGAAGCATCGATTCCGGATTAAGTGTGGATTCATATATTCCGGATTGGGTCCAGATCTTGTATTCCGGATTGTGTGCATTTGTATGAATTCCGAATTACTTCAAGATCATATATTCCAAATTAGGTGCAAAAACATACATTCCGGATTACACACATGGCTGGATTCCGGATTATGTCGAAAATCAACATTCCGGATTAGGTCCAAAGTCAACATTCCGAACTAGGTGAAGACTCACATTCCGGATTGTTTGTTTTGCTAGGATTCCGGATTAAGTGTAAACACTTATTCCGGATTAGGTTAGGGTTTAGGTATTCCGACTTATGTTAGGTTTTTGTTTCCCGAATTAGTTTTAAACCTTTATTTTTCCCGCTAATTTTCTTAAGTGTTATTTTAATTGTTTTGTCTTAGATTTATTTCAAGTTTGCATTTTTATAAAGTTTTCAAATTTACTTTTTGTCAAGCTTTAATTTCTCATCATTTACTTAATTACTTTTAAAGTCTTAAGTTTTCGTCATTTATCTTTAAAGCTTTAATTTTTCGCCATTTACTTTTTAATCATTTTTAGCTTTATTTACTTTGTCATTTACTTTAAAGTTTGCATTTTTATTTTACTCAACGACAAATCTCTTTCTTTTATCCACCAAAGACAACTGAGTCGCACTTTAATCCGTGATCAATTCGATAATACATTTTTCAAAGAATAACAAAAATCAGTTATTAAAATGGCGCCGCTGACGGCTCTTTTCGTGAAGATTAACGGTTTTCTGTGAGAGACGCGTTGGATTTTGGGATTCGTTCACTCGTGAACGTTATTTTTCGTCTCAAAATTTTTCAACAATCCATAAAAATTCAAAAAATTCAAAAAAATCAAAAAAATCCAAAAACATTTAAAAACTCATAAAAGCATTTCTTTTTTAAAGTTTTGCACCAAAAATATTTTCTTTTCACGTTAACCATTATTTTTCTATTTCTTTGCTATCTTTTTCTTTTGTTGGTGTATGCGTACTAAATCTTCGTCTTATTCTGAGCCCGAGACTCTTGAAGACTTATGGCTGGTGTACACAACAATAATAATCCACCTCACCCCAACCTGAATAATAACAACCATGTCCCTCAACCCGACCTTCGTACGATGGAGGAGCTATGCCAACCTAAAATGAATGGACGTGGAGGACCAATTGCGCCGATGCAAATCACGGCTCCAGAATTTTTGTTGAAGCATCACATGATCCAACAAGTTCAAAATACTTGTCCATTTCGCGGAATACCGGATGATGATGCCAACAAACACCTCGACAAATTCATTACCGTCACTCAAAGCATGAAATTGTCCGGTGTTACCATGGATTTTCTTCTTCTTCATCTATTTCCACACACTTTATCCCACCATGCCGAAAATGGTTTGATCGTCTTCCTAAGAATTAAATTCATACATGGGACGAAATGACTCAACGATTTTTGTCGCGCTACTTTCCACCATCCATGGTAATGAGCCTTCGTAATCAAATCAGTGGTTTCACACAAGAACCTGATGAGTTACTTTTCGATGCTTGGGAACATTATAATGTTTTGATCGATCGTTGTCCTGATCATAATATTCTCCCCGTCACCTTAATTGATACTTTCTACAACGGTTTGACTTGTGATCGTGATACGATTAATGCAGCCGCCGGTAGTACATTTATGAAAAGAAGACCCAAGGAGTGTAGAGAGCTTATAGAGAACATGACCACTCATCAAAAAAATTAGGATTCATCCGCATCCTCAAGAAATAATCCGAGAGTCAATATTTCTTCTACTTCTTCCAGCCCTGAGATGACCGAAGTCACCCGCATGATATCCGAAATGAACAAAAACATCCAACTCATGGCTACAAATCAACTACAACAAGTTAAAGCTGTAGCACTTTCTTGTGAGACTTGCGGCAGTCCTCATTCATACACTGATTGTCCTTCCTCTTATGACAATTCGGAAAACGTGTATGCGGCTAACGGTAACTATTCCTTGGATGGCTATCAAGCCCGACCTCAAGGTGATTGTAACTTGCTAAGTTATCGTTCCAACAACTTTCTTTCACCAGGTTTTTCTCCTCAAAACCACAACCCAAACAACTTCAATAGAAGCAATCCAAACCAACCTCGAACTTCTACTCCATATCACCCACCCGCTGACCAAGCTCCACCCCTCACTCAACCCACGTCATTTAATCATGATGTTGAAACTTTCATAAGGACCCAAGGAGAGGTGGTTAAGAATCTTCAAAGCCAAATCATTAACTTGAAAGGTGATATCACTAAACAAGGGAATGATATTCGAACCAAGCTTAGAAATGATATGCAAACTTCTTTAAGCAATCAAACGAATGATTTGAGGAATATGATGGATAGTTTCTTTCAAAGTAATCAACCCTCTACTTCAGGCTCTCTTCCTTCGAATACCGTGACCAACCCAAGAGGTAATGTGAGTGCTATTACTATACGCAGTGGAGCAACTCTAGTAGGACCATCTACCCCTCCCCCAGTTACTATATCTACACCTCCTCCACCCCCATTTATTCCTCCTACTTCCATGCCTAGTACTAGTTCTACATTACCGTCTCCACCTCTTACGAAAGAAGTACCAAAGAAAAAACCTTCATCATCCCCACCTTCACCTTCTACACTTACACCTCCTAAGCCCATTATTCCTTATCCATCTTGGTTAGACAAGTGCAAATTGCTCACCAAGGATGACATTCAAGTGACAAACTTTTTGAAGAAGATTTCGGGAGTGAACATCACCATTAGACTTGTTGAAGCTCTTGCCCAAATGCCTAAATTCGTTAAGATGTTTAAAGATTTTCTTATTAAGAAGGAGAAGATGGTTGAGTTTGTTAACACCCGCTTAAAAGAAAATTGTTATGCAGTCCTCCTTAAAGAACTTCCAGAAAAACTTGGAGATCCCGGCCGTTTTGTGCTTCCTTGTACATTTAACAAAGTTGAAGAATTTACTGCCTTAGCCGATCTCGGGGCAAGTATAAATTTGATGCCATTAAGTGTTTGGAAAAAGTTATCATTACCCGATCTTACACCAACAAAGATGACTCTTGAGCTAGCAAATCGAACTCTTGCTTACCCCGTTGGTATTGCCGAAGATGTGTTTGTTAAAGTTGGTACCTTCACTTTTCCGGCCGATTTTGTTGTTGTCAATTATAAAATGGACCCTCGTATTCCGTTAATACTTGGAAGCCCATTCTTGAGAACCGGAAAAGCTTTAGTCGATGTTGCCGAAGGTGAACTAATCTTAAGGGTCGGGAATGATCAACAAATTTTTAAGATGGGGAAGATTACAAGCAAATCCAATGGAAGAGAATCGGCGAATATGATTGATGTGCTTCAAGACGAGCTTCTTACAACTACTTGTGAAAGTACAAAGCTTTGTTGGGAATAAATTATGGGTCAGTTCACTAGACGCTGATAAGAAGAGTTCAAGCGCTGATAAGATAAAGTTGAACGCTGACAGCCAAGCGTTGACATTTGAAGAAGTCAACGCTGACAGCCTTGAAGACAAGCACTGATGGAATATATCTTCATACGAATCTTTTTGTTTATTTGTTTCTTTATTTGTATATGGTAAAGATAAACTCGACATTGTATTTTCCATTATTATCTTTACCTAGAATAGTTGATTCGTAGCTTATTGTACAAGACTTCTTAATCTATAAAAGAAGATCTTTTAGGTTAATGTTAATCATCAGATATAATAAGTTTTCACAAGTATTCGACTGTTAAAACCTCTTTCATTGTAATCAAGTTCGATTATTCTAATACAAGTGAAAGTTTGTTTAACATCTTTGTGTTCTAGATTAAGTGTTAATTCCGCATAACACTTAGTTACTTTATTCATAAGCAAAGGTTTCTCTACGTGTATTACTTGATCTAATCTCGTATACACAAAGCTTAATCGATCTAAGTTTGGGATCAACAAGTGGTATCAGAGCTTGTTGAGAAACTTTTGATCTTTAAGTAACGCAAGAACCCTAAAACACCAAAAACCCTAAAACAACGGAACCCTAAATTTCTCAAAACCCTAAAAACATCATGTCTGGCTCAGAACAACCTCCTGCTCCTGTTTTGCTACAAAGCAACACCACAAACCCTAGTATCAAAATTCCCATGTTTGATGCCAGGAACTTCGAGCTTTGGAAGTCCAATTTTGAGCAATATGTAGCCATCCATGACTACACTCTTTGGGAGATTGTTATTGCTAATGCTATTGCTGCAAGGGTAGCTGTTCCTAATTGTCTTGAAGCTGATAAGAAGGAAATGCCTGAAGATGGAAGAGCTGTATCTGCTGAAGATATAGCCAAGAAAAGGGTGGACATGAAAATTTTGAACATCATGAAACACGCCTTGGGTCATGAGAATCAGCACAAGTACAAACGCTTTGAGTCTGCAAAAGAGCTTTGGGAAGCTCTTGAAGTAGCACATGGTGGCAATGCTGACACTAAAGAAGAAAAGAAGAAGCAACTCATGCATGAGTATGCTGTCTTTAAGGCTCAACCTAATGAGAATCTTAGCAGTGTGAGAAGTAGACTAATTGACATTACAAGTCAACTTTCTTTCTTGGGAACACAAATTGATGATATTGACTTGAATGCTACTTTTCTCAAAAGCCTTGGTGAGGTATGGAAGATTGAGGCAAGATCCATTCTTGTCAATAACACCCACAAAACCTCTAGGTTTGATGACATCTTCAACAAACTAAGACTGTTGGAGAATGAATGGCTTTTGGAGAGTGATAATAAACCTTCCAGTAGCAACATGGCCTTCTTCTCATAAAGTGAAGGTCAATTTGATTCCATGAACTCCTATGGACATCCAGTCATTGGATCTGCATGTGTCAACGCTGGATCACATCCTATCAGCGTTGGAACACATCCTGTCAGCGCTGGATCATATCCTGTCAACGCCTCACACTCAAGCGTTGACACTCACAACTTTGGCGCTGATGGAACTAAACCTGCTGGTTTAGATCTAGATACTGTGTGTGCTTTCATTGCCTCTTTGCCCAGTGATTCAAGAATTACTTATGAGGATCTTGAGCAAATAAGTGATGAGCAATTGGAAGAGATGGATATCAAGTGGACTATGGCTCTTGTGAGTTTAAGAGCAAACAGGTTTAATAAAAGGTTCAAGAAGAAGATGACCTTTGATGCTAAGGATGTTGCTGGATTTGACAAATCAAAAGTTGAGTGCTACAATTGTCATCGTATGGGGCACTTTATGAGGGAATGTAGATCTCCAAGAAGATCTGATGCTGGTAAGCCTTCAAGCCAAATGGTTAAGAGCCAAGATTCCAAGGCCATGGTAGTTGTTCAACAAATTGATGGTGTTGGAGGATGGGACTGGAGCTGGAACTTTTTGGCTAAGGATGAGGAAGAGGACAAAGCATTGGTTGCTGAAGTTAAAGAAGAGCATGTTGAATATGCTCTCATGGCACACTCCTCCTCTTCATCAGATAATGAGGTATATGATGATGCTTTCTGTTCTAAGGGTTGTCGTTTAAATACTGAAAAACTAAATAAGGAGATAGTAAAATTATTAGATGAGGCAAGTTCTGAAAGATGCAAAGTATCTAATTATCAAATTGCTCTCACCCAAACAGAAAGAACAGTAGCTGAGTATAAGAAAATGGAGTTTGATTTAAAGGATAAAATAAATATCTTAAAACATGAGTTACATCAAAGTAAAGATATTCAAGATATCACAAATAGGGTTAATCTTGATTTGATAGCTAAGTTAGATGAGGCTAACAAAAATAAAGATAATGTGAGTCTTAAAATCCAGAGATTTGATAAGGCCACACAAACCCTAGGAGAGTGTGTTAGTAAACAAAGAGACTCTAAGGACATGAGTGTGATTGGGATGAAAGATTATACTGGTGTTCCACCACCAGCTGGGGATTTCTATGGTGTCCAATCAAAGGACTTATCTTGGACTGGCTTGCCAGAACTTCAAGAGAAGGAATTCATTCCTCCACCTAGAGTGACTTCCCCAGTTGAAGAGTATAAACAAAAACTGACTAACCTAGATGAGTGGAAGAAAGCTAACCACACTTTGTTTGTTAAGGGAGGTTTGTTGTGTGAAAGTCCAAATGAGCCCACACCAATCACGAGCCATGATCCTACACCTATTAAAATCACACACCCAACCACTGGCAAAGCTGTTGACCTTGGCTCACACACTGTTAGAAAACCTAGTGTTAAGTATGCAGAGATGTATAGGAATACTAGGTCACCAAAAAGCCAAGTTAGTAACCATGGAACAGGCTTCTTTGCTTCTAGACCTAAGACTATGTCTAGAAAAGCCTGTTACACTTGTGGTAGCTTTTCACATTTGGCATACAAATGTGTCAACGCTTCCAATGTCAACGCTGATAGGAACCATTTCAGCGCTGACAAAAGTCAACATAGGTCAAACACTGTCAGACCCAAAACCTTTGTGAACAAAAGTTCACAAGTTGTTAGACCGGCCCCATTCTTTACTAGAGGGTATAACACACATTGCCTAAGACCTTTCCAAGAGACAAACACTTGGTCCAATAGGCAATGGGTTCCTGTAGCAAACCCTAGGTTCAACGCTGATAAAGGCAATCGGGGCGCTGACAAGAACAATTTCAGCGCTGACAAACACACTGCCAAACCTAGGTATTTGCAACCACAGGGAAATGGGTCTAAAGCTTCTACTAGCTTAACATGGAGACCAAAACAAGACCAAAACCCTAATTCTACTCGTCTTTCTATGACATGCAACAGGTTTCATTATATTTCAAAGGTCATGTCAAGACCAATTGGGGTTAACTGGGCTTTTCATCCTAAAAGGGATGAGAATGGGGTTGTTGTGAGAACTAAGTCTGTTCTTATTGAACAACCAGATGAATCCAAGTCTTCTGAGACTTGGGTTCCCAAAGAAAACTAATGTGTTTTCTTTATGTGCAGGGCATTCAAAAGAAGATCAATGATTATGGATATTGAGATAGTGGATGCTCAAGGCACATGACAGGAAAGAAAGACTATCTGACGAACTTCACTCCTATTCAAGATGGTGATAAGGTATACTTTGGAGGGGGCTACGGCACCATCACAGGAAAAGGAACCCTTATCACCAATAATCTACGTTTTGAGAATGTCTTCCTGGTAAAAGAACTGGATTATAATTTGTTTAGTGTATCACAAGTGTGTGATAACAAAAATAAGGTTCTTTTCACTGATACTGAGTGTTTGGTGTTAAGCAAAGATTACAAGCTCCCTGAGGAGAAATACATAGAATTTAGAACACCAAGGCATAAAGACATATATAATGTGAATCTTAATGGAATTAAGATGAGTAATAAAATGTCATGTTTTTATGCTAAAGCTTCAGTAGATGAAAGTAATCTTTGGCACAGGAGATTAGGGCACATAAACTTTAAAAATATCAATAGACTTGTGAGACTTGGTTTAGTTGATGGTTTGCCTGAAAAGGCTTTCCACAATGACCACTCTTGTGTTGCATGTCTTAAGGGCAAGCAGCACAAGGTCTCATTCAAATCTAAACACGTGCACTCTAGTTCTAAACCACTTCACTTATTGCATATGGACCTCTTTGGTCCAACTAATATAGAAAGTTTGAAGGGTAAATCATATTGTTTTGTCATCACTGATGATTTTTCCAGGTTTACATGGACTTTCTTTTTAGCCAAGAAAAGTGAAACTGCCCAAATTTTGATTGATTTCATTACCCAGATTGAAAAGAAGAGTGGTAATGAGGTCAAAATTCTTAGAAGTGACAATGGGGGTGAGTTTAGAAATCAGTTACTAGAGGATTTTTGTGCCAAGAAAGGGATTACTAGGCAGTTTAGCATAGCTAGAACCCCACAGCAAAATGGGGTTACAGAAAGGAAGAATAGAACCCTAATTGAAGCAGCCAGAACCATGTTAGCTGATGCCCACTTTCCTATAGCCTTTTGGGCTGAAGCTGTTAACACAGCTTGTTATGTGCAAAATAGGGCATTGGTCAACAAGATACACAATAAGACACCTTATGAGTTACTTTGGGGAAGGAAGCCAAATATTGGCTTTCTCAAGCCTTTTGGTTGTCATGTAGTTGTTTTAGAAACTAGTGATGGCCTAGGTAAATTTGATGCAAAAGGTGATGAAGGCTATTTCATGGGTTATTCAGTGCAGAGCAAAGGATATAGGGTTTACATTAAAAAGGAAAAACGTATACTTGAAAAGGTACATGTTAGGTTTTTAGAGAGTAAACCTAGTGATCCTGAAAGTGGTCAAAATTGGTTGTTTGACTTGGAACCTTTATCTAGAGCTTTAAATTATATGCCTGTTACTAATCCAGACATTGTGAAGGTAACTTCAAGTGTTTTGGAAAAGAGAATTGGTAATGTTTCAGGTACGCAGGTTGCTAAGAAGGATGGACCACAAGCAGTTGAGTCATCTCCCACACAAGAATATGTTACATTTCCCATATGGACAGATGAGTATTATGCTGCTGCTGCTGTTAGAAAGGATAAAGGTGGTTCTTCAATACCACCAGTTGATAACATGCATGGTCATTCAGGCGCTGACAAGCACAATTCTAGCGCTGACAAGACCAATTCAGACGCTGATGGCTCAAACGTTGACAACAATGATTCTGGCGCTGACAAAAATAATTCCAGCGCTGACAAGCAAAATTCCAACGTTGACAACACTCATGAGCATTTCGTATCTTCCAATTTTGAACAAGGTGAACCTTCAAGAATAAATGAAGAGGTTCAAGATGGAAGAGAGTCTGAAGAAGATATTAGCAACATGGAGGATGATATTGAAGACAACAGAATTCTTGAAAATGGAATTCCTAGATCTACTTTGAAGAATCATCCTCCCTCTCAAATCATTGGGAATATCATGACTCCTGTTCAAACTAGAAGATCTCACCAGACTAATGATAGCTTCATTGCTAATATCCACAAGAAGGTTGATACCCCTCTTGTATAAGCATGTTTGTTTGCCTGTTTTCTGTCACAACAGGAACCCAAGAAGATTTTTGATGCTCTCAAAGAACCTAGTTGGGTGGAAGCAATGCAGGATGAGCTTCACCAATTTGCTATACAGGATGTTTGGGAGTTGGTTGATTGTCCTAGATATGTGAGGCCAATTGGGACAAGATGGGTTCTAAGGAACAAGAAAGATGAAAGGGGTATTGTGGTCAGAAACAAGGCACGTTTGTTAGCTCAGGGATACACACAAGAGGAAGGGATAGATTATGAAGAGGTCTTTGCTCCTTTTGCAAGAATTGAAGCTATAAGAATTTTCCTAGCTTATGCCTCTTGTATGAACTTCACTGTTTATCAAATGGATGTGAAGAGTGCTTTCCTCTATGGAACAATTGTTGAGGAGGTATATGTCATGCAACCTCCTGGTTTTGAAGATCCTGAGAATCCAGACAAGGTTTAGAGAGTGAAGAAAGCTATGTATGGACTTCATCAGGCCCCAAGAGCATGGTATGGTACTTTGTCCACCTACTTGGTGGAAAATGGTTTTAAAAGGGGCACCATAGATCAGACATTGTTTACAAAGAAGAAAGGTAAGGATGTCTTACTTGTTCAGGTCTATGTTGATGATATCATTTTTGGATCCACAAATCCAAAGATGAGTGAAGACTTTTCCAAGCTTATGACAGATAAATTCAAGATGAGTGCAATGGGTGAGATGAACTTCTTTCTAGGATTACAAGTTCAGCAGAAAGAAGATGGTATCTTCATCTCCCAAGACAAATATGTAGCTGAAATCTTGAAGAAATTTGGTTTTTCTCCACATGAAAAGAGTGCTTCCACTCCTATGGATAGGGAACACCCTTGGGGAAAAATTGGAGCTGGAAAAGATGTGGATGTTAGGCACTATAGATCAATGATTGGCTCATTGATGTATCTTACAGCCTCAAGACCTGACATCATGTTTGTTGTGTGTGCTTGTGCACGCCATCAAGTGAATCCCAAAGAATGTCACCTTTTTGTTGTGAAAAGAATCTTTAGGTACCTAAGATGTTATCCAGATCTTGGCTTATGGTACCCAAAAGATTCTCCATTGGAGCTTATTGCATATTCGGACAGTGACTATGGTGGTGACAAGTTTGATAGAAAATCCACAACTGGTGGATGTCAATTTCTTGGGAGTAGATTGATATCTTGGCAATGCAAGAAACAAACAGTGGTGGCAAACTCTACAACTGAAGCAGAATATGTGGCTGCAGCTGCTTGTTATGGACAAGTCTTATTGATTCAGAACCAGCTGTTGGATTATGGGTATAATTTCATGCATACCAAGATTTTTGTAGACAATAACAGTACTTTATGCATTATTAAAAATCCTGTACATCATTCTAAAACCAAACACATAGAAATTAGGCATCATTTTATAAGAGATTGCTTTGAGAAAGGTTTAATACAACCAGATAGGGTAGACACAGAAGATAATGTGGCTGATTTATTAACTAAACCTTTTGATACTGGAAGATTTCAATATTTGGTAACAAATATTGGAATGGTTAATCTCACTTAATATGTGTTTTGGAACCTTTTTGTAAAAGTATGTACAGGATAATGCATTGTTATTGGTCTTTGTGATGATTTAGATTTTTCCACTTTATTTTTCTAACACTGACAAAGGTAAATTTAACGCTGACAAGTGTTATTTTGCCGTTGTTAGAGATATTATTGTCTAACGCTGACAAGAGTTCCTTCAACGCTGATAAGTGTTGTCGGGGCGCTGTCAGCAACAATGTTAGTTTTGTGGTTTTCAATCTAAATGTGTAGGTGGTGTTAGCTTTATGCCATTGGATACAGAGTTGCTTATGGATCTTTGAAGAGCTATTTGGACATGTTTTTGTTTATGGATGATGGTTGGAATATTTATATTCCTATCTTGACATAAATTTTTAATGTTCATATATATTTTGAGAAACTCATGTATCATAGTTTAAGGGGAGGTTTAAGGAACCTTTAGGACTCTTGGGTATTCTTATAATACTCTTATCACAATTCTAGATTGTGTCCACAGGTGAGTATAGGTTAGTTTTACTAAACCATGAGGCACTGTAGCATGCAAAGTTGACAAACTATGCATGCTGCCAAGACATTTTTGGCCTAGAATTGGTTGTGGTCTGTTGGGAGAGTTGGGAATATTTTTATTATGGGTTTACCTGGGAGTTACAAAGGATTTTATGAAATAACTTTGTTGGTAAGTATTTTGGTTAGCAAGGGACACTTGAGGACATTTGTGTCTATCTTGCTTAAGCAAGTGTGCATAAGTGGACAGTGCTTGCCGCCCAGTAATTATTATCAACTTGCAAGATATTTCCCTTAGGATAAATTACTTTGTTAAGGTCTTTTTCTTTTTAAATATTTTTTTTTTAGACGCTGACAAGTTTTTCTCCAAACGCTGTTAAGACCAATCGTGACGCTGACAAGGCTTTAGGCAAATGCTGACAAGAAAATATAGCCGTTGGGCGTTGATGAGTTATTTTTGACCGTTGACACCTAGTGGGCCCTACCCAGTTGTTACTTTTGACTACTCTTTGGCCGTAATTTTTGGGGAGTTGTTACTTTTAATTAATGCATGAGATAAGTTATATTTGATTCAATATTTTCATCATTACTCTTTGAATATAACTGCCTCATTTTTGACCAATCATAATCATGCATCTCTCCTATAAATTTGGCTAACTTTTCATTCTGGGTATTTATACTTTCTTGTCTAACATTTTTCTCCTAGATTTTTCCCATATCACATAACCTAAACAGCTTTCAACATGGCACCAAAGTTCAACTCAAACAATCTGACATTGGAGTTCAAGAGCCAACATAATATGGTATCTTACTTGGACGCTGATAATGATTTGTTCCCTCAGTATTCACAAATGGTGGCATTTTTAAATGCATCCTCCATAAGGTATGCACTTTCTCATGAACCACTAGTTCCTGTCGCACACATTAGACAGTTTTGGAATAATGTAAGTTCCACAACAGCTAATGGAGTGACTACATTAACATCTACTGTTCATGGTAGAACATGGGTGGTCACTGAAGCTTTGGTTCGCCAAGCTTTGCGTCTTAATGACGCTGATGGTGTGACTACCCTTGCCATTGCAACAATAGAACAAGGTCTTAGGGAATTGGGTTATCCTATTCCTGCTGATAAAACTTTAAATAAATATCATAAGCAGGAATTTCCCTCAGATTGGAAATATTTGATACATGTCCTTCTTCAATGCTTAAGTCCAAAATGTACGGCTTTTAATGAAATAAACAGGTCCATTGCAAGTGCTTTGGTTTGTATGTCACGTGGGCTTAAGTATAATTTTTCAAAAATGATTTTTGAAGGGATGTGTAAAAATAAGGGGAGTAAAATGACTTTGGCTTACCCAAGATTTTTGCAAATGGTATTTGATTTACAAGAATATTGTCTTAGGGATCATGACAATTTTTATGAGATCCCTAAGCAAAAGAAAACCATTTTTGACAAAATGATCTCCACAAACAGACCTATACCTCTCACCCAAGCCATGCTTGAAGTAATTCAGGCTGCCCAACCACAACCAGATCTTGAACCTCAACTTGAGCCTGTCCTTAAACCATTACCTTCACCTGAACACATGGACGTTGACCAAGCCAATATCAACGCTGACATTCAATATGTTGGCGCTGACACAGCCAATCCCAACGCTGATGACATCCCTGAACACTCCCAAACACCCCTTAACCAACCCACACCCACACAATCTACATCATCTTCCACCCCCTTACAATCTAGGTTGAGAAAACGCCAAAGGACTGCTGGAGTGTTCTCCTCTAGTGGTCCTAGCCATGTAGCAGAGAGAACCACCTCCACAAGTGTGGCTGGTGACATGGGTGAGGCTGGACCTATTGGTACAGGCTTAGCAGCTGGCCAAGACAGGTCCAACATTGATAAGACCTCATCCATGCCCTATGATTCTATTTTGGGAGGTCAAATCCCCATTCTAGCTGAGGGCAGATTGGAACCTATGACATTGAATGAATTGACGGCTGCTGTCATTAGCTTGCAAAAGCAAAATGTCAGCCTTGTACAAATTGTCAATAATCAGGGCCGTGAACTCCAAGCATTGAGGGAGCGGGTAACTGTTTTGGAGAATCCTAGTAGCAGGAGTAGAATAGAGGAATCTTCCAAAGGGGAGGATGAAGAGGATGAGCTGATTCATACAGCCAGTGAGAAGAGTTCACAATTTAGTGAATCTTTAAATGTTGCTGAAGCACTCACCAACTTGAAGAAGCACCCTATCATTGATACATCCAAGGGTGCTGTCACAAGTGATCTTGGTGTTGACAAAAGTTTGGACGCTGACACATCCAGCGCTGACATAGGTAATCGGGGCGCTGATAAAGGTAACTTGAACGCTGACAAAGTTGCAGGTGGTGTTGATGTATTCCAGTCATCAACAATCATCAAAGATGTGTCTACACAGGTATCTTCATCTACTTTACCTACCATTGATCCAAAAGACAAGGGTAAAGGAATTTTGGTTGAAGAAGAGGTTCCAAAGAAGGATGCAGCCCAAATTGCATTTGATAAACAATTGGCTGAACAACTTTTGGAGCAAGATTTGAAGAGAAGTGGGACATCACCATTTGTTGCCACTTCTGAGAGTGAGGAAGAGAGTGATGATGAAAAAGAAGGAGCTAGCTCAGATTCAAGTGTTCAAATCATTGAAGATCCAGAAAGACTTGAATATGGGGATGAGTTGGCAAAAGAAAGGTTGAGAGATTTGAGGATGCAGGTTGATTTTGACCTTCCAGAAATCACCAGAATGTACCATGCTTGGGAAGAAAAGGTAATGGAAAACCCAGGGATGAGTTTGTTAGATCAAATTTGGGGGTTGGAAATTCTTCTCAGGGTACAAGATGATATAAAGGTGATTTTGAAGTATAATGCACAAGAGGTCAAGACTTGGCTTAGAAGAGATAGTAGGCAATTGTATTACAAGTTGCTTAGATGCCATCAACCTGGATGGACATACAAGAAGTTGCTGGCTTTATCTTTTGAGGAGCTAGAGTACAGGGCACATCCTATTTGGAGGCATGTGCAAGAAAATAATGTCTTACAGTTTCTTTCAGAAGAAAGGAAACAGGAGCTTGCTGAGGAAATGCAGATTGCAAAGGAGATGAGGATTGCTCAAAGACCAGTGAAGAAAGGAGTTCCTCTCCAATTTCCCAAAGATATGAATGTGTATGATCCAAGTGAAACTGTCATAAGGAAGCATTTCAAGCTTTCTCCATTGGAAGCTTCAGATTTGGTTAATGTAGTATCTCTAGATGCCAGAAATCCAATCATAAGTTTTGATGAAGATGAGTGTGGATTTTGGAAAATTGGCAGATTTGGGAAGGAGGTACACACTTTCACTTCAATTATTTCTATCTTTGCAAGCATAGACAGAGAAGACTTGGTACATCTATGGAGATTGATAGAGGCCAAGTATAAAGCTGAAGCACCTACTTCAGCAAATGGAATAAGACTATGGCACACATTTTTGACTTTGTGTGGTCCAAGGGAAGCAGATCCTGCTGTATGGAAGGATCTTGAAGATGACCTCAGTGGTCTTCATTGGAGGCTTTATTCTACTTGTGGTGTGTTTCATTTGAGCTCTACAAAGTTTTCAGAGTATCTACTTGTGGATGCTGACTATTTCTTGTCCAAAAAAATATTGGAGAAGATGAAGGAGACACCCTTGGAGATTGATTACACTAGTGACGTGGCCAAAGACTTGATTAGATATGTTTATCACCAACATAAGAAGTTTTTGTAAGATTCCTCCTAAGCCTTAAGTATTTATTCAGAAACTTGATCATTGGAATAGATATCAAGTTTAGGGGAGGATTGTTGGGAATAAATTATGGGTCAGTTCACTAGACGCTGATAAGAAGAGTTCAAGCGCTGATAAGATAAAGTTGAACGCTGACAGCCAAGCGTTGACATTTGAAGAAGTCAACGCTGACAGCCTTGAAGACAAGCACTGATGGAATATATCTTCATACGAATCTTTTTGTTTATATGTTTCTTTATTTGTATATGGTAAAGATAAACTCGACATTGTATTTTCCATTATTATCTTTACCTAGAATAGTTGATTCGTAGCTTATTGTACAAGACTTCTTAATCTATAAAAGAAGATCTTTTAGGTTAATGTTAATCATCAGATATAATAAGTTTTCACAAGTATTCGACTGTTAAAACCTCTTTCATTGTAATCAAGTTCGATTATTCTAATACAAGTGAAAGTTTGTTTAACATCTTTGTGTTCTAGATTAAGTGTTAATTCCGCATAACACTTAGTTACTTTATTCATAAGCAAAGGTTTCTCTACGTGTATTACTTGATCTAATCTCGTATACACAAAGCTTAATCGATCTAAGTTTGGGATCAACAAGCTTGATGATTTTGTCGTTTACAACAACCCTGTTTTCGAGCCTATGATAATCCACTTTTTCAAGAAAATGTGGAAGATTCTGAAGATCATCTCTCCAATTTTGATGCCCCACCAATATATGATGCTCCACCAATCTATCATGATGATTTTAGTTCCGATATGGATGATTATGATGATTTATCTTCAGAGTATAAAGACATGCCAACTTATGATGACTTTGATGATGTCGATACTCTTTCGAGTGATTCTTCAAATGATATGTCTCCTAATGATGATTATGCTCCTATTTTTGATGAAAATCCACCGCCAACAATGCTTGATCCTACTTTGGATGATTACCCATTTGAGGAAGATTTTGCTACTTTTCTCTATACATACTTTTCCAATGAGAATGATTATCCTCCTTTGGACTTTGATTATGGTCTTTATCCTCCTTAGGATGTTAAGAAACCCGTTTCAAAGGAGAAGAAGCCGGACGATACCGATATCCGTAGTACCTATGTCTTGACACCTCTTTATCCACCTTCTGAGGATGAGATTGTGCGGTTTATGGGCGAATCTTCAAGGTCTACTAAGTTTATGTCTTATTTTCCCCTAAAGGAATAGGTGTTCGATCCGGGTATCACGATTTTTAAGCCATGTCAGTATCCATCTGATGCAATAAAAGGAAAGACTTTTGGAATCTATGGAGCGATGCTTGCACTTCATCATACTTTCTACCACCGTGCTCAATCTTTGTTTAAGGGAACCTCGCCTACTCTTCTTTGGTTTGTCTTGTTCACCTTAAGCCTGTGATATTTTATGGATGAAAACCATGTATTTGATCCCGGTGGATGTTCTTTAAGCTTCTTACCATTGTAATCAAGGTCGATTCAGGCTCACGACTCGGTGAACAAAAACAAGCACTTCTCGGGAGGCAACCCGAGTATCTATCCTTTTTATCCGTTTCTATAATAAGTGTAGGGGGAGCCCCGTTGTTGTTTGTTGTTTTCTTTCTTATGATGTGCAGGGATTGGCGCTTTCAAAGATTCACTTTTGATGACTTTTGACGACCCGTGATTCCGTGTACCCGTCTTCCCGGTTCTATCCTAAACTCTTTTGATTCACTATTTTATATTCTTCAATATTAAAATAGGAATCACTTTAGTTGTCTCTTCCTTAGCAATATTTAAACAACGTGCACAATGTCCTAAGTGTAGGGGAGGTTATTTCCACATGCTTAAACATTGAGGATAATGTTTATATTAAGTGTAGGGGCACCTCTATCAAAGTTAAGTGGGCTTTTCCATTAATTTGTCCTCATTTTAACCGAAAAATTGATTTTTCGATATTTTTCAAAATTTTTGATCTATTTTGGTCTATTAGTATTTTCCTTTGTTATCGTTATTTTCTTTCATTAGAAAAAATTTTAAAAAATGGTTTTAATAAGTTTAGATGTCTTTGATATATTAGGCCCGTCATGAATCTTTTGACTCAACCCGAGTTTACTTATCTAAGTTTACTCTAGCTAGTATCCTTAACGTGTTTAAGTCAAGTTTTGCTAGGCTTTTATATAGGCAACTTTAAAACGAGAAAGTCTTAACTTTTACGGGTTAAGAACAAGAACTTTTCGCAAGTTCCTATAATTGATCCTAGAAAAAGTCGTTTATCAAGGGAACTTTAAAATGCGAATTCTAAACTTAAAAAAGTCTAAGAAGTTGCAAGATACTATAGATAACTTGAAAACTCAAAACTTTGATTTAATAGGCTAAGCATCCACGAGTCTCATTCCTTGAGATTTTAAATTGTGGAGAACGAGAGATGATAGAGTCAATTATAAGTTTGGTATTCTTTCATGAATTTATGTGAGTTAATTATGAACTTTTTCTCCCATCGCTTGTTAATAAATATAATTGCAGTAAGTAAGGTTGTACGATTTGAAAAGTTACTTAGCTTCTAGCACAAGATCGTTTAAAAGTTGCTCGGTATTAATTAGAGTTCATAGCCAAGGCATAACTTATTGAAGCGGGATGCGAAGATTGGCGAGTCCGAAAAGTCCCTAACAAGGCATGAGGGCTAAATTTTGTTGCTAAAGATCCAAAGTGATGTGAAGAATCATTTATCAAACATCAATATGAAGGATCGAGACACACGACGAAAAGCAAATACGCCCCTAAAGATCATGGAGAAGTCTATCCAAAAAGGCCCTAACAAGGTATGAGGATGTCACACCCCACCATGGCGGAATATGGGGCACGACGTATGGATATCATCACAACAATAGCGTGTCTATAGAGATAACTAAATGCAAATATAATGTCAAAAATGGCGACACAAATGTCATGACAATACCTCAACAATGCAGGAGTCTAGGTAAGTAGGTAACAGTCCTACCACTTACCCAAGACAAACAATAAACATAAACCAAACAAACATATAGGTGCCAACATGTATCACTTATCAAACAAAAAAAACATAAAGGTAAACTAAGAAGGAACGGGGATCTCCTTCTATATGCAATCCTAATGCATCCAAATCTAGCCACTCCTATCCTCAAGCTTAACCACATACTCACTTGAAAGAGACACTAAAACACGTCAACATAAAGTTGGTGAGAGTCATAGGTTTAGACTCAAACGCCAAATCATACCAAAAAGCTGTGAGTAACAACCATCAACACAATAACATATGTACAATGTGTTACAATTTATTAACAACTAACATTCAAGATCAAACATTCCAAACCAAAATCCAATGCCCTCAGCCTTACCAAACACCATGGTACCATAGATGATCACAGTGTGTACCTATCCCAAGGCCACTACCTTGTCATTATCCATTGGTCCCATAGACGATCACACTATGTACCTATCCCAAGGCCCCTACCTTGTCAAACCACAATAACTGAGACGGCACGTGTCCCCCGATCCAAATCATACACAATCAAGAATCACATAACAGTTAATCACATAATGTACACACAAGTCCATCACAAACCTTAAAAACATTCACATCATCAATTTATAAATAACTCAACACAGTGTCTCTTCCATCCCATCTGGAGGTCAATATCAATTGTAAGCATGGGACTATGAAACTCACCTGATTGAGCTTCCCCAAACATCCGTGCACTAGCAAAAAGCTAATAAACCAAAAACACATAATCAAAACATGAACCAAACACTAAAATGGATCATCAACCTATGATGGACATCTAACCTTATCCCATATATATACCTCATATATATGCTCTAAGCATCTCATTACACCCCTCTATAAAGCCCTTAACTCGTTTACTTCATAACCCCTCCCGTTAATATTTTACCCAAAACAGTCCCAGTTTTAGGTCTCCAAACTATAAGCCAAACGCCCACTTAAACATACCCATGATCTCTGTAAAGGGAATATTTATGCCCTTACATATGTTAGCTAACACCTCCCATTTTTCCCAACCTTAAAGCTACTGTTAAGGCCCCGATATATATATATATATATATATATATATATATATATATATATATATATATATATATATATATATATATATATATATATATGTATATATATATATATATATATGTATATATATATATATATATATATATATATATATATATATATATATATATATATATATATATATATATATACATATATATATATATATATATATATATATATATATATATATATATATATATATATATATATATATATATATATATATATATATATATATATATATATATATATATATATATATATATATATATATATATATATATATATATATATATACTTTTGTCATTCCAGATTTACTGACTTTAAACTTACAAAACGTTTGTTACTATTAGAGGGTCTTACCCTAAACCACAACCTTATCCCAAGTGCAGATACTTACTACAATATATAAACCATCTCTCATGTTCGTGAGAAGATCCCAATGCAACCCTAAGTACCCCAAACAACCCAAAACTTAAAAAGAAAACAGGCTGACTTCAAAACTGTTTTGACCTCCGACTGTTGTAACCTGTTTTTAACCCACTTCCAGACCTCCAATTTAACTCTAGTTTCTTTCATTGGAAAGCCACTTTAAATAGCTTTGCAGGGATATGTGGATCGCAAATTAAGAGTTTGTAGAACTCCCAATATGATCAAAACAATTGACTCAAAATTCTGCCCAGTTTTTAAAAACGGGTTTAACAAAATCAACTTCATTAATTAACCCTAATCCCTCTGATTACAAGCTTTAATTTATGTAATCATCATATTATGATTAATACAACATTAGTTCACTGTTTTAAAATTAAACCCTAACCTAAATCCATCATAAGATGATTAAAGAAATCATAAAAACAATTTAATTGAAAAGGGTTTGAAGATTTTACCTTAGATTTTTTTGGAAAACAAGATTTTTGATGAAGAACCCTATTTTTCTCCATGGATGTCGACCCATACTTGATCTCCAGGGATTTTATGAGGTGCTTTGATAAATATAAGGCTTTCTATACTTTCCTAACAAGTCCTTGGCCCATATACAAAAGCTCGGTTCCCTTTTTCCCTTTTTTCCCCTTTTCTTTTCTTTGGTGCGTCTAAACCGACCCAAACACCCCTAATTTCGATTTTTTTAATTATTTAATATTATGTTATTAACATTACCTTAATTTACCTTAATTTATTTCAGCTCCTAAAGCTTCCAAAACCTCAAAACCGTCAAACTAGTCAAATTTACGCGTTTTACCGTAAAAGACGTAAAATATACACTTTTAATAAAAATCTTAAACTTTGAAATAAACTTTATAACTAAGTCCTAAATGACTTAAAACCATCCCGAAAAATATTCATATGACTAAATACCTCATCCGAGACCTCTAAATGTTAAACCGTAAATCGTAAAAATTACGATTTTCTATAATACATATACGTATACGTAAAACCACTAAATAACACCATCTCACTTCATAGTCACTACCATGTGAACTCATGAACATGAAATCATCACACATCGTTTCACTCACAAGGTACCCCGTACCGGAAACGATATCCAAACCACAATCTATTCACACCAATTATCACATAAACACGTAAAGACACGTAACTAGCACAAAACAAAACTAAGTGACGAACCTCAAAACCAGGGTTCTCACATCACTCCCTCCTAATAGAAATCTCGTCCTGAGATTTACTCCTTAGGATCAAACACACAAACAACAAACCACATGAGGATACTTGTTCTAAACGAACTCCTCTCATTTCCATGTGAACTTTAGTTCAAGTTTCAAAATACCACATATACAAACCAAAAATAATTAAACTCATTGCCAAACTCTTGACCTCACAGTCAATAAATCTCACAGATGACTCTTTGATAAAACAAAGACTCTTACTAACACAAGTCCCGAATAACCGTACATGCAAAATGCATTCTCAAACAACCTTTACCAATCTCAATACATGAAACGTATCATGTATACAACTCATTTCCCCCAGGTAATTCTATGCTCACAAGCTAATGGTCCGATATTTCCAAAGATCATAAATGGACCTACAAAACTCTACATCAACTCTTCCATTTTACCAAAACGTACCACCCGTTACTATGGGTGAAACTTCCTACATAACTTTGTCACTAACTCTAGTGGTTTCCTCCTTTTCTACATAGCATCCCTTGTTGCTCACATCCTTTCCACAACATCATTACCACATTAGTAGCCTCTTTTACCAACTCTAGTCCACAATAGGACAACTCACCCTATCCATTCATATAGTGCCTCAAATGGCATTTATCGACTTCTAGTATGATAACTATCATTATAGGAAAACTCAGTCATCGCTAACGAGTTTCCTAACTACCTCTAAATCAATCACCCATGCCCTCAGTGTAACACCTAAGGTTGTATAAATATCTCACTTGCCTATCCTTTCTCAGTTAGCTGGATATACTCATATCCAATCATGTACATCAACTCCCTTTAGTCCGTACCCCAAACTACTTAAAAATTCCAATTTCCTTACAAAGTGACCTATGACGGTCTTTCACATATCCATTAGTTCTTCCAATCCAAATCATCTTATGATCTATACACATCATGAAAAGGACGGTTATCTCAGTTAGTCTATCAACTGCCATCCAAACCCATCCTACAACTACATCCATTAAATTTGGATAGCTCATTAGTAGCACCTATACACTTCTTTCTCACTTTTCTTCATCTTGTCTCGGTTAGACCAAGCCCTTCATCCCTATGGCACATCACACCTATAACTCCTCATCCATTCGATTATCGACACTAAGCCTCCCAAACAATCAGTATAGGTCAGTGCCATTTCCTTTTCCACACTACGACAGTATTAGCCTGCGTTGTGCTTTATTCTACTCATTAGGCTCTACCAAAGTTTTACCTTCGGTTCCTATCTCGACCTATTTCATTCATGCTTCGCTTCTATACACACTTCCTTCTTCTTCCTCAACTCATACCATACATCACGATGTGATGCTTCCCTTCGTTTCTTCCCTTGCCATAGTCCTTCATAAGGCACTCCATACCTATTAGGTTAACTTTTACGCAACACCCTCTATTCCATCACATCTATACGCAATCCTTCCAACTTCTCAACTACGTGACTACTCATTCCTCTTGAAATATGAGATGAATTAGTCAGTCTATCGACTATCACCCAACTCTCGTCACTTTCACCAATTTCGGCCCTTTCTAAGCTACTCCTACCTATGTAGTAAGTATAGACTACGTCCCTTTTATCCATATGATTGTCCAAGCCACGCAACATACATGTTGACGCGTTCTCTGCTTTAGACAACTCAACTCGTGCAACCTACATCCTTCATCCAAACCACCCTAATACGTCATCCCTATAGTTCAAGTTCGTCTCAGCTTCACTTCATTCTTCTTACTCCAAGTCTCATCAACCATGCTTGCATTTCCCAAATGGTACTTGGCCTTGCAATTTTCTTACATCACTTAACTCCACCCATCATCTTTGTCAAATGTTCAATCAAGATGATTGAGTATGTGTTGGAGACGTTCATGATCCGTATAGATCATTCTCTACGTCTCGTACACAAAATGACTCTAGCATTCTAGGCAGATATAACAATCCAGCTCCACTAACTAAGTCTATCCAGTTCTTCCAAATCTTCAGTTCTTACAACGTATAAGCAACCGCCTTTCTTTGTCGTTCTCGTATACATCCAAATCCCTGCTCCACGTATCGTCATGCTTCACGAATTCATCCAGTCCTTTCGATAATGCCAAGATCGGCTCATTATCCAATCCACCTCTTCAGCCTCCAAAATGCTTCCTCATCCTTCTTCACTTCGCCCCTTGCTGGTTCCATGATATGCCATCATCTCTAACTACTCATCATGGTAAACTTAATACTAAAACTCACACTCGAAAATCTTACGTATAACTTCACTCCAAAACCAACACATAATTCGCCTCACTCTCCTTCTCAGATTTGAGTAGATCAAGACGTCGTCGATGCTCCCGATGACAACTCTGTATACACGTTCATGCACACTTGGTTCATTGACACCGTGAAAGCCGCTAGTGCTTTGGCGAAGCCAAATGCATAACCGTAAACCCGAAGCGTTCATACAACATCCTTAGCAGTTTCAACTATGTCCTCCTTGCACCCTCTCTTAGCGGCAATACGAATAAATTCCTACCTCGTTCTACTTGCAAAATTCTACACGCATTTTAAAAGACCAATGCTTCCTCTCATTAGCCCACTCAACCGCTTTCCACATCCAATCTACTACTAAGCAACTTAACTTTTACCTTGCATCCGTTGCAATTTCCATCAACCCTTGTTCTTGAAATCATTCCATCAATAATTTCCTTGGAAAGGCACTAACTCCAACTCCTCTCACTTCTCCTACTTGCTCTATTTATGGTTCTACCTCACAGTAATAGGCAAACCTACTAAATTTCAGGAAATTTTCAGAAAACTTACATGCCTTATGCACAATCATAAATACCTTTGAGGTATTGTATCCCCTTCCAACACTCTCTATGGCGCATTACTTGTGCTAGTATCCCACAAATCTCTGTTCATCTCCTTGGTACTCCTAAGAGACCTCATGACCACATTAGTTCGTCTACGAACTTCTTTCCTCCCCACTAAGGGCATTCCGACCGTTCTCTCATGGTCACCTACTTAATCGTGTAGGCGCGACCAAGTCTTTCATATGACTACCTCAACGCTCCCGAACAATACGAAACAAAAACTACATCCTGAATCCATCAGATACGATCAACGAATCAAACCTATGGATAACTAACGACGTTTCACATGCACCAATTAAAACAAGTCAAAAACCACGAGACTGAAAAGAAAACTCAAACCCAGAACATGTATCAATTCAAAATGACCCATGACAACGAAAAATAATCTAAGAAACACCCAATGGCAACCAAAACATATTACGCCCCGCGACATATTATTTAAACCGTGCAAAAGATCGACTTTTCCAAAAGAATATATATCTTTTTTTATTATATTTTTATTATTACCTCCCACATCTATGTGACACAAACAATCTACAAACAACCCTCTTGACGAACTCAAAACTCAACTCAAAAACTAGGTATCCCGTGCATCCCAAATCATAAAAATAAACTACTATTCAAACTCGACCTTTAACCCGACACTTGTACAATAATTTCGGCCAAGATACTGACCTCCCATGACTATACATTCTGAATATTTGAAAGGTACATTCCGAGTACATAAATTTAGGCTTTTGAGTCATCCAAAAAGCTTTAAAAACGAACAAGTTATGACCAAAACAGTTTTATATTAATGAAAGATAAAATTGTATGTGAAATCTTCATAAACTCAATTTAACCTTGTATTAATAATTATAAATGACGTGAATCGGTTAAACCCAATTATATAAACTATGTAAGTAGAAAGAAATTTTACTTCGCTTTATTTTAAAGAAAGTCTTTTAAAATTTGAAATAAATAAGTGTTGATTAAAAGAAATCCTATGTTACATCTTGTTTCAAACACGACTCCAACACCTTACCCTTATTTTACCGAATACAACCAACCACCTAACTCAATATATACCGACCAAAAGAAATGCAAGACCCAACACAAAAGGTTTCATTATCTCAAAAGAAATCCCAAGTTATTTCAATAGGCTTGAAACCAAAAACACCATTTTGAAACGTACACGTGAAATACGAAACTCAAAGAGTACGCTACAAGACACACTTCAAAAGATTCAAAACATCGTTGGAACTCCACCAAACTCGAGCTCTAATAAATTGTTTAAACACAAGAGTGTACTAGGTACGTTCAAGTTATAATAACTACTGAACGACCGTAAATCATAACATAACATCTATTAGTATATATACATCCGCATATGTATACCTATCGAATCTCCCAAACATACTCGTTATCATACACGTAAGTCAATCAATCGCTTTGTACGCTCGTTTTTCCATACGAGTAATCACCTTCTCACCATCTCACCATGCCACAACAAGGCATAAATCCCACCTCCAAAACCAAACCATATCGTGTGACCGCATAATCACACAACACGACTATAACCCAAAACATATAACACACTAATAAAAATAGCCATATCGTAGGCAGCCGTTACATAAACCCATATATTATAAATATACCCAAAATCCACATCTCATCATATACAAGCATGTACTAACTCTCTTTCATGCAATCATACTTGAGAACCCATTGAAGTTGTGGTACTTGTATAACTATGTTGGCCACCATACTTATACAATTACCCTTTCCCCAATGCACTCCCTCCTATGATGACACTTATAAGAATCAATACAACATATAACACATAAATCCATCTACTCACATAAGCTCATAACCACATAACCAAATAGGTCCAAAACCCCATCTATTAAAATAACATAGTAAAACTCTTGGAATACCGAAATCCATAGTCTAGCTAAAACAACATAGACTAAATCCAAAACGAAAACATAATCAGTTATAAGTCATGTCGCCCATAAGAGTGGAAACAGCTTAAAATCCTTCCTACCCATGTACTCCTAGTAACTCGAACCACCACACGATTCTAAGGGAACATGACTTAAACATCAAAAGAAAAATAACATACCTCAGGTATGTAAAATAAATCGACAAAAGATAGAAACTACCTTGTACCAAATTATGTACTATAATGTACAATTTAAGCAAAATACAACAATGACTAGCGTGGACGATTATGGTTCAACCCGCGCTAGTCACAAACCCAAAAAGAAAATAACATGTGACTAAGTATGAACTTACTATGGTTCAATTCATACTAGTCAAAACATCACAATAAATAACATCCAAACACATCAATTATTATAAAATGCACACATACACCTATGACACCTATATGTAGGGACCCTTAAGCTATAGACTAGGCTACACGACTAGGCAACCTAATTCTCTATAACCATTGTCTCTGATACCATTCTGTCACACCCCACCATGGCGGAATATGGGGCACGACGTATGGATATCATCACAACAATAGCGTGTCTATAGAGATAACTAAATGCAAATATAATGTCAAAAATGGCGACACAAATGTCATGACAATACCTCAACAATGCAGGAGTCTAGGTAAGTAGGTAACAGTCCTACCACTTACCCAAGACAAACAATAAACATAAACCAAACAAACATATAGGTGCCAACATGTATCACTTATCAAATAAAAGAAACATAAAGGTAAACTAAGAAGGAACGGGGATCTCCTTCTATATGCAATCCTAATGCATCCAAATCTAGCCACTCATATCCTCAAGCTTAACTGCATACTCACTTGAAAGAGACACTAAAACACGTCAACATAAAGTTGGTGAGAGTCATAGGTTTAGACTCAAACGCCAAATCATACCAAAAAGCTGTGAGTAACAACCATCAACACAATAACATATGTACAATGTGTTACAATTATGTATTAACAACTAACATTCAAGATCAAACATTCCAAACCAAAATCCAAGGCCCTCAGCCTTACCAAACACCATGGTACCATAGATGATCACACTATGTACCTATCCCAAGGCCACTACCTTGTCATTATCCATTGGTCCCATAGACGATCACGATATGTACCTATCCCAAGGCCCCTACCTTGTCAAACCACAATAACTGAGACGGCACGTGTCCCCTGATCCAAATCATACACAATCAAGAATCACATAGCAGTTAATCACATAATGTACACACAAGTCCATCACAAACCTTAAAAACATTCACAGCATCAATTTATAAAATAACTCAACACAGTGTCTCTTCCATCCCATCTGGAAGTCAATATCAATTGTAAACATGGGACTATGAAACTCACCTGATTGAGCTTCCCCAAACATCCGCACACTAGCAAAAAGCTAACAAACCAAAAACACATAATCAAAACATGAACCAAACACTAAAATGGATCATCAACCTATGATGGACATCTAACCTTATCCCATATATACCTCATATATATGCTCTAAGCATCTCATTACACCCCTCTATAAAGCCCTTAACTCGTTTACTTCATAAGCCATCCCATTAACATTTTACCCAAAATAGTCCCAGTTTTAGGTCTCCAAACTATAAGCCAAACGCCCACTTAAACATACCCATGATCTCTGTAAAGGGAATATTTATGCCCTTACATATGTTAGCTAACACCTCCCATTTGCCCCAACCTTTTTTTGGTAATGGGTTACCCCAGTAAATATATTAACCAAAAAAGCATTTAAGTACAAAGGAATGTGGCTGAGATACCACATTAACCTCAAGCTACATGCAGCTTGTTAACAAAGACTATGAAACATCAAAAGCCCTAATCTTAAAGCTACTGTTAAGGCCTCGATATATATATATATATATATATATATATATATATATATATATATATATATATATATATATATATATATATATATATATATATATATATATATATATATATATATATATATATATATATATATATATATATATATATATATATGCTTTTGTCATTCCAGATTTACTGACTTTAAACTTACAAAAAGTTTGTTACTATTAGAGGGTCTTACCCTAAACCACAACCTTATCCCAAGTGTATATACTTACTACAATATATAAACCATCTCTCATGTTCGTGATAAGATCCCAATGCAACCCTAAGTACCCCAAACAACCCAAAACTTAAAAAGAAAACATGCTGACTTCAAAACTGTTTTGACCTCCGACTGTTGTAACCTGTTTTTGACCCACTTCCCGACCTCCAATTTAACTCTAGTTTCTTTCATTGGATAGCCACTTCAAATAGCTTTCCAGGGATATGTGGATCTCAAAATAAGAGTTTGTAGAACTCCCAATATGATCAAAACAATTGACTCAAAATTCTGTCCAGTTTTTAAAAACGGGTTTAACAAAATCAACCTCATTAATTAACCCTAATCCCTCTAATTACAAGCCTTAATTTATGTAATCATCATATTATGATTCATACAACATTAATTTACTGTTTTTAAATTAAACCCTAACCTAAATCCATCATAAGATGATTAAAGAAATCATAAAAACAATTTAATTGAAAAGGGTTTGCAGATTTTACCTTAGATTTTTTTGGAAAACAAGATTTTTGATGAAGAACCCTAATTTTCTCCATGGATGTCGACCCATACTTGATCTCCAGGGATTTTATGCGGTGCTTTGATAAAAATAAGGCTTTCTATACTTTCCTAACAAGTCCTTGGCCCATATACAAAAGCCCGGTTCCCTTTTTCCCTTTTTTCCCCTTTTCTTTTCTTTGGTGCGTCTAAACCGACCCAAACACCCCTAATTTCGATTTTTTTTTAATTATTTAATATTATGTTATTAACATTACCTTAATTTACCTTAATTTATTTCAGCTCCTAAAGCTTCCAAAACCTCAAAACCGTCAAACTAGTCAAATTTACGCGTTTTACCGTAAAAGACGTAAAATATACACTTTTAATAAAAATCTCAAATTTTGAAATAAACTTTATAAATAAGTCCTAAATGACTTAAAACCATCCCGAAAAATATTCATATGACTAATTACCTCATCCGAGACCTCTAAATGTTAAACCGTAAATCGTAAAAATTACGATTTTCTATAATACATATACGTATACGTAAAACCACTAAATAACACCATCTCACTTCATAGTCACTACCATGTGAACTCATGAACATGAAATCATCACACATCATTTCACTCACAAGGTACCCCGTACCGGAAACGATATCCAAACCACAATCTATTCACACCAATTATCACATAAAGACGTAAAGACACGTAACTAGCACAAAACAAAACTAAGTGACGAACCTCAAAACCAGGATTCTCACATCACTCCCTCCTAATAGAAATCTCGTCCTGAGATTTACTCCTTAGGATAAAATACACAAACAACAAACCACATGAGGATACTTTAAGGCTGCAAACCATGGAAACCATGCTTGATACTTTAAGCTTATACTAACTCACTCTACATCTCAATAGTGAGTCAAGTATCCAATCAATGAAGGTTTGAGAGGGAAAAAGGGAAGAATCACAAACCACAAACAAATGTCAAGGCAAGGATTGTGGAAACCTTGGTTTTCGGATCTTTTAAGCTACTAGGAATGCATCATGTTCATATGATTAAATAATCAAAGCGGAATTAGAACATAACACATTAACAAGGTGTTTGGACAAAAAACATGAATTTAAAACAAATGAATTGCTAACTATATTAATAATTAACAATCACTAGACGTGTATACATTGAATCCCACGTCTAGTCGACACACGCTTTAGGTTTACATTGTGAATGAACTTATGAATAAACCTAATACCCTTGGTTCCTTTTATAGTGTAAGGATTAGGGTTTACAAGAGATAAAATCAAATAAAAATGTAAATCTTCTACTTAAATAAACTTATACAAAATAAATCATGCATGTTTATCTAAATAGAAGCTTCCAAAGGATTCTTGTCTACGTTTCTATCAATGCTTACATTGTACATGACAATGCTTGGATTGTACATGACAATGCTTGCTTCTGTCAACCTTGGATTTGCTCTTGTCAACGCTTGGATTGCTCTTGACAACGCTTAGACAAAATCTTCATGTTTTCTTCGTTTTTGAGTTTCTGCCACATCAACTTTTTGACCCAACAATCTTCCCCTAGTTGATGTCGGCGTAACTCTATGTGTATCTCTTGTAAGTTGTACATGATCTTCAAATTGCTTCCCCTCAAGTGTAGCATGTATTTCTTCCCCTTTTTGTCACATCAAAAGGGAAGTAAATAATGTATGCAATCTTGAAGATTCTCCAAATGTAGGCTCTATGTAATGATCTTGAAGAAAAATAAATAAAGTATTCTTGATGTAGAAGTAGAGTAGCCCAAACCTATGTTCCATGTCTTGTACTATCCATGTGATGAAGAACTCATACTGATGTCACTAAGTATAAGTAGACCTCGATCCCTTGTCAATATTCTCATCCTTTGTGAGACACTGAGCACGATAATGTAACTCCTTCAAGTGTTATGAAAGTCTTCGTCACCAACCATGTAAAGCACGAACAAGTTATCTTCAAACCAATGGGATCCATCCATGATTTAAAGATATGATAAAACACAAACTCGCGAAAATCTTCTTCAATCATCAAACTTACCATAAGAATTCTTCCCCTTAAGCCAACACCTCTTCATGACGATTTTAATGGAATAACGTCTTCATACCATATGTAAAAGCTACCAATATGGATAACTCTAAGGCTATCCCGATTACATAATAAAATATCCATCAAATTCCCACGACTAGTTGCTAACTCGCATTAAGATCATTAATCCCTTTTAAAAATATCCGAGCCATAAATATCAACATGATATTCTAAATAAAAACAGAGATTCCATGTACCATAGCGTTTCTCCCTTTTTGTGTGCTAAAAACGTACCAATTTTCTCAACATCAGCCATTCTTTTGTTGTCCGAGAACCTTCATTGTCCAATATCTTAGTCGTATGCATTATCAGATATCGGATAAAACCTATCAACGCTTGAGCAAGCGTTTCTCGGACAACTCATGTCAACGCTTCCCATCAGCGTTCGACTTATTTGTTTCAGCGTCAAAATAACAAACGTCAGCGTCTACTTTAAACCTTGTCAGCGTCGAACCAAAAACTTTGTCAGCGGCTAAATAATTCATGACAACGGTTAATTCGAACCACAACTGTGTTACTTCTTTTTCTTTGTGCCTTTTCTTTATACAACGAACCAATTCATGTGATGTGGGACCACACTTTGCTTCCTTTGATTCGTAAGAAAAAGCCTAACATGAACCATAATTCAACTATTTTAAATAGTTATCCCATACCTTTTGTTGCTGCTTTATACTTGCACAGTTGCCATCTTTGACCAAATCTTTTCTTTAATTGAAACTAACAATCATTTTTATCAATTATATCCTCTTTACCAATTCTTTTGATCACAACATGGACCAACACGTGATTTCTGTGTTCTGGCCCCAGCAGCTTGCATACGTCTTTTTCAAAGCCAATCCAAAAGTGCTCCATGTCTGGCCCACGTTACTTTTGATAGTAGCACTCATTCACCAATCAAACAGTGCAATCACATATGAATACTACACAGCCTCAGCCCAAAAAGCTATGGGGAAATAAGCATCAGCCAACATAGTCCTGGCTGCTTAATTAGGGTTCTATTCTTTCTCTCAGCAACCCCATTTTGCTGTGGGGTTCTGGCAACACTAAACTGCCTAGTAATCCCTTTCTTGGCACAAAAATCATCTAAAAGTTTATTTCTAAACTCACCACCATTATCACTCCTAAGCATTTTAACTTCATTACCAGTCTTCTTCTCTATCTGAGTAATAAAGTCAATTAAAGTGTCAGCTGTGTCACTTTTCATAGCTAAAAAGAAAGTCCAAGTAAACCTAGAAAAGTCATCTGTGATGACAAAGAAGTATGATTTACCATTCAAACTCTCTATATTAGTTGGACCAAACAGGTCCATATGCAGCAAGTGAAGTGGTCTAGTACTAGAGTGCACCTGTTTGGACTTGAATGAGACCTTGTGCTGCTTGTCTTTAAGGCATGCAACACAAGAGTGGTCATTGTGGAAAGCCTTTTCAGGCAAACCATCAACCAAGCAAAGTCTCACAAGCCTGTTTATATTCTTAAAGTTTATGTGCCCTAGTCTCATGTGCCATAGTTTACTCATCTACTGAAGCTTTAGCATAAAAACATGACATATTATTATTCATCCTAATTTCATTAAGATTCACATTATAGATGTCTTTATGTCTAGGTGTTCTATAGTCGATATACTTCTTATCTGGGATTTTATAATCCTTGCTTAACACCAAGCATCCAGTATCAGTAAACAGAACTTTATTTTTGTTATCACAAACTGGTGATACACTAAAAAGATTGTAATCAAGTTCCTTTACCAGAAATACGTTCTCAAAACGCAAGTTCTTGGTGAGAAGTGTTCCTTTGCCTGTGATAGTTCCATATCCGCCTCCAAAGTAAACCTTATCACCATCCTTAATGGGAGTGAAGTTTGTCAGATAATCTTCCTTCCCAGTCATGTGCCTAGAGCATCCACTGTCCCAATATCCATAATCATTGACCTGTTTTTGAATGCCCTGCACATAAAGAAAACAAGTTAGTTTTCTTTGGGAACCCAAGCCTTAGCAGACTTAGATTCATCTGGTTGTTCAACAAGAACAGACTTAGTTCTCATAACAACCCCATGTTCATCCCTCTTTGGATGAAATACCCAGTTAACCCCAATAGGTTTTGTAATGACCTTTGAAATGTAATTAAATCTGTTGCAGGTCATAGAAATCCCATTATCATTAGGGTTTAGATCTTTCTTAGGTCTCCATGTCAAGCTTGAAGAAGCTTTAGACCCCTTACCCTGTGGTTGCAAATATTTAGGTCTGGTCACGTTTCTGTCAACGTTGGATTTGGTCGTGTCAACGCTGAAATTACCCTTGTCAGCGTTGAACCTAGGGTTTGCTACAGAAACCCATTGCCTGTTAGACCAAGTATTGGTCTTTTGAAATGGCCTTTGTCCATGAGTGTTAGACCCTCTAGTGAAGAAGGGGGCTGGTCTAACAACTTGTGGACTTTGCTCCACACAAGTTTTGGGTCTGACAACGTTTGACTTTTTAACAGCGTTGACCTTGGAAGCGTTGACACACTTATATGCTAAATGTGAAAAGCTACCACAAGTGTAACAGGCTTTTCTAGACACAACCCTAGGTCTAGAGGAGAAGAAGCCTGTTCCATCATTACTAACTTGGCTTTTAGGTGACCTAGTATTCCTATACATTTCTGCATACTTGATGCTAGGTTTTCTAACAGTGTTTGAGCCAAGGTCAACAGTCTTACCAGTGATTGGGTTTGTTACCTTAATAAAGGTTGACTCATTAGGACTTTCACACAACAAGCCACCCTTAACAAACAAGGTAGGGTTGGCTTTCTTCCATTCATTCAAGTCAGTCAACTTCTGTTGATACTCTTCAACTGGGGTAATAACTCTTGGTGGAGGAATAAATTCCTCCTCTTGGAGTTCTGGTAGACCAGTCCAAGATAGGTCCTTTCTTTGGATACCATAAAAGTCCCCAGCTGGTGGTGGAACCACAGTATAGTCTTTCATCCCAATCCCAGTCATGTCCTTAGGATCCCTTTGTTTATTAACACATTCTCCTAGGGTTTGTGTGGCCTTATCAAATCTCTGAATTTTAAGGCCAACATTATCCTTATTCTTAATGGCCTCATCTAACTTAGCCTGTAACTCACCATTAACCCTTTCCATGATGTTCCTAACATCATTACTAGCATTTAACTCATGTTTTAAGATGTTTATTTTATCTTTTAAGTCAAATTACATTTTCTTGTACTCAGAAACTGTCTTCTCAGTTTGAGTGAGAGCAATTTGATAGTTAGACAATTTGCATCTCTCAGTACTCACATCATCTAACAATCTTAACACCTCTTTGTTAAGTTTCTCAGTATTTAACCTACAACCCTTACTACAAAAAGCATCATCGTATACCTCATTATTTGATGAAGAGGAGGAGTGTGCCATGAGAGCATATTGAACATACTCTTCTTCTTCTATCTCAGCAACCAAAGCTTTATCCTCTTCCCCATCCTTAGCCAAATAGCTCCAGTCCCATCCCATACCATCAATTTCTTGCACTGCAACCATGGCTTTAGGATCCTGAGCCTTAACAATTTGGCTTGAGGGTTTGCCAGCATCAGATCTTCTTGGAGATCTACATTCCCTCATGAAGTGCCCCATACGATGACAATTGTATCACTCAACCTTGAATTTATCAAATCCAGTAGTGTCCTTTGCATTAAAGGTCATCTTCTTCTTAAACCTTCTATTCCACCTGTTTACTCTTATACTAGCAAGATCCATGTTCCACTTAATATCTATCTCCTCCAAGTGCTCATCACTTATTTGCTCAAGATCCTCATATGTAATCACTGAACCATTGGGAAAAGAAGCAATGTAAGCACATACAGTATCCAGATCCAAACCAGCAGGTTTAACTCTTGGTGAGTCACTTTTGTATGTGTCAGCGTCTGAATATGAGGCGTTGACAGGACATGTTCCAGCGTTGACACATGTTGATCCAGTAACTAGATGCATGTAAGAGTCCTTCTGATTAAATTGACCCTCACTATGTGAGAAGAAGGCCATGTTACTATTGGTAGACTTACTTCCATGCTCCAAAAGAGTTTCATTCTCCAACAGCCTTAGTTTGTTGTAGATATCATCAAAAGTAGAACTTTTATGAGTGTTATTGGCAAGTATAGATCTTGCCTCAATCTTCCACGCATCACCAAGACTTTTAAGAAAAGTGGCATTAATGTCAACATCACCAAGTTGTGTCCCTATGAAGGACAGCTTGCTTGTAATTTCAAGCAGTCTGCTTCTCACACTGCTAAGCTTCTCATTAGGTTGAGCCTTGAAAACAACATACTCATGCATGAGTTGCTTCTTCTTCTCTTCCATAGTATCATCATTGCCACCATATGCAACTTCAAGAGCTGCCCAAAGGTCTTTTGCAGAATCATAACCTCTGTATTTATGTTGGTTCTCTTGTCCCAAAGAGAGTTTCAGAATGTTTAGGGTTTTCATATCAACCCTTCTCTTTGCTATGTCTTCAGCAGACACAGCTCTACCATCACCAGGTTTTTCTTTCTTATCTGCTTCTGGACATCCAGCAACAGCAGTTCTTGTAGCAATAGCAGCAGCAACCTTTTCAGCTTTATTGAATGTGTTTCCATATTCAATTATCTCCCAGAGAGTGTAGTCATAGATTCCCAGATATTGCTCAAAGTTGAATTTCCACAACTCAAAGTTGGTTGCATCAAGCATGGGAATCTTGATGTTTGGTAATGGTGAGGAGGAGGAGGAGGTTACTTCTGGATTTGACATGATGTTATTAGGGTTTTGTGAAAATTAGGGTTTTGGTGATTTTAGGGTTCTTGTGTTCTTTAAGATCAAAAGCTTCTCAACAAGCTCTGATACCACTTGTGGAAACCTTGGTTTCCAGATCTTTTAAGCTACTAGGAATGCATCATGTTCATATGATTAAATAATCAAAGCAGAATTAGAACATAACACATTAACAAGTGTTTGGACACAAAACATGAATTAAAAACAAATGGATTGCTAACTATATTAATAATTAACAATCACTAGACGTGTATACATTGAATCCCACGTCTAGTCGACACACGCTTTAGGTTTACATTGTGAATGAACTTATGAATAAACCTAATACCCTTGGTTCCTTTTATAGTGTAAGGATTAGGGTTTACAAGAGATAAAATCAAATAAACATGTAAATCTTCTATTTAAATAAACTTATACAAAATAAATCCTGCATGTTTATCTAAATAGAAGCTTCCAAAGGCTTCTTGTCTACGTTTCTATCAATGCTTACATTGTACATGACAATGCTTGGATTGTACATGACAATGCTTGCTTCTGTCAACCTTGGATTTGCTCTTGTCAACGCTTGGATTGCTCTTGACAACGCTTAGACAAAATCTTCATGTTTTCTTCGTTTTTGAGTTTCTGCCACATCAACTTTTTGACCCAACAAGGATGCCAAGAACAAGCGTATAGTCAATTGATGATCAAAAGAGTGATCAATAGGGCGTGTGGAAGAACGAAAATGTACCTTGGCCACAAATTGCATTCCAAGCTTTCAAGGAACCAATGCAAAGCCCAACCATGACTAAAGTGACTACTAAGTCTTCAAGGACTAGTATCATTCCCATCTATATTGATATCATCATTCAGTGATGTTGGAAATCAAAGAAGATGACTCTTCTACAAGTGTAAGTAACTCAATCCACAATCAATTGAATGATTGATCTTCATGAATACCTACACATAACAAGATGCAAACTAGTAGATACATTTCAAGAGTAAATCTAAAATGCATAAACACTACTAATCTAAATGAGATGTAATATTACCAATTAAAAGGCTTATTTTTTAATAAAAGATAGTTTTGACCAAAGAAAAACTTTAGTACAACTTAACCTTCTAGTTTGAGGAGACAATGGATCGATCTAAGTTTTAAAGTACAATATACTTCAAAGATCTTGTGTCACCATCGCTCTGATACCAATTGTAGAAACTAGAAGGGGGGGGGGGGTTGAATAGTTTCTCTTCAGTTTATCTCCTAATTAAAATTCCTGTCAATTAGGTGAGTGTCAAAACCATCTTTTTTCTTGAAAGCTAGTTGCATAATGATTAGGTTCAATCTAATGCATTAACAATAAGTAGTAAGTGTAATGATGATAAAGATAAGTAATGAGTAAGGAAAGAAACAACCTAGTAGGAAGACACCAAGATTTATAGTGGTTCGGCAACGAGGCTCTATCCTCGTTCCTACTCCACTCTTCGATTACACCTTACTAGAGATTTCCACTATATCCACAAGCTCCCTTCTTGGCGGAGAAAACCTTACAACGTCGCTTACATTATTTTCCGACACTAAGCTAAATGTCAAGACCTAATCTTAGCTAGGACCAATCTACACAACGTCGCCCACTTCACCATTTTACGACAAGAGGCTAGATGCCGAGTTCTAATCTAAAGATAGAACCAATCTTCACAACGTTGCCTACTTCACCATTTTCCGACACAAGGCTAGATGTCGAGTTCTAATCCAAAGTTAGAACCAATCTTCACGACTCTTCACTTTGAAGCTAAGTGAGAACTTCACACAACACAACTACACATCACTTTTATAGTTTAGTAAGAACTTACAATACACAACCACATCACTTTATAGTTTAGTGAGAACTAACACAACTTATTACAACTCAACTAAACATATCCAAGTACACACATGTAACTTGGATCTACACAACATAAATCTAAGCATACACATACGCAAAGGATTTACACAACTCTAATCCATGTATTCACAAATAGCTTGGATGAACACAACTAGTCCAAGTATTCACAAATACATTGGATCTACACAAGACACAAATAAACAAATGATGAACATTACTAGATCTTTAGGAGAGGATGATCTTCATCAAAGCTTCATCTTTAAACACATCACAAGTGTGTGAGTGATCTTCTCTTTGGACAAGGTAAAGAAGGAGATCAAGAGCATAATCATAAGTAAACATACTTAACACATTAAGTGATCATTTACAAATGATTAGGATTAGACTGGAGAAAGAAGGCTGAAGAGATGTCCAAAAAGGGTTATTGAAAATGCAGATTTGATCCACTATTTATAGAAGACAAATCCCAACGGCTAGCTGGGGGCGGTTCTTTAGCTGCCTAGGCGGTTCCTTATCGATAGCGAACCGCATAGGCACTTAAGGAACCGCGGAGTATAGACTCTGCTCCTTTTTTTCTTTTAGTGAATTTGAAATATCTGAGGATGTTTAAACCTTCAAAGGATATTCTTATGGCATTAGGAATATTCCATATTCAAATTTACATTTTCATTTTAATAAAACATTTTCATCAAAATAAAGTTTATTAAAAATCTTTTGTCACATTTGACAATAGTGAGTTTTTAGGCTAATCACTTTTATGATCACTAAACATGATTAAGATATGTTAGTGTAGTGATTATCACCTTGATGATAGTGTTTGTTAGATAATTCGTTTTAGGATTGTGTTTGACAATAAATGTCTTTGTAATTTGTTGTGATCAAAACTAAGAAAGATTAATTAGCACTAACAATGTTTTTGGGCATTGCTTTGCATTAACAAATATATAATCCATGCAAAAAGGAAAGCTCACGTGAGATTTGTTACTGTAAACCAGAAGAGATCAGCGAGGTTTTATTCACTGGTCCAAGGTCCACGTGATACTTTCGTGCTCACACCGATAAGTTTATAATTTCTACTTATGTTAGTAACGATTCGTGAAGTATTTGATTGGAATTATATTTGATTAGATTATGTAATCGGTGTAGACTTGTGAAATAGTTATCCATTTTAGAACTTTTACATATGATACGAAGATATTATTTCATAAAGGATCGTCATGAAGAGGATTGTTGGCTTAAGGAAAAGTGATGGTGTCAGAGGCTGAGTCGAGTCGCTAACAGGAATAAAGTGAGCCGCTGACACTAGTAATTTAACCGCTGACAAAGTATAGTTCATCCGCTGATAGAAGACTGTGTCATCCAAGATATAAGTTTTCATCCGCTGACAAGTGTTGTCAGATATTGGACAACACACGCTGATGAGATCTCAGATAAAGAAGGTTATTGGACAATGAATAATTTGTTGCTGTTTGAAATTTTCGTTGAGTTTTGGCACACAAAATGAGGAGGTTATACACATAGTTACCTGGGATCTCTGGTTTCTATTCAGAATATCATTTTGATATTTATGGCTCAGATATTTTTTATAAGAAGTATATGATTAAGGGGAAGAATTCTTGTGATAAGTTTGATGTTTGAAGTCGATTTTCACGGGTTTGTGTTTTATCATATCTTTAAATCATGGTTAAACATCTCATTGATTTGAAGATAACTTGTTCGTGCTTAAAAGGTTGGTGGCGAAGACTTGTCAAATCTAGCAATGGAACTTGCTATCACTTGAGAGAGTTACATTATCGTGCTCAGTGTCTCATAATAAGATGAGGATTTTGACAAAGGGGTCGAGGTCTGCTCATATTCCATATCTATGAGCTTGGAGTCACGTATTTAGTACAAGACATAGAACACGGGTTTGGGTTATTCTACTTCTACATCAGGAATATTATATTTATTTTTCTTCAAGGTTATTATCCAGAGCTACCCTTGGAGAATCTTCGATTGCATACATTGTTTACTTCCCTAGTGATGTGACAAAAAGGGCAAGATATCGATGCTTAACTTGAGGGGAAGCAATTTGAAGATGATGTTCCATTTACAAGAGATACACAAAGAGTTTTGCCGACATCAACTAAGGGAAGATTGTTGGGTCTAAAAAGTTGATGTAGCAAAAACTCAAAACGAAGAAAACATGAAGGTATTTGTTTTAGCCGCTGACAGATGTCTATGCTGATGGAATTCTATTTAGGTTGAATATTCAGAATATTGTTTATCAATATTCTGTATATGGTTTATTTAAATAGATAATTTACATGTTTATTTGTTCTTATCTCTTGTAAACCCTATTCCTTACACTATAAAAGGAACCAAGGGTCTTAGGTTTATTCATATCATTCATTTACATTATAAACCTAAAGTGTGTGTCGTACTAGGCGTGAGATTACATGTATACACGCCTAGTGGTTGTTTGCTATTAATAATACAAACAATCGTTGGGAAAACTTCATCTTGTTCTTAACACTTTGTTTAGCATGTAATATTCTATTCCGCCTTGATTCAATCAAGTGAGTATTGCATGTTCCTAGCAGCCTAAAGATCTAGGAAATCTTAGGATTCCACAGAAGTTTGTATTCAAAAGAAGAAAAACACATAATTAATTCTAGACATCGAAATGAAGCAAAAGTACTTTATAATCTTGACGAAGCAACTGTCTTGAAATTGAAATGGATGAAAAAAGATGAAAAGAAAGACTATGGTTTATATATGTTGTTTCACATGGATCTCTATCAAGGATAATGGGCGTCAATATTGATCACAGCCAGAAAATCATATAAATCATTGAGAACAGATGGACAATTTGAGGGCTAGATAATCAACCAAGATATCAATACATGATATAAATGACCTAAGTATAAGATGTTTGAATATGCAAGAAAGATGACCGAAGAGTAAGCTGATGAACGAAAAAATAACATCAACTAAACAATGTCGAAACAATATTTTTGATTCACCATGTTTATAGGATAATGTGTGTACAACATAATGAACTCATATGTCTTTATTTAATGATAACTGATTTATATAGTTCTGTTTTTTAAGCAATAATAGATCCAGATATAACACAAATATTCTGTTTATATCTAGATATAAAACAAGAAGGTTTAGATTTTAGAGAAAAACAAGTTTACATTGCTTATATCTAGATATAAAATAAGTATTTTATTTATATCTAGATATAAAAAAAAGGAGATTTAGATTTTGGAGAAAAATATGTTTACCTTACTTGTTTATATGTAGATATAATACAAATATTTTGTTTTATATCTAGATATAAAATAAGGAAATTTAGATTTTAAGAAAAACAAGTTTACATTACTTGTTTATATCTAGATATAAAACAAATAGGCTGATAATATCTAGATATAAAACACAGATATTTAGATTTTGGAGAAAAACAAATTGACCTTACTTGTTTATATCCTGATATAAAACAAACAAGTTGTTTATATCTAAATATATAACAAGGAGATTTTAGATTTTAGAAAAGAACAAATTTGCCTTCAATATATAACTCATAATAATAATAAAATAATATAAAAAACTGAAAAGAATACAACCATAGAAACATATATTCAAAAAACTTCAATATGAATATAACTAGACATGTAAAAAAAATTCACAACACATAAGTGTTGATTCAGTTTGAACATACAATCATCATAAACTCTTATTAGGTATCAATGGTGATAAAATATATGAAAAAAAGTTACCAAAAAAAACTACACTTATATTGAAGCATATCCACACTCAACTGAATTAGATCCACCGATAGCTCGTCCGGACACACCGCCTGTTTGATCAACATCAGCAGTATTCTTATTCTTTGTTTCACCATGAGAAGCAAGAGAGGTAGCATATGCAAAGTCAGCATTGTCCTTCTGTGGACACGTTGCCCTGGTGTGTTCAAAACTGAAGCAAATAGTACATCCCATTTTCTATCTCTTTTTATTTTTTAACTTAGCCGCCGTTTTCTCTCTTGAATTCTCTCAAAAGCAAATAGTACATCCCAAATAGTCAGATTTCAATAAATTGTTGTTTATATCTAGATATAGAGTAAGTCAGCTTTAAATTGTGATCTATATCTAGATATAAAGTAACTTACACTATTTAAATTATGATTTATATCTAGATATAAAGTAAGTCAAAGATTTTAAATTATTACTTATATATAGATATAACTTAAATCAGTGTTCTTAATTGTGATTTATATATTGATATAAAATAAGTCAAAGTTTTTAAAATTGTTCTTTATATCTGGATATAAAAAAGGAGATTCAGATTTTGGAGAAAAACAAGTTTTTAAAATCTAGATATAAAGTGTATCTAAATATAAATTCCTATTTAAATCCAGATATATTGTATAAAGTATTATATCTAGATATATATCAGGTATACCTAGATATACTGTAACGACCCCTTTGGCAAGTAAGTCGTTATGTCATAATCATGGCGTGTCATCAAAGCATAACAAAGGCATATAGTCATAAAGACATAAAAGGCCATCATAAAAGCCGGAATCAAACATCGGCTCCCAAACATAAGCTCAACATGCATAAAGTAAAGGAAGTAGAAGGGACAAAACATGTGTCCAACCTGTAGAAACTAGAAGGTGGGGTTGAATAGTTTCTCTTCGATTGGTGACCAAATTAAAATTTCTTTCAATTTGGTTTGTATCAAAACTATCTTTTACTTAAAGCTAAGTTGCATAATGATTAGGTTCAATTGAAATGCACTAGCAAGAATAATAAGCAAGTATAATGATAATGAAATAAGTAAAGAGCAAGGAAGGAGACAACCTAGTGGGAAGACACCAAGATTTATAGTGGTTCGACAACGAGGCTCTATCCTCGTTTCTACTCCACTCCTCGAGTACACCTACTCGAGATTTCCACTATATCCACAAGCTCCCTTCTCGGCGGAGAAAACCTTACATCGTTGCTTACATTATTTTCTGACACTAAGCTAAATGTCGAGACCTAATCTTTAGCTAGGACCAATCTACACGACGTTGCCTACTTCATAATTTAACGACACAAGGCTAGATGTCGAGTTCTAATCTTAAGGTAGAACCAATCTTCACGACGTTGCCTACTTCACCATTTTACGAGACAAGGCTAGATGTCGAGTTCTAATCGAAAGCTAGAACCAATCTTCACGACTCTTCACTTTGAAGCTAAGTGAGAACTTCACACAACACAACTACTAATCACTTTAAAGTTTAGTGAGAACTCACAAGACACAACCACATCACTTTATAGTTTAGTGAGAACTCCTAATCAAATCTATTACAACTCAACTAGACTTATCCAAGTACACACATGTAGCTTGGATTTACACAACATAAATCCAAGCAAACACATATGCAATGGATGTACACAACAAATCTAAGTATTCACAAATAACTTGGATGAACACAACTAGTCCAAGTATTCATAAATATATTGGATTGACCTAAAACACAAAGGTATCATGATGAATATGACTAGCTCATAAATTCATCTTTATCACTACACTAGTGAGTGAGTGATCTTCTCATTGGACATGGTAAAGGAGGGGATCAAGAGGATAATCATATGTAAACATCCTTAACAAATTAAGTGATCATTTACTAATGATTATGCTATAGAAAATAGAAAAAGGGCTGAGAAAAACGTCCAAGAGGCTTGCTGGAAAATGAGATTTGACCCACTATTTAAAGGAGACAAAGTTACAACGGATTGAAGTGCATCGAACTTTGCGCAGTACCTTATCTCACCCCACGGTACCATATCGCTAAGGTACCGCGTAGGTACTTAAGGTACCGCCACTAGACTCCGCTCCGTTTTTTATCTTTTAGTGGGGTGGGAATATCTGAGGTATTTGAACCCTTCAAAGGATATTCTAACAGCATTTGGAATATGCCATTTTCAAATTTTCATTTTCCATTTTAATAAAACATTTTCTAAAAAAGAAAGTTTATTAAAAAGTCTTTTGTCTTATTAGCAAAAGTGAGTTTTAAGGATAATCATTTTGATGATCACTAAGTATGATTAAGAAAGGTTAGTGATATGATTATTACCTTGATGATAGTGTTAGTTAAATAATTCATTTTGTTTTTCTACACTAAATGTGTTGTATGGTTTGTTGTGATCAAAACTAAGAAAGATTAGTTAACACCAATAATGTTTTTAGGCATTACTTGCACTAACAATCTCCCCCTTTTTGATTACGACAAACGATAAACTCATTTACGTATAAACATAAACTATGGAATTATTAACTAGTTTATCACTATCATTTCTCCCCCTTTGTCGTAGCAAAAAGGTTAGCATAAGTCTTTGAAGTGCATCGAACTTTGCTAGTAGCTCCCCCTTGGTGGTTGCTCCCCCTTGCTCGGGACACCAAGTTTGTGAGCTAAGGTGACATGCTACACACAGGTTAGTAGAAAGGAAAGAAACACCAATGTATATATGATCACTACCTACTAAGTAACTTGAGAGGGAGAAAGAGAAGAAATCTCAAATTAGAAGCAAGTATTTTGCTAAGTATGTCCAAAGAGGTAATTGACAAAATCAAACTTCAATAAAATGAAGATGATAAGCTTGTCAATGGGTTAAAGCTTTAGAATTGATGGAATCACCCATAAGCAATTGTAAAAATTTAACCAAGATCAACTCAAAAATAGAACTAATTAGATAGCATACAAATAACACAAAAGTTAAAAAAAGGTAATACAACAAAGAAGATAGTCATACACATAGTATGAGTATCTAAAAGCAATAAATATGGAAAATAAACCACTAAGCATAAGCTAGTCTAATTGATATTTTCCAAGATTGCTAAAAATAAAATAAAACTAAAAAGACGACGATGCATCATTCGAAGTTTTGTCCATCGGAACGAAAACTTGAATAGGAGGTCGAGTGAGGAGGAATTCAAGAAAATTTAACTTCTCATACACATGAGCAAGTTCAATTTGTTAAAATCGGCAACAATCATACGAGGATCCATGATGCAACACAAAATCGTTTGATGAGGGTATGGCATCAAACTTAGGGTTTGGTGGTGGTGGGGTAAGGGGTTTGGGAATGTTTTCACAATGCCTTGTGAGGTTTGGGAAGGTGGAAAGGTCATTGAGTTGGGGGGTATTGAAGTATTGTGGTGGTGGTGGAACATTTTCTTTTGCTCCGGTGATGGGGTTTATGGTATAATTCTTATTCCAATACTTGATTAGAGAGAAGGTAGGGTTTTTGGGTGGTTTGGACGAAGATGGTTCATTCTTCTTAACCCAAACGGGTCGAACCGAGATTTTCGGTTTCTTTGAAAGCTTGGATGAGGAAGCTTTGGGTGAGTGGGGTTGTGACAAAGAAATGTTAAGGTTAGGAATGTAGGAGTTAGGCATTGTGAGAGTGTGAGAATGATATCTCAAGGTTATGTGAGAATGAATTCTCAAGGTTGGGAAGGTGTGAGAATGAAATCTCAAGGGTGGGGTATAAGTAAAATGTAATCAAGGTAAGAATTTGAATACAAAATGTGTATTGTCAAGGAATGTTTAGTCAATTTGAGTAAACAAGGAATCTTGACTGGGAATAGGGTTTAAAGGTTTTGACCAAAAATTCGTCAAAAGTCACTTTCTGGCCGCGGTACCTTATATGAGCTGGCGGTTCCATATCACTAAGGAACCGCGGGTCCTTAAGGAACCGCGTCCAGTGGACTTTAAACAATGTTTTTCCTGGGTTTTGGGAAAAACTAAGACTTTTTCAAAAAGTTGCAAATCTTGGAATTTTACCTCTATTAGAACCAAAATATGCTAGGGTTGCATAAAGCAACACATTCACAAAGAATGTCTTGACAAAGGATGACAAAATAATTTAGATATCATTTTGAACCAATTTTAGTCAAGTTTAGGGGTTGTGATAGATTTAGGTTTAATTTTAATTTCAAATTAAAGTTGATTAGTGTGCACAAAAAGATAGAATCACACAAAGATAAATCCATAAGTCAACAACATAAAACATTCATTAGTGAAACAAGTACAAAGATAAATAAAATTAACTAATACATAGCTAGCTTATCATTAAATCTAGATAGGTGGTTTTCTTTGGCTTGTTGTTGAAAATCTTTATTAAATGAACTCCATCATTCATCTCCTAGGAGGAGGCATGGAGAACAAAGTAAGCAAGAAATCTTGCAAACCCCTATGTAGTCCATACATATCCATCCTTAGGTTTTGGATGAGGAAGTGGTTGTAGAGACAACATGGACATCTAGGACCATGAGTTTGTTGAAACCCAAAGTAAGGATCACCCAAGAGGAGGGAAAGTGGGACACCCAATATTTGGGATGTTTGAGTTGGGTGGAGGTGGAGGAGGCATGTTCTCCAAGGGTGATGTGGGTGAAAGTGGAGGCATGTTCCCCAAAGGGGAAATGGGTGAGTGTGGAAGAAAATTCTCCAAGGTTGGTGAAATTGGTGAGTTGTAAGGGGTAAAAGGTGAAGTCACCAAAATGTCATCAAAGTCATTCCCAAAAGGAATGCTTTGGATTGGTTGAGGTTGTGTGGTCACTTCCAAGGGTGCATTTTGAGTGAAGGGTGAAGAAAGCTCATTCATTCTAGAATTGAATGAAGAGGAGGTAGAACCAATGGAGTGGTTAGTACCATGGGTGGAAGAAGTCTTGCATGGTGCAAGAGGTGGGGAAGATGATGAAGAAATGAGAATAGGAACATTCTCATTCTTAGGTGTGAGGAAAGGTGAAGAGTTAGGCTTAGCTACCTTAACCCTTATTTTGAGTGTTTTTCTTGGGGTGGAGTTCTTGGAAGTGTTTGAGGTTTTGGTACACACCATGGTTGATTAGGGTGGTTTAAGGTTTAGGGAAGTATGTTTGATGTGTGGAGAACATGGCAAACAAGGTGGGTTTAAATGGTTGAGGGGATGATCCAAACTAGTAATGGGTTAAAATCATTTTAGGTGAATAATGAATTTAGATACCCTAGTTTAGGAAATGTGCAGTTTATTACTGAAAATCATGCAAGGTTTACACAAAATTAAGAAAACAGTGTAAAGCAAAGATGCTGTCGTGCACAGTGGCCGGCGGTTCCTTATCTAGGACCGGCGGTACCTTATCGATAAGGAACCGCGGGTCGATATGGAACCGCGACCAGAAGGTTTTCAAAAATTTCCCATTCCAGATTTTGATAAACCCAAATTTTTCCCAAAGGTTTCACAAGCCAAAGTTAACTACAGATCATAATCTAATAAGTTAACTATCATATGGCATGCACAAAGCTATGTAAAACACAAACATGAAGGCATAATTAACATAAAGGATCAAAGTAAATAATAATCCAAGCATAAGTTAATACATAACCAAATGAAGAGAAGAGAGCCATGAAAACATCCTAGATGAGTGTTGCAAGTCACTATGAGCATGACATCTAATTCCTTGATTCACTTCTGAGGCGTTCTCGAAGAAGATGATTGAGATAAAATTGATAGTCGGAATCAACTTCATGGGAGGACAAGATGGAGATTGAAGAGGACATGAAGTTAATGAAGTTTGAGGGAGGGTTACTAGAAGACTCTTCTTGAGAAGTATTTTCGACTTCACACGAGTTCAAATTGATCTCGGGTGAAATGTTCCCTTGAATGGGGGACATGACACGATCAACGGAGTGATAGGGTGAAGATAGAAGAGATGGAAAGTCAATTAGGACTCTTCTAAGAAGGCGAGAAAGAAGCATTCCATAGGGAAGACTTGACTTAGACTCAAGAAGAACAAACCTAATTCTTCTAGTCATGAAAAATGCGAGATTGTAAGGGGTTGTGGTGGCAACACAATACATCATATGTGCAAGGCAAGCGGGTACTAAATCCCGATTCCCATCAAGACACATTGCATTTTCCCTAATGATTTCGGTCCAAGGAGTCATGAAATCATTAATATCACTAGATAGTAATTCCCAAGGAGAGAGAGTTCAAACAACTCCTTGAAATTTACCATGAATAGGATGCTCACGAGGTTTAGAAAGGGTATGAATGATGTCCGAAGGAGTTGGAAGCGCGGTCACATAGTGAGCATCAATAGGGGCCGATTCTAAAGAGTCTAAACTCCAAGCATCGGTGAATCGACATTGACCATTAGATGGCACTCCAAGAATATCACCGAATTCTTCAAGAGTGTAAGTAATGATTTTCCCCATGATTGAAAATCGTATAGATATTCCATTATTGATGCCTATCAAAGTGAATGAGCTAAAGAACTCCATAAGGAACGAAGGAAATATTGGCTCATCAATATCAAGAAGACAATCAAAGCCAATGGACGCAAACATGAAGCGAATAAAATCATTTACACAATTAGAGGGAACTATGCGTCCTTCATGGAAACAACGATGTTCAAGAGACTTAAACGAGTTTTTATGATAATGAATCAAATGAGGGTAAGGAGAAGAGGGCATGTATGCTCATGTTCGTTCATGATCTTTTTGATATCTTGAGGATATGATAAGTACCTAAATAAACACAAGACAATATTTCTCCAATCACTCATATGAAAATCAAAAGGAAAACGAAAAAGATGAAAATGTGTTATATCAATTTCTTGACAAACATAGGATTGAATCCATATCATTTTCATGTTCACAATGTGTCTATTCCATCATTGACCAAGAACACATGATCTATGTTATATCAACAATGGATTAGAACATTGGTTTTTCAAAACAAGGTTTTTAGGTAAGCATTAACAATGTCATTACCTACTTGTTCATGGGTTCATCTCAAATCCATCCTTTAACCAAAATCATTTAGCTTAATTTCGGATTTGTTCTACAAGTGGGTTTTAGTGAAATCTTAATGAATATGAACCTAAGGAATCATAGTAAAATAACTATGTCAACCCACATTCCTATTAAGGTTTTAATTCAATTTCAATTTTAAAAATCCCCAATTATGAAAGGATGAACCCTAGAACAAAATAGATGAAATTGAAAGAAAATACTTACAATTAATTGATGTTAGATGAAGGATGAGTGAAACCCACAACTTGGAATCAATTAATTTGAGTGATTGAAGGTTTTGGAAGCTTCAATAATGGTGGAAAAGGTAAAACCCGTCGGCTGTGTGTTTTTGGGAGAGAGAGAGTTTGGTTTGAAAAAGAATAAAAAACACAAACTGGCGCTCTGACAAAAAGTTACTGCCCGCGGTACCTTATCGATAAGGAACCGCGGGTTTGAGCCGCGGAGATAAGGAACCGCCTGCAGAGGCAGGTTTCTATCTCTGAAAAACGCCAAATTTTGAAAATCCAGTTTTTCTAAAATACTTGTAATTAAATCATGAGCCTTTTAGAATATCATTGGATCATCATAACACTAAGCAATATGCCTTAACGAAGGATTACGAGTTAAATCAAGATCGAAAAGAACCGAAACGGACAAACGACTACTCGTAGCAAAACGACTAAATGAAGAGAAATCAAGGGAAGTAAATCAAGACTAGGATCAATGCTCAAGGGATTAATGACAATCTTCAAATAGCGGTAACGAGGAGCTTGTGTCATATATAGTGGTTTAAGACGTGCCTTTCCGGCGAAACGTTAAACGGCTTTGGTAATGAATAAGCACAAAGCAATTATTCAAGTATAGACTAAGATCACTTTCAATAATAGTCTTAGTCTAAACCAAAATATGAGCAAGGTATTAATTCACTTTCTCTCCCACAAAGGGCCTACTAACCGTACGGGTGCAAACCATAGAAAGTATGCTTGATACTTTAAGCTTCTACTAACTCACTCTAAATCACCATAGTGAGTCAAGTATCCAAGCAATGAAGGTTTGAGAGGATAAAGAAAAGAAGCACAAACCACAAATAAATGTCAAGGCAAGGATGCCGAGAACAAGCACATAGTCAAGCAATGATCAAAAGAATGATCAAAGGGCGTGTGGAAGAACGAAAGCGTACCTTGGCCACAAAGAGCAATCCATGAAGGAGTAAGTGCTATGCCCAATCAATGACTATGATGAGTACTAAGTCTTTAAGGACTAGTATCATTCCCAATCATCTTGGTATATCTAGATATAAAACAAATAGGCTGATAATATCTAGATATAAAACAAATAGGCTGATAATATCTAGATATAAAACACAGATATTTAGATTTTAGAGAAAAACAAATTGACCTTACTTGTTTATATCCTGATATAAAACAAATAAGCTGTTTATATCTAAATATATAACAAGGAGATTTTAGATTTTAGAAAAGAACAAATTTGCCTTCAATATATAACTCATAATAATAATAAAATAATATAAAAAACTGGAAAAATACAACCATAGAAACATATATTCAAAAAACTTCAATATGAATATAACTAGACATGTAAAAAAAATTCACAACACATAAGTGTTGATTCAGTTTGAACATACAATCATCATAAACTCTTATTAGGTATCAATGGTGATAAAATATATGAAAAAAAGTTACCAAAAAAAACTACACTTATATTGAAGCATATCCACACTCAACTGAATTAGATCCACCGATAGCTCGTCCGGACACACCGCCTGTTTGATCAACATCAGCAGTATTCTTATTCTTTGTTTCACCATGAGAAGCAAGAGAGGTAGCATATGCAAAATCAGCATTGTCCTTCTGTGGACACGTTGCCCTGGTGTGTTCAAAACTGAAGCAAATAGTACATCCCATTTTCTATCTCTTTTTATTTTTTAACTTAGCCGCCGTTTTCTCTCTTGAATTCTCTCAAAAGCAAATAGTACATCCCAAATAGTCAGATTTCAATAAATTGTTCTTTATATCTAGATATAGAGTAAGTCAGCTTTAAATTGTGATCTATATCTAGATATAAAGTAACTCACACTATTTAAATTATGATTTATATCTAGATATAAAGTAAGTCAAAGATTTTAAATTATTACTTATTAGATATAACTTAAATCAGTGTTCTTAATTGTGATTTATATATTGATATAAAATAAGTCAGAGTTTTTAAAATTGTTCTTTATATCTGGATATAAAAAAGGAGATTCAGATTTTGGAGAAAAACAAGTTTTTAAAATCTAGATATAAAGTGTATCGAAATATAAATTCCTATTTAAATCCAGATATATTGTATAAAGTATATCTAGATATATATCAGGTATATCTAGATATACTGTAACGACCCCTTTGGCAAGTAAGTCGTTATGTCATAATCATGCCGTGACATCAAAGCATAACAAAGGCATATAGTCATAAAGACATAAAAGGCCATCATAAAAGCCGGAATCAAACATCGGCTCCCAAACATAAGCTCAACATGCATAAAGTAAAGGAAGTAGAAAGGACAAAACATGTGTCCAACCTGTAGAAACTAGAAGGGGGGGTTGAATAGTTTCTCTTCGATTGGTGACCAAATTAAAATTTCTTTCAATTTGGTTTGTATCAAAACTATCTTTTACTTAAAGCTAAGTTGCATAATGATTAGGTTCAATTGAAATGCACTAGCAAGAATAATAAGCAAGTATAATGATAATGAAATAAGTAAAGAGCAAGGAAGGAGACAACCTAGTGGGAAGACACCAAGATTTATAGTGGTTCGACAACGAGGCTCTATCCTCGTTTCTACTCCACTCCTCGAGTACACCTACTCGAGATTTCCACTATATCCACAAGCTCCTTCTCGGCGGAGAAAACCTTACATCGTTGCTTACATTATTTTCCGACACTAAGCTAAATGTCGAGACCTAATCTTTAGCTAGGACCAATCTACACGACGTTGCCTACTTCACAATTTAACGACACAAGGCTAGATGTCGAGTTCTAATCTTAAGGTAGAACCAATCTTCACGACATTGCCTACTTCACCATTTTACGAGAGAAGGCTAGATGTCGAGTTCTAATCGAAAGCTAGAACCAATATTCACGACTCTTCACTTTAAAGCTAAGTGAGAACTTCACACAACACAACTACTAATCACTTTAAAGTTTAGTGAGAACTCACAAGACACAACCACATCACTTTATAGTTTAGTGAGAACTCCTAATCAAATCTATTACAACTCAACTAGACTTATCCAAGTACACACATGTAGCTTGGATTTACACAACACAAATCCAAGCAAACACATATGCAATGGATGTACACAACAAATCTAAGTATTCACAAATAACTTGGATGAACACAACTAGTCCAAGTATTCATAAATACATTGGATTGACCTAAAACACAAAGGTATCATGATGAATATGACTAGCTCATAAATTCATCTTTATCACTACACTAGTGAGTGAGTGATCTTCTCATTGGACATGGTAAAGGAGGGGATCAAGAGGATAATCATATGTAAACATCCTTAACAAATTAAGTGATCATTTACTAATGATTATGCTATAGAAAATAGAAAAAGGGATGAGAAAAACGTCCAAGAGGCTTGCTGGAAAATGAGATTTGACCCACTATTTAAAGGAGACAAAGTTACAACGGATCTATAACGGCTACTGTGCGCGGTACCTTATCTCACCCCGCGGTACCATATCGCTAAGGTACCGCGTAGGTACTTAAGGTACCGCCACTAGACTCCGCTCCGTTTTTTGTCTTTTAGTGGGGTGGGAATATCTGAGGTATTTGAACCATTCAAAGGATATTCTAACAGCATTTGGAATATGCCATTTTCAAATTTTCATTTTCCATTTTAATAAAAAAATTTCTAAAAAAGAAAGTTTATTAAAAAGTCTTTTGTCTTATTAGCAAAAGTGAGTTTTAAGGATAATCATTTTGATGATCACTATGTATGATTAAGAAAGGTTAGTGATATGATTATTACCTTGATGATAGTGTTAGTTAAATAATTCATTTTGTGTTTCTACACTAAATGTGTTGTATGGTTTGTTGTGATCAAAACTAAGAAAGATTAGTTAACACTAATAATGTTTTTAGGCATTACTTGCATTAACACAACCAAGCATAAGTATTTAAAATGCAAAAAGGAAAGGAATCTAAGGTAGCTCTCATCCTATGCACATACTCTCAATGCTCAAGCCTGTCTTTAGGTAACTGTCGTATAAGACATGAAAAGAAAATACGGTTGAGAAATACGCTCAGTGAACGGATATAATGACATGATAAGAATAAATGTAACATGAGTAATAAACATGAAAGCATCGAAAAGAATATCTATGTCCTGAGGAAAAACCTCGGAGATAATTATAAACAAGAAGGATAACGGAATAGTCTTAAGTTGTACATGAAATGTAAGTAAATGCCCACGAGCTCATATAAGACATAACATGTCATCAACGTGTGCATGAATAAATAGAGGTGCTGCCTCGCCAGGAAATTAGAGGGGTGACCTCTAATAATAGTAACATGGGTGGAGGGATCAACTCTAATGTGATGGGGTGTAGAGCACACACCATACCAATCACCCTGTACGTGTAAACCTGTAAACCTGAAAACAAGGATGCACCCATACGCCCCCATAATATAAAAATGGCCAACATGTAACGTGAAAGGACGCCGCGAGAAATTACTCTCATCGCGGAAGAGTCATGACACGGGTACCTTATATGTCATGGTTATGGTACCTCCATAACTAGGTGGTAATTATGTATGCCATGGTCATGCATGTATATAGCTCGGGCAATTACTTGGGTTATGAAAATAAAATGAGAGCATCGCAAACAATGAAAAGTTTTATAATATGAAACTAGGGAAAACATGTGGCATAGCAAACGGAAAATCCTAATCATGAAGAGAAAGGATGTCCTTACTAAAGGACGGAATATCTGTACCTTTTGTCCAGCAAGCAGTGACAGAGATGAACAGGGTAAAAGTACTACTCCGACTTCACGTGAGCTACATGATAAAGGACGTGTATGAGTTGCTTGTTCATTAACAAGTTACTTGTTCATGGTCTTGGTTACTTGTTCATGATCGATCGTGTCTTTCTTTAATGTTATGCGTTCATGTGTTCTTGATTAATGTATTTCATGATTCTTGTGTTATTATACTTGGTATTTCAATAATTAGTAACTTTCCATAACTAGCCGGTTTCCATATAAAGTAACTTTCTAAAAATAGCAGGTTTCTATAAATAGTAACTTTTAAAAAATAGTAGGTTTCTATAAATATTAACTTTCTAAAAATAACAGGTTTCTATAAATAGTAAGTTTCCATAAATAGTAAGTTTACAAAGATAGTAAGTTTCCATAAATAGTAATAAGCTCGTTTAATATACATAAGTGATAGGTGTGTAAACACCCATCTTTTCTACCACTTAATTACAATAATAACCGAGCCAAAACATGTATTTTATGTCTTTTATGTCGGAATTATGCGTGATTTGTGTTTTTGTTGTGATTTAGGACGAAAAGGTGAAAAGTGGAGAAAACACGGACATTCACGGGCATTTACGGACTTTTATTGAAGAAAAGGATGAAAGACGAAGTCAAGAAGTCAAAAGTGCAAAAAGAACGGAAGTCCACGACCAATTCTGAAGATTTATCGAGGAAAAAGTCAAAAGACGGAAGTTTATCAAAAGCCGAAGAATTCAAGTCTATTTTATTGAAGAATTTAAAGACAAGTTCGAAGAAATCCTGAAGCCAAAAGTCCCTTAAGTCCAAGTTTAAAGAAGATTAGAATAAAAGGACTAATGACGCAATTAATGAAGATTAATAAAAGGAGGGACTTAAGCTTGTAATTAAGGAGAAATGAAAGAGGGGAGGAAGCTTCCTTAATCCTCCCCTATAAATAGACTAGGATTGTTAACATTTCATTTTGTTGGCTAATCGTGACAATTAGTCCTTCCACCTTTAATTACCTTGTCAATTTAAATACTTGTCCATTTAATTACCTTGTCTTGCACCTTAATTACCATTTAATTCAAGTAAGTTTTTCTTTTTAATTCTTATTAATCTTTATCTTTATCTTGTTAATCTCATTCTTCCTTTCTTAATCTTTGATTGTTATTGTTTATGTTTATGATCTTGATTTTGGTTGAGTTATTTAAGTGGGTTTTGATTATTTTGATTAAGTTTTGTGAGTTTGATTGATTTGGATTGATTGTTTATGCTTAATAGTTGTTTATTTGCTTGTTTGATTTAATCTTGTGTTTGATTTAGCTTAGTTTTTGTTAGATCCGAGCTATTTTACTTTCCTTGTTCTTCGGCCTTTGGTTTCTGATCATTCCCAGACTCGAGCCCAGAATATTCCGAGTAAGGTCTTGGCTGTGTTCTCTATTCGGAATCTTCGTTATTCCGAATAGGACAGTATTCAGAATAGGCCAAGTCTTTCCGAATTGGGGGATTTTCCGAATAGGAAGTTTATTCCGAGTAGGACTAAATATTCTGAATAGAGGCTGACATTCCGAATAGGGACTTTTATTCCGAATAGGAATAGTATTCCGAATAGACTGGATTTTCCGAATTGACCTTTTATTCCGAATAGGGAGTACATTCCGAATAGGAGGACATTCCGAATTGGTGACAAGATTCCGAATAGACCAATTATTCCGAGTGGGCACTTTATTCCGAATAGGGGGATTTTTCCGAATAGGAAGCAATATTCCGAATAGGGGCTTGATTCCGCATAGAGGTAACTTTCTGAATAGGTTTAGGATTCCGCATAGGGAACTACTCCGAATAAGCACCTTTTCCGCATAGTGACAGTATTCCGAATAGGGTTTATTCCGAATAGGGACTTATCATTTTTAGTTTCTGTAATTTTAGTTTTTAATTTCAAGCTTTATTTTTCCCACCTTTTTCCTTAACCACACTTTAGATTTATTTGCCTTAGTTTAAGATTTAGTTTTAGTTGCGTTTTAAGTTTGCCTTAGTTAGATTTAAGTTTGCGTTATTTTCATTTAGTGCCTCTTAATTCTCGTCAAGCTTTTAATTACTTGCACCATTTACCTTTTAATTAGAGTTAGATTTACTTTAAATTGCCCTTTACTTTATCTGTTCTGCACTTTTTATATACTACAACGACACACTTTTGTTTCCACCAAAAGACAATAGAGTCACACATTAAACACAAGTTAATCAATTCGAAGAGAACAACACAACATACTTTAACGAATCTTTTTAACTGGGTAAAATCTTAGTTATCAAATGGCGCCGCGGCCGGCTCTTTTCGTTAAGATTGATGGTTTTCTGTGAGAGACACGTTGCTTTTTGGGATCCGTTCACTTGTGAACGTTATTTTTCTTGCATAAAAAATTCAAAAAATTCATAAAAAATTAAAAATTGACAAAAAACCATAAAAATTAAAAATTTCAAAAATCCAAAAAGATTTTATCTTTCTTGTGTATATATATTGTTTTTGTGTTTGGTTTTGTTTTCTTTTGCATTTTCAGGTGTATGCGTACTAGATCTTCTAATTATCAAGAGCCCGAGCCTCAAGAAGATTTAGATATGGCAGGTGTTAACAACAACATTCCACCGAACCTCAATAATAATAATAACAACAATGCTCTTCCACAGCCCGATCTTCGGACTATGGAGGAACTTTGTCAACCAACCATGTTTGGACGAGGAGGACCGATTGCGTCGATGCAAATCAACGCTCCTGAGTTTTCGTTGAAGCACCACATGATTCAGCAAGTACAAACAAACCCATTTCGTGGATTGCCTGATGATGATGCCAACAAACACCTCGACAAGTTCATTACAATCACCCAAAGCATGAAGTTGCCTGGGGCCACAATGGATGTTCTCCGCCTACAACTCTTCCCACATACTTTATCGCATCATGCCGAGAAATGGTTTGATCGTCTCCCGAAGAATTCTATTCACACTTGGGATGATATGACTCAACGCTTTTTGTCGCGCTACTTTCCACCATCCATGGTCACGAGCCTTCGCAATCAGATCAGCGGTTTCATGCAAGATCCCGATGAATCTCTTTTTGACGCTTGGGAGAGATATAATGTCTTGATCGATAGATGTCCAAACCACAACATGCTTCCCGTCACATTGATTGATACTTTCTACAACGGATTGACTTTTCGAGATCGTGATACGATCAATGCAGCCGCCGGTGGCACATTCATGAAAAGGAGACCCGAGGAGTGTAGAGAGCTAATAGAGAACATGACTACTCACCACAAGAACTGGGATTCCTCTGCTTCTTCAAGGAACAACCCGAGAGTCAATGTTTCCTCTACCTCAGCAAACCCTGAGATGACCGAACTCACCCGCATGATGGCCGAAATGAGCAAAAGTATTACGCTTCTCGCTTCAAACCAACAACAACAACAAGTTAAAGCGGTTGCTAATCCTTGTGAAACATGTGGCGGTCCTCACTCATACACCGATTGTCCTTCGACACAAGGAAATCCGGAAAATGTGTATGCTGCTTACGGTAATTATTCATCGGAAAATTACCAAGCTAGACAACAAGGGGATAGAAATCTACTGAGCTACCGTTCCAACAACTACCTTTCACCCGGTTTTTCTCCTCAAAACCAAAATTCCGCCAACAACTACAGTAGAAGCAACCAAATCCCACCTCGTGCTTCTAACCCTTATCAACCACCCACCCAACAACACCCACCCATTAATCCCGATGTTGACACCATCATGAGAACTCAAGGTGAGCAAATCAAGAATCTACAGAGCCAAATAATCAATTTGAAAGGAGATATCTTGAAGCAAGGTAATGACATCAGAACCGAGGTTCGTGATAATCTTCAATCCTCCTTCATCACTCAAACAACTGAATTAAAGAATCTGTTGGCTAGTTTCTTGCCCGAAGCTCAACCTTCTTCTTCTTCGGGTTCTCTACCTTCAAACACCGTCACCAATCCGCGAGCTAATGTGAGTGCTATAACTACGCGTAGTGGAATTACCATTGTCAGTCCACCTGACCCACCACCATCATCTACACCTCCTCCACCACCATATATCCCTACTCCTCCTACACCTAGTGTTAGTACACCATTACCGTCTCCGCCTCGTCATGACGATGTATCTCGGAAGGACCCTTCAACATTACAACCTTCACCAAACCCTTATCAACCCAGAATCCCATACCCTTCTCGCATAGGCAAGACCAACGAGCTAACCAAGAATGACTGTCAAGTATCGAAATATGTGGATATGCTATCTAAAATGACCATCAACATTAGCCTTGTTGAAGCACTTTGCCATATGCCGAAATTTGTCAAAGCATTCAAGGAATTGATTAGCAAGAAGGAGAAGCTGATTGAACTCGCCAACACACGCTTAATTGAAAACTGCTCTGCAGTCCTTCTTAGAGAACTTCCAGAAAAACTTGGAGATCCCGGTCGTTTTGTGTTGCCTTGCGTGTTCAACAAAACTGAAGAATTTACTGCCCTTGCTGATCTCGGGGCTAGTATTAATTTGATGCCACTGAGTGTTTGGAAAACACTATCATTACCCGACCTCATCCCAACAAAGATGACTCTCGAACTTGCAAACCGCACTCTCGCTTACCCCGTTGGTATAGCCGAAGACGTGTTTATCAAAGTTGGCACATTTACTTTCCCGGTCGATTTTGTCGTAGTTGATTATGAAATGGACCCTCGTATTCCTTTAATACTTGGTCGGCCATTCTTGAGAACCGGACGTGCTTTAGTAGATGTGGCCGAAGGTGAGTTAATCTTACGAGTCGGGGATGATTCAAAAGTTTTTAAAATGGGGAAGCTTACAGGCAAATCCTTTGGAAGCCGAGAATCAGTGAATATGATAAATGTGCTCGATGACTTTACCGTCTACGACAATCCTCTATTCGATTCTTCCATCGATAATCCACTCTTTGACGATGATGAGGATGATTCTCGATTCACTTTGGAACCTTCTCCCATTTATGATTCTCAACCGGTCTTTGATGCTTATGATGATGATTCTAGCTCAGATTCGGATGATTTTGATTGTACTTCTGAGTATCCCGAGCTGCCCACTTTCGATGATTTTGATGAGGCTGATACTCTCTCGAGCGATTCTTCACATGATGAAGATCCTCCGCCATCACTCGATCCTACTTTGGACGATTATTCATTTGAGGAAGATTTCTCTGAATTTCTCAACACATACTTCCCTCATGAGAGTGATGCTCCTCCTTTGGACTTTGAAGATTATCGTCTCGATCCTACTTTGGATTTGAAGAGAATTTTGTCAAAGGAAAAGAAACCGGTCGACACCGAAATCCGTTGCACTTATGATTTGACACCTCTTTGTCTTCCTTCTGAGGATGAGGTTGTGCTTCTTTGCGGATCTTCTTCACACTCGGCTGAGCCTGAGTGCTATTTTCCCTTAAAGGAAAAGGTGTTCGACCCCGGTATCGAAGTCTTTAAGCCATCTCAGTATCCACCTGATGCAATAAAAGGAAACATCTTTGGAAATCTTGAAGACATGCTTGCACTTCACCATACGTGCTTCCACCGTGCTCCATCGCTGCTTAAGGGAACCCTGCCACTTCTTCTTTGGCTTGCCTTGTTCGCCTTAAGCTCTTGCTTATTGATGGATGAAAACTATGTCTTTGATCCGGGTGGATTTGTTTCATGCTACTTCCGTTGATGATCAAGGTCGAGTCAGGCTCACGACTCGGTTAACAAAAATCAAACGCTTCTTGGGAGGCAACCCATGCATCTATCTTTTCGCTTTCTTTACCATAAGTGTAGGGGGGACCCTTTGGTTTGCTATTTCCTCTCCTCACTTCTTAATCAGGGATTCGAGCTTCAATGATCCACTTTTGATGATTCTTGACGACCCGTGATTCCGTGTTCTACTTCTTCCCGGTTCTATCCTAAACTCTTTTCGATTCACTATTTTATATTTTCTCAATATTAAAATAGGAATCTCTTTAGTTGTCTTTTCCTTAGCAAGATTTAAACAACGTGCACAATGTCCTAAGTGTAGGGGAGTTTACTCCCACATGCTTAAACATTAAGGACAATGTTTATCTTAAGTGTAGGGGGAACTTCTATCGAAGTTAAGTGGTCTTTTCCTTGTATTTGTCCTCATTTTAACCGGAAAATCAATTTTTCGACATTTTTCAAAATTTTTGATCTATTTTGGCCTATTAGTTTTACCCTTTGTATAGTTATTTTCTCTCTTTATTAGAATAAATGTATTAATAAGTGGTTTTAATTTTCAAACGTTGTGAATCTTTTGACTCAACCTGAGTCTACTCTAGCTAGTATCCTTAACGGTTTTAAGTCAAGTTTTGCTAGGCTTTTATATAGGGAGCTATAAAACGCGAAAGTCTTAACTCTCACGGGTTAAGAACAAGAACTTTTCGCAAGTTCCTATAATTGATCCTAGAGAGTCGTTTATCAAGGGAACTTTAAAATGCGATTTCTAAAACTTGAAAGAGTCTAAGAATTTGCAAGATCCTATAGGCGACTCGAAAACCCAAAACTTTGATTTAATAGGCTAAGCATCCACGAGTCTCATTACTTGAGATTTTAAACTGTGGAGAACGAGAGATGATAGAGCCAATTATAAGTTCGGTATTCTTTCGTGAATTTATGTGAGTTAATTATAAGCCTATTCTCCCATCGCTTGCTAATAATTTATCTGCTAATAAATAAGGTTGTACGATTTGAAAAGTTACTTAGCTTCTAGCCCCAGATCGTTTAAAAGTTGCTCGGTATGGATTAGAGTTCATAGCCAAGGCATAACTTATTGAAGCGGGACGCGAAGATTGGCGAGTCCGAAAAGGCCCTAACAAGGCATGAGGGCTATATTTTGTTGCTAAAGATTCAAAGTGATGTGAAGAATCATTTATCGAAAATCAATATGAAGGATCGAGACACACGACGTAAAGCAAAACTCCCCAAAAGTCATGGAGAAGTGTATCCAAAAAGACCCTAACAAGGTATGAGGATAAATAGATCCAAGTCATAAAAGGAGGCGGATCGTTGTATATCAAAGTCCAAAATAAAGATTGGAGAAAAATGAAGAAGTCGTGGTTCAAGTATGAATCTCTCAAAACTTCAAGAGAAGAAATTCCTTTATGAAGAGAAGACCATTATTTCATGAACGTCTCTCAAAGATTTGAATTATGAAGTCGCTGCCAAATATCGGTCCGAGAAAGGTCTCAAATCGCGAAGCGAGTTATGCCAAGATATGAACTTTATGAGGTCCCGAGAAGCAGTTTTAAAAGATTTGGTCCTTTAGCTAACTATTGATTAAATCGTTCACTTTATTTTCCGACTAAATAACTATCGAAATAAGTCAAACAATGCATCCTCGTGATCATTCAAGACAACAATAAAATATAAGAGATACACCTAGGAATAAGGGAGTCTAAGTGAATAATTGGCCCACATGAGTTCGTGATAGTTTACTAACTTATAATAACAATGATCTCGTTTTTAAGCTTGGTTTGGAGAAAGTGAAAACTTGAGGATGATGATTATTCATAACATTTTCAAAACCCAAGGTATGCTTTTGGTTTCTTTATTTTGAATGTTTTTAATTTTCTATCTCTTTAATAAAGGCCAACGTGGATTGATTATGATGAAAAGTGTAATCTTGCTTTGTAACTAAGCATGAGGACATTGCAATGGTCAAGTGTAGGGGATTTGATAGGTGTGTAAACACCCATCTTTTCTACCACTTAATTACAATAATAACCGAGCCAAAACGTGTATTTTATGTCTTTTATGTCGGAATTATGCGTGGTTTGTATTTTTGTTGTGATTTAGGATGAAAAGGTGAAAAGTGGAGAAAACACGGACATTCACGGGCATTTACGGACTTTTATTGAAGAAAAGGATGAAAGACGAAGTCAAGAAGTCAAAAGTGCAAAAAGAACGGAAGTCCACGACCAATTCTGAAGATTTATCGAGGAAAAAGTCAAAAGACGGAAGTTTATCAAAAGCCGAAGAATTCAAGTCTATTTTATTGAAGAATTTAAAGACGAGTTCGAAGAAATCCTGAAGCCAAAAGTCCCTTAAGTCCAAGTTTAAAGAAGATTAGAAGAAAAGGACTAATGACGCAATTAATGAAGATTAATAAAAGGAGGGACTTAAGCTTGTAATTAAGGAGAAATGAAAGAGGGGAGGAAGCTTCCTTAATCCTCCCCTATAAATAGACTAGGATTGTTAACATTTCATTTTGTTGGCTAATCGTGACAATTAGTCCTTCCACCTTTAATTACCTTGTCAATTTAAATACTTGTCCATTTAATTACCTTGTCTTGCACCTTAATTACCATTTAATTCAAGTAAGTTTTTCTTTTTAATTCTTGTTAATCTTTATCTTTATCTTGTTAATCTCATTCTTCCTTTCTTAATCTTTGATTGTTATTGTTTATGTTTATGATCTTGATTTTGGTTGATTTATTTAAGTGGGTTTTGATTATTTTGATTAAGTTTTGTGAGTTTGATTGATTTGGATTGATTGTGTATGCTTAATAGTTGTTTATTTGCTTGTTTGATTTAATCTTGTGTTTGATTTAGCTTAGTTTTTGTTAGATCCGAGCTATTTTACTTTCCTTGTTCTTCGGCCTTTGGTTTCAGATCATTCCCAGACTCGAGCCCAGAATATTCCGAGTAAGGTCTTGGCTGTGTTCTCTATTCGGAATATTCGTTATTCCGAATAGGACAGTATTCAGAATAGGCCAAGTCTTTCCGAATTGGGGGATTTTCCGAATAGGAAGTTTATTCCGAGTAGGACTAAATATTCCGAATAGAGGCTGACATTCCGAATAGGGACTTTTATTCCGAATAGGAATAGTATTCCGAATAGACTGGATTTTCCGAATTGACCTTTTATTACGAATAGGGAGTACATTCCGAATAGGAGGACATTCCGAATTGGTGACAAGATTCCGAATAGACCAATTATTCCGAGTGGGCACTTTATTCCGAATAGGGGGATTTTTCCGAATAGGAAGCAATATTCCGAATAGGGGCTTGATTCCGCATAGAGGTAACTTTCCGAATAGGTTTAGGATTCCGCATAGGGAACTATTCCGAATAAGCACCTTTTCCGCATAGTGACAGTATTCCGAATAGGGTTTATTCCGAATAGGGACTTATCATTTTTAGTTTCTGTAATTTTAGTTTTTAATTTCAAGCTTTATTTTTCCCGCCTTTTTCCTTAACCACACTTTAGATTTATTTGCCTTAGTTTAAGATTTAGTTTTAGTTGCGTTTTAAGTTTGCCTTAGTTAGATTTAAGTTTGCGTTATTTTCATTTAGTGCCTCTTAATTCTCGTCAAGCTTTTGATTACTTGCACCATTTACCTTTTAATTAGAGTTAGATTTACTTTAAATTGCCCTTTACTTTATCTGTTCTGCACTTTTTATATACTACAACGACACACTTTTGTTTCCACCAAAAGACAATAGAGTCACACATTAAACACAAGTTAATCAATTCGAAGAGAACAACACAACATACTTTAACGAATCTTTTTAACTGGGTAAAATCTTAGTTATCAATAAGTAATTTATCTTGTTCATCGAATAAGCTAATTTATATAAATCATGGTTTAATAAGTATATTAAATAAGCTAATTACTCAATAAGCAACTATAAATTAGTCTAACCTAATTAAGCTTATAAGTCAAGAATTATTAAGGCATGGTTAATTATAAGTATTATATTAATAAGTCATTATTTAAATAAGTCAAACATTAATAAAGTCCATTCAAATAAATAACTTCCATATGTCATGAATTAATAATTAATTATTAATTACTAATGTGTCATGGATTTTATAATTAATTATTAAATAATAATGTGTCATGGATTAGAATAATTATAAATAATAATATGTCATGGATTATAATTGATCATAAATAGGCCTCGAGTCTTAATAATAATTTCTAATTAAGTTAAATAAAAATAAGCTCGTGTTAATTAAGTTCAATCTAAATAAGTCGTAAATAAGCCGATTTAATAAGTAAATCCAGACACCCCCTTATGTGATCTCTCGGTTTAACCGAGCCAAACAACCACCACCACCGACCCCCTTTTTGGGGTTGCGGCTGACAGACCAAAACAGCCATTGTGGCTGCGACTGCTTATACATAATCCCCACTGAGAGCCATAGGCTCTCAGCTGCCATACTAAAATACCCACCGAGGGAACCCCTCCTATGGGGTCTTCGGTTTCCGTGCCATCCCAAACAACAATCATGATTTCTTTTCTTGTTTTTATTATCAAAACATGTGTTCATCATATTTAATTTAAATACAAATGTGATTTCCTTGAAAACATTTAAGAAAATAAGATTTGAGGATTTACCGAAAGGGAAAAAAGATCGAGTGATGAACAAACACGAACACACCATACAAATTAAGATCAAAACAGTCTTCTTTCTCCCTTTTTTTATAGCCGGCGGCACTCTAGAACCTTTAGGGTTTCTTTTTGTTTCTGTTTTGTTGTAAATGAAGAAAAGAAACATGCGTACGTTTACTATTAGTTCCCTTAGTGGACCGGGACTTGGGCCTTATTTACTTGTAAGGTTTATAAGGTTTAAACATGGAGCCCATTTTACTTATTTATTTCATGTCATGATTTATAATCTTGTGTTTTTGTAAATTCGTGATTTATACTTTCGTGTTGTATCTTGTCATTAGTATTAAATATACGTAAATACTTATCGTGCATTAACTAAATTTTCATGTGGGTTTTACAACTCTTCCCCTCTAAAAATAATAATTTCGTCCTCGAATTGTATACATGATGTGGCTGAAAAGAACATACCCGGATCATGGGAGGAAATGAGGATAAGAAGTCCGGATTGACTCCTCCGTTTCCCAAGTGGCTTCCCACTCAGGATGGTTCCTCCAAAGGATTTTGACGAAAGGGATAGTCTTTTTCCTTATGACCCGATCTTGACGATCTAGAATAGCTTTTGGTTCCTCAACGTAAGATAGATCCTCACGAATCTGATCGAGTGGATACGTGAAAACGTGTAAATAAGGATAATTGTAACCTCTGAGTAAAGATACATGAAACACGTTGTGAACGTGTGATAACTGAGGAGGTAATGCCAAACGATACGAAACCTCACCGACACGATCGAGGATTTCGAACGGTCCAATGAAACATGGACTAAGCTTGCCTTTAATACCAAAACGTCTGACTGTATGTGCGGGTGATACTTTTAAGAAAACATGATCACCAGGCTAAAATTCTAATGATCTTTGATGTTTGTCATCATAACTTTTCTGACGAGTACGAGCTTCCTTAAGCTTTTCATTGGCAATGGCGCTTTTTCATTAGTCACCTCTATCATCCCCGGACCCTCAATGATACGTTCACCAACTTGATCCCAACAAATCGGAGCACGGTACTTCCTTCTGTATAACATCTCGAAAGGAGCACACTTGATACATGCATGCCAACTATTGTTGTAAGCAAACTCAACCAAACATACGTAATCGTCCTAATTTCTTTTCCACTCTAACGCACAAGCGCATAACATGTCTTCAAAAGTCTGAATCGTACGCTCAGACTGACCGTCTGTCTGAGGATGGAAAGTTGTGCTAAGCTTGAGCCTGGTTCCCAAGCTTTCTACAAACCTTTCTAGAAACGAGACGTGAAACGTTGATCCCTATCTGATATGATGTCTGAAGGAGTACCGTGTAATCACACGATCTCTTGCTAGAATATTTCTGCAGATCTGCTAACTGCGTAATCCTTGTGGATAGGAAGAAAATGTGTAGACTTGGTCAAACGATCGACAACGACCCAGATAGCATCATGCTTCCTCTAAGTCTGTGGTAGTCCGGTAACAAATCCATGGAGATTTTGTCCCACTTTCATTCAGGAATTTCTAATGGTTGTAACAAACCACTAGCACCCTGGTGTTCTATCTTGACCTGCTGGCAGGTCAGACATTTAGATACGAATGTAGCTACATCTTGTTTCATACCGCTCCACCAAAAATGTTGTTTGAGATCATGATACATTTTTGTAGAACCTGGATGAATTGAAAATAGAGAACTGTGAGCCTCGGTCAACTAAGCCTCTCTTAGTGTAGGATCCTCTGGAACACATAACTTAGTACCCTACCATACAATGTCGTCGTCATCAACACGGCATTCGGTCTGCTGATCAATGTTCTGAACAATCGCCCATATTTCGTTGTCATCCTTTTGAGCTCCCTTAATCCGATAAATTAAATCCGGCTCAACTCTCATGATAGCCCAGAAACCATTCTGCCCACGTACAAAAAGCTCAATCTCTAGATGCTCCAGATCACGAATAATTTCCTCCTCTACCTTGATGTCAGTTATCATGCCTAATATTCTGGTTAAAGCAACAGCCACCACATTGGCTTTACCTGGATGGTACTGAATGTTGGTGTCATAATCCTTAAACAACTCCAACCAACGTCTTTGACTCATGTTTAACTCTCGCTGAGTGAAGATGTATTTGAGGCTCTTATGGTCGGTGAAGATGTTACACAACTCTCCATAAAGATAGTGCCTCCAAATCTTGACTGCGAATACTACTACTGCTAACTACAGATCATGAGTAGGGTAATTTAGTTCGTATGGCTTTAGATGTCGTGATGCATAAGCAATTACCTTCCCATGCTGCATGAGTACACAGCCAAGACCCTTTCTCGAAGCATCACTGTAAATCTGAAATCCACCTGTACCAGATGGGAGAGTAAGAATAGGTGTGGAAACCAAACGTTGCTTAAGCTCTTCGAAGCTCTTCTCTCGCTCATCATTCCAGACAAATTTCTTACCCTTACACATAAGCTTAGTCAAAGCTAAGGCCAACCATGAGAAACCCTCAACAAACATGCAGTAATAGCCAGCTAAACCTAGAAAATTACGTACTTCAGTCGTAGACTTTGGTCTTGGCCATTTGGTGATGGCCTCAACCTTCGCCGGATCCATGGTAATCCCTTCTGCTGAAACAATATGGCCCATAAATGCCACTTTTTCTCAACCAGAACTCACACTTGGAAAACTTAGCATACAATTTCTCCTGTCGAAGAAAATGTAGTACCATGCGAAGATGATCCTCATGCTCTTCTCTAGACTTAAAGAAGATCGGGATGTCATCGATGAATACAATGACGAACTTGTCTAAGAACTCATCGAAAAATCGATTCATCAAGTCCATAAATACAGTTGGAGCATTCGTAAGAGCAAAAGGCATAACCACAAATTCATAATGACCATAACATGTGCCAAAAGCAATCTTGGAAATGTCCTGCTCTTTCACCCGCAACTGATGGTAGCCTGATCGTAAATCGATCTTAGAAAAGTGCTTAGCACCCTGTAGTTGATCAAACAAGTCATCAATACGTGGAAGGCGATAACGATTATGAATGGTAATCTTGTTCAATTCACGGTAGTCGATACATAATCTCATGCTACCGTCCTTCTTCTTGACAAACAGAACCGGTGCACCCCATGGTGATACACTCGGGCGAATAAAACCTCGCTCCAACAACTCTTGCAGTTGATCCTTCAACTCTTTTAACTCAATGGGATCCATGCGATAAGGAGCTTTGGAGACAGGTTCAGTTCTCGGGACAAGCTCAATGCCAAACTTCACCTCGCGGATAGGAGGTATACCTAGAAGTTCTTCTTGAAATACATCCGGAAACTCGGAAACAATCGGCTGATCATGATTTGAAGGGACTTCAGAATTCGTGTCATGGATGGTAGCTAGAAAACCTTCGCATCCATGGGACAATAAGGCACGTGCTTGTAAAGCAGAAATAATTTGCACAGATTTTCCTGGTAGGAAACCATGATGAATGTATTCAGGAGCCTGAATATAGCCGAATATGACCCGATATGAATTGCAATCAATGGTAGCGCGATGTGCTGCTAACGAGTCTATACCTAGAATCATGTCAAACTCGCACATCTCTAAGGGAAGTGCGTTAACAAGACGAATCTTGTCATCAAACTGTAAAGGGAAATCTTTATACACATGGTTAATACGAACAGAGTCTTTCATATGCGTGGATATACATAATACATTATCAAGTAAGGTAGGTGTCATATCAATACGTGAAGCAAACGTGGTAGATATCACTGAATGGGTCGCACCCGTATCAAACTGAACGCATGCAGCATGTCCAATCATGAATAATATGCTAGTAATGGTACTTGAAGTCTTGGTGGCCTTGTGTAAAACCCGCATTAAAATACCATGAACAGTAAACATCCGAAAATACGGTAAAATTAAAACTTTCCATTTATAATATAATTCACGTGTCACGATATTTAATAACATGTAATTACGTATATATTATAAATGTGTTAAGTACACGACATATAAAAATCACGATAATTAAACATGAAAGATCACGTAAATAAGTTAACTCGAGAAAACTACGGGTTCCCCATATGGGCCCCATGTGCCGCGGCTAAAAGAGACAAGAAGGAAAAGATGGGCTTTAGCCCATGACCCAAGTTAAAACCAATAATAAACAAAACACAGGGAAAACTAAATCATAATTTAGGTTTACAGAAAAAGTTCTCCCTTGCCTCCTTGCCTCTCTTGCTGTCGGCCACCTCAAACCACAAGGACAAACCAGACGATTTATGCTACTTAATTATTGTGTGTACGTGATCGTGATCTTAATTCTTTCTTCCACGTGTTCGGTAAATCAAAAACCTTTTCTTTTTCTTTTAATTCTTATTGAATTCATGTTCTTATTTAATTAATCTTAAAAAAAAGTAAATAAAACATGTGGGATTAAATAAATCATGGTTTAAGGGGTGTTTCATGTTGCTTTAGTTTGGCCGAGACCCAAGCAAAGAGCCTCAAGGCTCTCGGTGGTGTTGTTTTGCCCGGCGTGGGGTTCGTGTGGTTCGAACGCAGGCCAAGAGGACCCGACCGCGAGTCGGGGGTAGGGTTTTGGTTTGGATCGAGTGCCAACCGAGACCTATATGGTCTCGATGGGGCTTTTTGATGCTAATAGTGGGTACCGAACAACAAGAAGAGGGAACCGGTCACAACCGATGTGAACCGACTGTGAACTGGTAGACCGCCAGTGGGAACCGGGTCCGGGAGCGGCTAACCGTGGCTCGGGCAGTGGGTAAAACCACTCGGACAGTGGCAACCGGCTAGGTCGGGTTAGCCACTGTCAAAGGTGTTTGGCTCGGCTTATTGTGACCCGGCTTTCGGGCTCGGGTTAATTTTTAAAACACGGGTTCGAGATTCGGGAAAAATGTTAAAATCAGAAAATATGTTTATTTAAAGTAATTACTAGACTTTTAATTAATTAAATTCATGACTTAGGTTAAATATTAAAATTAATATTTCATGTATAACCTAAAGTATTTTACTTAGCTTAATTTAATTTTATGGGTAAGGGGATACCCCGGTAAATGGTATTAATCACACAAAAACAATACAATGGAAGATGGTAGCTAACCATCATGACCCCAAGAAAAAACACTTGGAAGACCAAAAAATTCTACAATCCATGACATGCCACGCGATTGATTACATCAAAAGCCTACACAATTAAGTAGTATACATACGAAAATTGTAAGGCATATTCCATTTGCTTAGAATAGCTTGAACCCTAGCCGTGTTTTTAAAACGATAAGTGCTGAGCTTTAAGCGAACCGTGATCATAATAATGTCACGAACTTCCTCTGGGGATCTCAACGATCGCTTGTATAAGCGATCATTCCTTTCTCTCCATACGTAATAACACGTAGCAGCAAATAGGACGCGGCCTATGATGCTTCTGGTGGTTCTACCAGTTGCAATGGGCAGCAAATGTGCAATGATATGGAGCAACTTGGGTTGGATATCATTCATATAGCCAAGATGTCTAACCTGGTACCACACACTAGCAGCAAACGAACACTCAAAAAATAGATGTGGATGAGAGTCAGGGCATGACTTACAAAGAGGACACCAAAGCGAAGCAATATCCACCCCATCCCCCACGTCCCATTGTCTTAGCTTGTCTTGAGTTCGCAAACGCTCTCTCATGATCAGCCACAAGTGAAAAGAATGGCGTGGAATCGCGTGAGGAAACCAAACCAGTTTGTGCCAAATCACCTCATTGCCTCTATTGCGAAGAGCCTCCCAAGCATGGGCAACCTTAAACTCAAATAAGTTGCCATGCACATCTTTCCATTTGAGCACGTCAACCTTGTGAACATCAATAACCGGCGCCTGAAGCAGACCTATATTCGGAGCCCTTAGAAGCCAGTCATTTGGCCAATTCCAAGAACTTCCCATAACAACATCTGCCACTGAAGAGCGGATGTTAAAGCCAGCACGAGCCATGTCTCGAGGGGTGATATACTGAGCCAACGGGCATTGCGTGTCCCATGTATCATGCCAAGCCGAAATACTTTTGCCATTGCCAATCTCCCACCACATATAAGGCCGAACATGCTCCCTCAACTGGATGAGTTTTCTCCAACCCCAACTGTTTTCAAACTTGAGAGGAATGTCCCAAAAAGACCGACCTTGAAGCTTGTACAAGTGAACCCACCGAACCCACAAAGAGTCCTTGTTAGCTACAATATTCCAGATATGGTATGTCAAAAGCGCCATGTTGAAGGTGTTCAGGCAGCGAAGGCCTAGACCACCCTCGCTTTTAGGAAGACAAATCTCGACCCACGCCACTTTTGCCTTTCCTCTTTTAAATTCTCCGTTGCACCACAGGAACCCTCGAATAATTTGATGAATATCATATATAATTCCTTTCGGGATCATTAATACCGATGCCCAATACACATGAAGAGAAGATATGACCGACTTACAAAGTTGGAGGCGACCCGCAAAGGGCAACGACTTATTCTTCCAATCTCCAATCCGATTATGGACTTTCTCAATAAGAATTTTGCAATCCCTATTAAGGAGCCTAGAAGATATCAAGGGAACTCCAAGATATTTGACCGGGAACGTACCTTCCACAAACGGCAATATAGAAAGGATAGCAATTTTAGTGTTGTTCCTCACGTTACAGAAAAAGGCCGTACTCTTCGGAATACTTGGAACCAAACCGGATGCACTTTTAAATTCATCTAGAGCTTCCATAACCACTTTGGCCGACTCCACATCTCCTCTAGCAAAAATAAACAAATCATCCGCAAAACAAACATTGATAAGTTCCATTTCCTCACACCTATGATGATATCGAAAGACCTCAGAAGATTGAACCTTCCGTTTGAAGATAAGCGTGAGCACTTCCATAACCAAAGTGAAAAGATACGGAGACATAGGATCCCCTTGCCTCAGCCCGCATTTTCCTTTGAAAAAACCGTGAACGTTCCCGTTGAGGCTGATGGAGAAGGAAGTAGAAGTGACACAAGCCATGATCCACTTGATCATGGTAGGATGGAACCCGAAGAACGTGAGAATCTTCTTGAGAAAACTCCAATCCACCGTGTCATAGGCTTTTTGAATATCCACCTTAAAAGCACTTCTCGGTGGGCCCCTATTCGTATGATAATTGTGCAACAATTCTTGAGTAATGAGGATATTGTCCGATATACGCCTACCCGGGACAAATGCAGATTGATTCTCACTCACCACTTCTTTGATAGCCACAATGATTCGATTGGTTATAACCTTACTAATACATTTGTAGATAACACTATAACATGAAATAGGACGATAGTCGTTCACCTTACAAGGGGTAGGCGTCTTAGGGATGAGAGCTAGAAGTGTATGGTTAACTTCTTTAAGGAGCTGACCATTCACGAAAAAGTCTCTAACCGAGTTGCACACATCAGCACCAACAACATTCCAACCCTTCTTAAAAAATGTAGACGTATAACCATCGGGCCCGGGAGCTTTGTCGTCGCCAATGGCAAACATAGCCCGCTGGATCTCGTCATCAGATACGTCATGAACCATTTGATTTCTAGTTTCCAAAGAGACCAAATGATGAAACAGACCCTGTGTATCCAGATCAGTAGTGATGGTATTCGAACCCAAGAAATCCCTATAATACTCAACGAACACATCAGGAACTTCTTGCCACATTACTTGCTCATTTCTGCCATTAACAATAACCTCAATTCGACTCCTATGATTCCGACTCTTAATAGATTTGAAAAAATAAGCCGAGTTCGAGTCACCGGCATTAAGCCATTCAATCTTGGCTTTCTGTTTTAAGAAGCGTTCCTCATCAATTTTTGCCTCGTTAAAGGCATTAAGGTAAATAGCCGCTTCCTCTCTAAGAATAGAATCATCAGGAGTCTTATCCAAGGCTCTTTGAACGCTATCCAATTCAATCCGAAGGCTGTTCACCCGATCGTGTAAGTTACCATGGTCTTGAAGAAGCTTACGTAATGGTTTCTTCATAGCTTTCATCTTCGAGACAAGTTTGAACATATTATGACCCTCCCCTTGGAAAGACCAATGAGCCTCTAACGCAACCCTAAACCCGTCTTTATGAGCCAAGTTATTTAAATTAAAACATGTATTTTTAATTAAATTCTTATAATGTATAGTTTAATTAAATTAACCAAGTTATTTAATTAATAAGCTATAACCATGACTTGTATTTTTCTAATTAAACCTTACTTATTATTAATAATCCAGCTTATTTCTAATTATGGAAACTTACTATTTTTGGAAACTTTCTATTTTTAGAAACTTCCTATTTATGAAAACATGCTATTTTTAGAAAGTTACTTAGTATTACAATACAAGTATTATAATACACTAATGCATGAATAATATACAACAGAATATCAAAATAACTACAATTAACACAGTAAACAATAAAACATGACAGAATAAACATTATAGGCTAATAATACACAGAACCAGTAAAACACATGTAATTCAGACAATTCATACACGTTCCCATTCTTATGTAGTATTATCCGTCAAGGCAGAGTAGTTTCTTCAGCGTTTTCGTTAGCTTCTACTGGACATAAAGTATGAATTTCTCGTCCTTCAGTAAGGACAACCTCTTCCTTTATTAGGATTTCACGTATGCAGCCAACTGTTTTCCCCAGTAGTTACAGATTAAATGCTTATGTTTTATTAGTTACCTTAGCCATATACATGTATGACCAGTTTCACCTAGTTATGGAGGTACCATAACCATAACACTAGAGGCATTAGTGTTATGACTTCACCATGGCGAAGTGATAGCTCGTGGCATCCCTTTCAGTTATTTGGCCATTATTATATTATTATTATCATGTGGGGCGTATGGGTGCATCCTAGGTTTAGTTTCAGTTAGGATTTCATGGTGAATATGGTTTGTGCCTTGCATCCTTCACAAGGAGTTGATCCCTCCTACCCATCACCAATTAATTAGAGGCATCCCCTCTAATTTGCATGACGAGGTCACCCCTCCAAGTATTCATGCACGTTGTTGACCTCATGACCTATATTGGATTTTGGTATATTAAACTAATACAGATTTTTATAAGTAGCATAAGCTATGTTTTCAGAACAAAACCAGTAAACATGACATATAACTAGGTTTTCCCAGGACTTATTCATTTTCGCTGCAATTCATGCTTTATATGCTTTATATGCTTTCATTCCTTTATGTCTTTACGTTATGCTATATATCCGTGCACTGAGCGTTATGCTCAGCCGTTTTCCATTTCCATGTTCCCAAACGGCAGGTACCCAAGGTCGTCAGGATCTCCAGAATATGTGCATTCGGATGGAAGCTATCCAGCCACTTTTACCTTATGCATTTATTCCTACTTTCTCATACTTTACTTCATTTGGACATTGTTTAGTCCTTTCATTTACAGTACTTAATATTGCTTGCGTGTGAGTTACTTGGACTACCGATGTTTGTTACCGGTATTTCTGTTTATGGTCATGAATGTTTAGACATTTACCTTGCATGCTTTAATGACACGCCATATTTTACTGTAGCATCCCATCTTAACAAATGGGGTGTTACAATTATGGTATCAGAGCCAGGTTTCGACCTGTAGCTCTGTAAAACATGACCTGTGACTTATGGGTAGTCACCAGCGTCTTCCTAAATCTGACAGTTAGTTTTCACGCATTCATTCATTTTCATTTCATTTTCTTGCATTCATATCATTGTCGCAGGTTTATGACTAAGTAATGGTTGGTACAAGACTGACCCTATTTAGTCACATGTGCTTTTACCGAAACTTTTAACTTTGGGACCAACCCATAGGCGTCCCCTCGCTATGTCTTTCGTTTTGGGTGAACTGACCATAGGCGTTTACCCACGTGCATATAAAAGTTTTTATAAACTGCATGAGCATTTTAAGTTGTTTCATGCATTATAAACTGCTTCATTGATTTATACATTGATCATGCATTTTCATGTTCATCTCTTTTCAGACTTATCATTTTTGTTGCATTTTGTTTTTAAACTATCAGATGGTGAACACACGCAATGCTCTAGAGTTCGCTGCAGTTGTCAATGCAGCTCTACGGACCATCCTTCCCCAACTTCGCAATAAAATCAGGGACGAAGTTCATGTTGAAATTTAAGCTCAGGGCGTTTGAATACGGCCCTCATCCTGAAAACCACTACAACAACAACAATCCTCCACCATCACTACCTGTGACTCTTATGATTTGGTTGGAGCGATTCAACAAATAGCGGACCCGTTCTTTGAGCAGACTGACAGCCCCGATGAGGATGAGGCTTGGATTTCTCACATCGAAAAGATATTCGATGCGATGGGTTATGACGGCGTTTTCAAGGAAATATTGGCTTGCTATAAGTTTGAAGGTGATGTGCTGCAGTGGTGGAAGTCTGTCAAGCAGTCCAATGGTGATGATAATTGGGTTGCACTTCTGACATGGGACCAGTTTAAGGAGCTCTTCCTTAACCAGTACTTTCCACATGCTGAACAGGAGAAGCTTAAGCGGGATTATCATAATATCCGATAGGTTGCTGGGGAGAATAGCAACGAATTCATGCAGAGGTTTCTCTGTTTGGATGGTTTCTTGGGAGCAGCAACTGGTACTGCTGAGGAGAAAGCTGAGAAGTTTCGCTGGGCTCTTCGTGTGAGACCACCAGAATCTGACATGGAAAAACTAGGCAACGAGGGGGTAACACGTCATGGTACAAGAAACAATGAATTACGGTTGACACAAAGCTGACGTAATAAAAACATGTACGTTACATCATAAAATAATCAGAGTTTTAAACATAGGTCCCAGAGTTTTATAAGCGGAAAGATTTATTATTTCATCATAATTTATAACACTTAATTACCAAAAATACAGAAAAATCTTCTAACAGTTTTTAGATAAAACCAAAGTTGAAAACTACACAGAAATCTCCAAGCTACAATAATATCCTGTGGGCTCCCATCCAAGCAAAGCTAAGTAATAATACCTGAGATTAAACATGAAAAATCGTCAACATAAAGTTGAGTGATATTCATAGGTTTAGCAGTAAAGGTGTGGAACACAAGCATTCATTTGTAAACACGTAGTAGGGAGAATGGTTATATACGTCAACCATAGTCCGAAACTATTATTATTATTGTTGTTCAGTTCATGAACTGAAGCTTAACTTACGTAAGTTCCTCTACGGAGTATTCAGCCTAAATACTCAGGTATAAACAAATATTAGTGCGTCATGGTTTAACAACCGCAACATAGGACGAGGATTGTCAGTCTCGATGGATCCACCCACAACATTCGCGCTTAGTACTCGAAATTAACGGTTCATGATCAAGAGAGGAAACTTAAGCCTAGACTAAAAAGCAATAATAATATCGAAAGTCTGGAAAGCATACACGTTCTGGTTAGCATACAAGTTCTAGATAGCATACAAGTTCTAGATAGCATACAGTTTTTAAATGGTTGTGTTCCACCATGTAAAATCTCATCCCGTGTTTAGAAACCATTTATTAGTAAAAAGGGGCTATGAACTCACCTTAGCCACGAGGTAAGTCAATCATGGTATTCAGCAACTGAGTAGAAACAATGGCAGTGACACGATCACCGACGATATGGATGCCCGGGAAATACGAAAACCGCAACCTATCAAAATAAGGCGTGCGTTAAGACTCGAACTCAAATATCGTTGTATACCAAGTATAATAATAATTTATATATTTTCAAAGTATTCATATTTCAAAACCATTGACATGAACCAAATGAATCCATATTAACCCATTTATCAAAAACTACCCGTTTTAACACTTGTACACTTGTACACTTGAAATTGGCCCGTCATAAGACGCCAAGTCAACGCAAGTCAAACCATCCTTTTACCTTACTCGGACCAGTAGTTAAGTCATTTATATAATGACTAAACACTTGAGTAAGTCACCATGTCCAATAGTGAATACTCAAACTCGCGCCACACGAGCATTGAACTGAGTGTCCAAAATACAAATCAGCAAGTACACTCCGAATGTACACACTGATCTACCCTATCTAGACTTGTCCGATTTAGATGAAATTTGATGTAAAGGTCACTTATAACCTATATAAGACCCTGCCAAAATTTGAGCCAAATTTCATACTTTAAAACACATCAGCTCGACACTTTACTCGACTCCAAATTTAGGACAATTGTGTAGTTGTTTCATAAAACCATTTAGACCACTTTAAAAGTATTATTTTGACATTCCACCTTTTGAAGTCACTACTAGGCTCATCATATAAGGTTTATAAACTTTGAAAACCAGTAGTATCATTTAACTAACCAAGCCTAAAGTCCCCGAGAGTCGACCCAAAATCAGCCACAATTTCGGATTGTACCGATTTGCGTCTCCCGGTACACGAATCCTAAAACTAGCATAACTTTTGATCCGTAATGAGTTAGAAGCTCTATCTTATATCAAAACGAGCGTCTCAGAAAACTCTACAACAAAATCAAAAAATCTCAGCCTATCTCAAATCTTAAACCCACGTAAAATCTGTTCTATACTTGTTGTCGAAAATACACTTTTAGAAAATCATAACAAATCAATTTTCCAACCAAAACTAATCATTCTCATACCTATAAAATCACCCTACTATCATACCGATTAACCAAACACTCCTAAAACACTTGTATTTAAATTTTAACAAAAATCAAAGATCAAAAATAAACCTTTTATGATAAAAACATAAAGATCATGCCAAGATCATTACACGCGTGATGCTTAAAACATAACCCAACCATAAAATCACAAAAAATTTTGAAATTTGATGAATGTGTTTGGTTTTGGTATCAAAAGAACCACAAGAACATTTTAGAGATGGAACTTGAGTTAGTTTTTATAGATTCAATCTAAAAATGGATGAACAAGGGGTGTTTTATGGTGGAGGTGGCGGCAAAAATGGAGGAGAGGGGAGGAGTGCGTTTTTTTTTGTTAAGTTATGTTTGTATGTGTTTTTGGATGGAAAATTATATATATATGGTAGTTAGGTGGAGGGTTAGAATTCTGCCAAGTTTGAAACTTGTAGACTAAAAAGAAATTAGATAGTTTAAAGGATAGAAAATGACTATTAGTAAATCTTGAAAATATTTACGGGGCTCGGGTTTCATAAAAATACTTTTCAAACGTTACAATGCATCATAAATATGATTATATGATTTCCCGACACGACTTAATACGTAATTAAAACGAGATCATCGAAAATATTAATTATCGAAACAATCGATAATAAAATGTAAAGTTTTGGGCATCCGTCGGTATCGCGATCACTAGGAATTCTTGTTGTTCATTGTTTTTGAATAAACTCGTTGTAAAACGCACGCGGGTGATTTTAAATCAAAACTTCGATTTAAATAAGTATGGAAAAATAAAATAAGATTTTTATATTTCCAAGTAAAGTATTACCAATGATCAAAAAATAAATGAAAAGTATAATTTATTAAAATTTTCATGATCTAAGGATTTACATATAAGAATACAAGAAAACGTAATACGTTGGAAAATTCAAGAAACACGAATAAAAGAATAAAATAATGCAGGGAAAGTACGGGTTCTTACAGTCTTCCCCCCAAAAGGAACTCTGGTCCCTTAGTGTTCTCCTGGAAACAGTAGAAGCTGCAAACAAGGGGAGGTACAAAGTGTAGAACAAATTCATTGCTTCTCAGGTAATTTCTGCACCACGGCGAATCTTCACAATTAGAATTCACTACGCTTCAGTTTCTTAGCTCCTTTTCAGATAAATTTTCAAACTCGGATTAGAATAATGACCTATTAGTACGGAGATATATAGAACTCAAGAAACGCTTAAACAGACAAAGTGCGCTAAAATGAACCAAGATTGTTAATCAACAAGGAATCACAATTCGTGCAACTATAAAACACGACAGTCTTAAAACGTAACAATCTAGTTACAACGGAAATTGAAGGGAAAAATGAATTACATATGTACATTTAAAATGCAAGGTGTCACAATCAGTTGTCTAGGATCTTGGTATTATTTTAAAACTCAGTTTAAATATTTTCTTGATTAAAATAAAATTTTACAAGGTGTAGTGATTTAAAATCAAACTATCTATATTTAGTGAGTAAGTTGTTGCTATATCTTTTTCTTGATCAGGGTTTAAAAGCAAAAGTAGAACAGTTCCAAAATAGTTATCCTGATCGGCTTAAGAACTTTTGGATGGCTGCATGAAGTTTCTGTTAGAAGCTCAAGTTTATCGTTACCATTAGAGAAAATCATATTTTCTAGGTTATTTAAAATCATTGCTAGAAATTAAAAATTAATTTAATATTTTCATTATATTGAAAGTAAAGTATGATAAAATCAATTACTTTAAAAGATACAGCTTGACATATTCTGGTTTTCAAAAGTTGACAAGACAACAACAAATATGAGACATATAAAGGTCAACAATTTGTATGCGAGCAATAACACAAAGGAATAAAACGAAAGTCGTATCAATTCTTAACAAATGTGATAGAATAGGCGCGTCGATGATAAAAATAATAAGAAACAAAGGATTATAGCAAGTCATCACTTCTTGAGTGTAGTTGGTGTCACCAACAACGGCTTATCAAGTTCTTTGTGGTCGATACACGATCGAAAGAGAAAACCCACACAATAAATTTTTGAATCACAGAAAATTCTTAAGAAGTCACTTGAGAGTAAAATGAACAACATTAGCAATGAAAGGCGAAATCAACACATGATTCACACTAACGAAATTTAAAACAATAGCTTTTAACACGTATGATGACAATTACACGAAATCATCGTTCACGTCCAGTCATAAATCACCAATCGCGTCCAGAGACGTTTCGAAGGTCTACCAAAATAGATAGAGAAGGTCAATCGATGTAGAAGCATAGCAAAAGTTAAAACTTTCAAGTTTGGTATTAATGGTAAGAAATTAGACAAGGTAACGAGAATTGTATCATGAGGATGATGAGGTAACAAGTAAAACAAAGATCGTTGAGTAAGGAAATATGTGCTTGAGGCATGCACTTTGTTTCAAGAAAAGATAAGGGATCATATGTGTATGTCGCGAACTGGGGCTACTCGCATAAGATGTAAAAGTTTTCTAAACTTTAGTTTATATAACATTTTATAGAGCATAATTAAAAAGTTGATTCTTGGTTAGATATTTAAGGTGCCTACTATTCGGCCTCGCATGGATCCTTCTAAATTTAGCATAGGTGATCAGGCCATGCATATTTTAGGACTAGCAATGCGATGCTCAGCTTCGTCAGACCAGTATTACAGGTCATATTATTTAAAATATGTATATAATGCCATTTGTAAAAACAGAAGTCAAAATAATTTATGAAAATCTTCGCCGATAAGCTACTGGCTAGATATTTAATTCAACAATTGTAATGTTACAAGATTTCTTTATAGAACCAAGGTAGAACAATTTGCGAAAATACATTATAAAATTAATATAAATTAGTTTTATAAGATAAAATTCCATTATTTTAATAAGGTCCAAGTGGAATATTTTATAAAATGATTCACAAACAATATCAGTTTGGGTTCATATGATGACACGATGAAAATTTACAAAATAGCGAGTGGGTTATATGAGGGTAATAATGAATAGTTCATATGACAACTGATGAAATGGTTACAAGGTGATATTGTTTCAAGAGGTTTAGCAGGAATCGTCATGCGGTACGTGTCAAGATAATAACGAACGATATGAAAGCAAGAATTTCAATCCTCAGCCAAATTCAATGGTACGACAGAAACAAAGGAAAACAATATAGAATGACAAATAAGTCATAAATAAAAGAAAGGAATAAGGAATCCGTATGTGTTCACATTGTAATTTATTTGACAAAAATACACTTTTAAGAAAGTAGAACATCAGTTTATCGAATCAGTTGGTTCCTAAAAGTTCAAGATTTATGTATGACCGAGCTCAAGTTACTATTTGTAAACGTTTTCAACAGCAATCAATGTTTTTAGTTGTGAAGTATCATTCATTAAAGTTTTACGAGCTCAAACGAACTCAAAACGCTTGAAATCATATTTTTAAATTATATCAGTTTTTACCTTTTTAGTCAACTTTGACTTTTAGGTTTGACTAGACCAATTGATCTACTAAATGATATTTTAGAAATATGCAGAAATGAGTTATTAAGTTATAAAATTTCATATAAGCGTAACTTGCGCGTTTTTTTTTTATATTTTCTGGTCGAATGTTATGTCCTAAACGGACGTCTCAACAAGTAGAAATATATATTTTTATGTCCAAATTTAAAAAAAATATTTTCTTGACATTGTTAAATTTCCTGTAGAGTTTCTGTACAAAGTATATTCTTTGACACAGCTTGAAATTAAATCTAAATTTCATAATAACTCAGAATTAATGTACACACAAGACTTGTGGATTCCATAAAGATGAAAAAAATAAACTACATAATTAATCATGTAAATAAAACACAGTATATAAATGGTTCAAGAATACCAAGGAAAATCTAAGAAATCAAAAACGACGGATGACATTCAAGTCTTCGATTTCAAGATGCAATGTAGGAAGGTTTCTTGGCAGTGTGATTTTTCCAAAATTACAAGACGTATCGAGAAAGAACGGGACATTAACAAGTCGCACTCCTGGAGCGAGGAGGTTTAATGAAAAGGGAGGGTACAGATTTATAGAGTAGAATCGTATTCCAAACAATCGCAACATAATAGAGTATGAATTACAAGATGGCGATGATACTTCCAAGGTAAAAACAAACGTTGAAACTCGAAGTCGACATATAGAATGGTCAACGAAATAAAATGTAATCCATGTACAATTTTCGTGTAAAATGGTGACGTAAAGGTCAATTAAGGATACGAAAAATCACAATATTATTCAACACGGATTTCAAGGAATGCTTCGAGATGTGTGACTCACACGATGTCCTTTAGTCTTTTCCTAGAGACACACTGAGCCAATGGTCTATGAACTAGACATCCAATCACGAATGGTTGGTAAATGTTACACCCCGCTTCGATAAGTAGACCGTTACGCGTATTTATGGCGTGTGATCAAAGCATGCAAGGTAATATGTACGAAAACATACATGACCATAGGGAAGACCGGAATCAAACATTGGTTCCCAATCATAAGCCAAAACATAAATAAGTAAATGAACTAGGAGGACAAGACAAGTGTCCAACCAAGCATAATTATGAAGGCAAAAAGGAGAAGAAGTCTAAGGTAGCTTTCATCCTATGCACGCCCTCCATAAGCTCAAGACTGTCCTTGGGTACCTGCCATTTTGGGACATGGAAAGGAAAGTAACGCCTGAGCAATACGCTCAGTGAATGGATATACGACATAGTATGAATGGCTGAAACATAAATAAGACTAATAGCAGCGGAATAATATAAGTTCTAAGCAATCTGGAATCATGTTCATAAAACTGGTTTTATAGTTTGAAAAGACTTATGTTTCTATAAAAATCTGTATTAATTAGCCAAATAGCCCATATAGGTCATGAGGTTCCACCGTGCATGAATACTTGGAGGGGAGACCTCGTCATGCAATTAGAGGGGTTGCATCTAATTAAATAGTCTGGGTAGAAGGGATCAGCTCCTAGTGAAGGATGCAAGGCACACATCGCATTCACTCTGATAATACTGATAAACATGTAATTAGGATGCACCCATACGCCCCACATGATAATATAATACAATGGCCAAAACTGAAAAGGGTTGCCACGAGCAATCACTTTGCCGTGGGGAAGTCATAACACTGGTGCCTCTAGTGTTATGGTTATGGTACTTCCATAACTAGGTGACACTGGTCATGCATGTATATGGCTTAGGATCTTATTCTAACATAAGTATCAAACATATAAAACAAATACTGGGAAAACAGTTGGCTGCAAACGGGGAATCCTAAAAAGGAAAGAATGTCCATACTGAAAAGACGGGAAATCCGTACCTTATGTCCAGTGAACGAAAAAGACGAACGAATGGAAGTCCTACTCTGATCTCACTAATGCTACATAAATAGGGTACATGCATAAGTATTCTGTTTATTGAGTACTTAACTGGTTTATATCGTGTCTTAGCTTGTTTTATATGTTCATGTCTTGTTTTACTGATTTTAAGGTTATGTTGTGTTTATCATGTATTCTACGTATTCTGATTAAGTATTTCTTGTATTATTATACTTGTTGTGTAATAATAAGTAACTTTCTAAAAATAGCAGGTTTTCTAAAATAGAAAGTTTCCAAAAATAGAAAGTTTCCCAAAAATAGATTAACTTCGTAAAATAGATCAGTTTCTAAAAATAGAAAGTTTCCAAAAATAGTAAGTTTCCTGAATTAGAAAGTTTCCATATTTAGAATTAAGCTGAATTAATAAGCTAATAATATAAGCTTAAGTTTACTGGTTAAATATCATAAGTCATGTGATTATTTGTATAGTTTATTAATAATATCATGTTAATTAAATAAACTATAGGTTATATGATTTAATTAAATATAAGCATGATTTAATTAAATTAAGGTGTTTAAAATACTTAGGTTAAAACATGTATTAATACTTTATTAATTATAACCTAAGTCATGATTATTAATTAATTATATTTCATGTCTTAATAATTAATTAATACTATAGTCTAAATTAAATAGTAAATACTTAGGTTAAAACATGTATTGTTTTGTAAATAATAATTAACCTAAGTCCATGATTAATTAAATTAATTACATGTCATGTTTAATTAATCTAATATCTTGTTAAAAATAAATACTTGTAAAAATAAAATACTTGTACAATTTTAGTCATCAACCGGACCCATAAATTAATTTACACATGTCGTGAACCGGACCCGGAACCCCATGAACCGGACTGAACCAAACACCCCTTTAACAGTGGCAAACCGGCTTGGCAGGTTGCCACTGCTAGAGTAACATCACCACTGGCGGCTGCCGGTGGTCTCCTTTCTCTCAGCTAGCCGCTGACCAACAGTGGGTTCCCACCGGCTGTGTGCCGATGGCCCCCTGCTGCGCTGCGTTGCCCCTGCTTGACCCACGCCGCCACCGGCTGTGTGCCGGTGGTGGTGGCTGCTTGCTGCCGAGACCCAATCGAACCACAAGGACACCCTGACTTGCGTCGGGGTCCCTTATCCCTTGCTTCCGACAGAGACCAAGACACACCGAGAGCCTTGGGCTCTCAGTTGAGTGTGGCAGAACAAAACAACGCGAACCAACCCTTATTTTACCCGCATGACTTGTTTAACATGTTTTAATTCTTGTTTTTATAAACCCCATGATCACATGTTCTTAATTAATAAAAAGAATAAAAAGAAAAGGTTTCACGGATTACCAAATGCGTGTAATGATTGGAGAACAATAACACAAACATGATCCTTGAATTTAATTAACCAAAATCAAACAAACGCCCCTTTGGTGTTTGTTCTTGACGCCGGCCAAAAAGAAAAAAAAAGAGTAAGGTTTTTGATTTTCTTGGAAAAACTCTGTGAATGAAAATAAAGTATCCTCTTTTTGTTATTTGGTAAAAACAAAGTGGGCTTGGTCCCTTGTCTCTCTTGGTGCCGCGGCTTGTAGGGCCCATAATGGAAAACCCGAAGTTTTCCCGTGTTTTAATTTACGTGTTCGTGTTTTCGTGTTTAAATACTTGTATGTAACGATAGTAATCGTATTTTATTAATTAAGTACATAATTACGTGTTCGTGATTTTTACGTTAATGATTTCATGTTCGTGATTATAATTATTATTGTTAATAATTATCGTGTACTATCATGTACTTAATATTTATCGTGTAATAATACGTACATAACTTATGAAATTACGAACCGTGACACGTGTTCATGCTATAAAAGGAAATTTTTTAAATGTACGTACGTTTACTAAGTGTACTGTTCATGGTAAAATCATGCGGGTTTTACAGTAAACAATCTGGATATCTAAAGAGCTTAAACAATGAAAGCAACACGCACGGTATTAAAATGAAAATCAGAAGTTTCATTGAAAGCAACACTTATTCAATCCCGAACAATGGTATCACGAGAGTATGCACAACATGTAACAGTGAGTCGAGAAAAACATGCGTTTCAAAATGAACGAGTATATGAGGTCAGTCGTATCACGCATAAACAAGATAGCAATAGTACTCAGAAAAACGAGTATGAAAATTCGGCAGCATACGCGCTCTGAATACAAGTATGTAACGTCATAACAAATTAAAATCATGGTAAAAAGATCAAGTTTAGATGTACAATAATTCAAGAATACAGTAAAGGAAGAAGTAATCACAGTAATATTCAATGATAATTCATGAAGCACGAAGGCTTTGAAAAGACATAGTAATTATCGTCATTAGGATAATGTAATATTTCAAAATTTAATCAGAGATGAAATATTATAGCCATAATAAAAAGTAAATAATAAGGATTAGAGAGTTACCCGCGCAGATATCGAACAACAATGGTAGATTATGTGTTCGACACTTAGAAACAATAAAATATTTGAACTTGTTAGCCCTATATTTTATATAGTCGAACAAGAATGTAATAGGTCATCTTAGTCGTTAATGGTCTTGTATTGTAATAGGTTAGTCGGATTAACCGGGCTTGGACTATAAGCTAATATTGTATAAGTTAGGGGTGTAAGCCCAAGACAAGCCAAGCCCGGCCCAAGTCACTTAAACCCACGGCCCAACAAGCCAAGAGTATATATACCCTCTTCCATGTGTGGAAGAGGGTGTTAGTTACATTCACTTTATCTCTCTAGTTTATGTTTAACCTTCCATAATCTCTCTAGTTTCTCTATCTACTTTTCTTCTCTTTCTCTCTCTAAATATTGTGTTATAGATTGAAGTGGGAATAACATTTGGTATCAGAGCCTATAGTGGATAGGTGATTGAAGATCCGTGGTTTATGTTCTTATTGATTTTGTGAGGTATTTGATCCATAATCCTTGATCCAAATTTTTTTTTGTGTTTTTTATGGTTTTATCTTGATACAAATCATTTACATAGTAGTGGTAGAGATTTTGTATTGTTTCTTTGGGTAAAAACACAAATTTTTTTGGTATTTGGATCATTATTTGGCTTAAAATCACGAATTGGTGTGTTTGATCCAAGAAAATAGCATAAGTCGGCCAACAGTGAACATTTTCGGAAAAGGGTTTACTATTCTAAAAATAATCCTTTATTCCGAAGATTTATTCGGAAGAGTGGTGATTATTCCGAGATAGTGGGCTTTATCCGAAGGTGGTGTTTATCCGAAGAAGCACTATTTATCCGAAAAAGTGGGTTTTATACGAAAAAAGTGGGTTTTATCCGAAAAGTGGTGATTATTCCGAAGCTCAATTTATCCGAAGATCTATCATTTTTCCGAATTAGTCCATTTTATGCGAATTTAGTGCATATATCCGAAGAAGTCCATTTTATCCGAATTTAACAGTTTATCTGAAAACTCCCATTTATTCCGAAAATCTGCCCTTATCCGAAAACAATTATCCGAAATTAGCTCTTGTTCCGAAGAAGTTATTATTCCGAAGGATTTACTATTCCGAAGACTTCAACTTATCCGAAAAGGTGAATTGTTCGAATACATTGCAATTATCCGAAAACCATCAATTATCGGAAATTTACACCTTATCCGAAAAACCTCATTTTTCTGAAATCATCACAATATTCCGAAAATTCTCCTTTATCCGGATATATCAATTATTCCGAAAAAGTTCAGTTTTTCCGAAAAAGTCTGTTTATCCGAAAATTGAAGCTTTATCCGAAAGTTGTTGATTTATCCGAAAATTGAAAATTTTTCCGAAAGTGAAAATTTTTGTGTTTTTGGCCTTGGAATTTTTGGTTTCTGGAGAGACAATTTTTAGGGGATTTTAACATCTTTTCTCGACAACATCAACCACACCTCATCACAACACATCCACTAAGATCCTAATCCATTCACAATCATCGACAATGTCTAACAACAACATCAGCAATGCGACTGCCAATCAAATTCGTTTGGAACAAGGTGGCAACGGTAATCCACTTGTGCTCACTGCCGGTTGCTACGTTCAATGGAGATCTCATTTTCTCAGATTTCTCGACAGAAAAGAGAACCTAACTGCTCTTCGTCACTGCCTTGAGAATCCACATCCAGTTTTTGAATTCAGACCCATTACCACACAAGCAGAGGATGGTACTTCATCAACTACACGAGCCATGGAGAATTTTGATACATGTCCTGCTAAGAAAAAGAAACTCCTCCAAGCTGAAGCTGATGCTGTGAACTACATACTCACTGGGATTGATAACGATATCTATTCCACGGTTGATGCATGTCCTAATGCTATGGAAATGTGGAATGTAATTCATCGATTGAAGCAAGGTGACTCAATCAATGTTCAAGATCTCGAGACTAATTTACTTTGGGAGTTTGGAAAATTCACATCCAAAGATGGTGAATCCATTGACTCATATTACTCGAGATTCTACAAAATGATGAATGAGCTTGTCAAAAATCAATGCACCATCTCCAATCAACATGCCAATGTTCAGTTTCTACTTCAACTTAAACCGGACTGGCAAAGGTTTGTGACTTTGGTTAAACAAAGGGAAGATATCAAGACCATCTCCTATCATAAACTTTATGATATCCTGAAACAACATCAGAATGAAGTGAATGAACTAAGGGCTGAAAAGGCAGAACGGTCTGCTAACTCTATTGCTTTTGTGGCTGCTACTTCAACAAAACCCGTACACCGTTAACAACCACCTACTCATTCCTCAAAGTTATCAAGCTCATCCACCAAACCTCCAGCTACTACTAAAAGGGCAAAAGAAATTGTCCCCACTCCACCTCCAAAGTATGACACCGAGTCATATGGAGACAGTGATGATGAACAAACTTCAAGGGACAAGAAGATTGAAGAACTCATGTCTTTACTCACCACAACTTATAAGAAGATCTACAAACCTACCAACAACAACCCTAGATCATCATCCAATGCTCGATATAAGGAAGTTGATCATGCACCTAGGTATGATCGTGAGGCTAGGTATGATAATCAGAGGATGCCGAATCAAGTTGGGGCTAGAGATACTGTAGGCACTCCAACTGTGCAGAAGACTAGGATTCAATGCTTTAATTGCAAGGGATTTGGGCACATGGCTAGGGAATGCAAGAAGCCAAAACGGGTTAAGGATTTGGGATATCACAAGGAAAATATGTTGTTGTGTAAGAAAGAAGAAGCAAGAATTCCACTCACAGCAGATGAAGTTGACGGGCGTGATGACACCGATGATGAAGCCGTTGATCAAGAGTTGGAGGCACATTATGTGTACATGGCAAAGATTCAAGAAGTGATTCCAGAGACTGTTGATACCTCTGGACGTATCTTTGATAATGAGCCAATTGAAAAGGTACCAACATATGATAACTATAATGTGTTTGCTAATGAACGACGGCATCCTGAGCAACCCGAAAGCATCAATGACACATATGTAATGGACACGGAGGATAGCAATGTCTTTACGGATTCACAGCATATGTGTAATGATGACGATAATGCTGCTCAGGATACTGACTCGGATGAGGACCGTGATTTGATTGCGTCTAAAATTGATTCTTTAAAACATGAAATTGAGGAAAACAAAGAGGCTAATAAACGTTTGAAGCAAGAAAACACATCCTTAGCCGAGGAGATAGACAGTCTTAAAGAGTGTGAGTATGTAAAATAAGTTGATCGACGAGTTGCAATAGCTAATGGTTTGGTATATGAACGTAAGGTGCTCAACGAACAATATTGTTCTGAAGTAACACACGAAATTCATATGTCAAAACAAAAGATATCGGAACTTGAAGAACAAATGCTGCTACATAAACTCCAGATTACTGAGTTAGAGTCGGTTCACAAAGAACAAACTGAGCTTTATAAAACTCGTGAAGAAAAGGATATTGAAAAAATTCTTGCTTTGGAAAAGAGAGTCAAAACGTTAAACAACATTGTTTACAAAACGGGTCAGTCTATTCAAACCATAAATATGCTCAATAGAAATATGAAAACGAGCTTTATCAAGCCTGAATATCTCAAGAAAGTTCAACGTACCAAGCCTGCTCTTTATGATATCGGTTGTTATGTTGATAATCTTGCTCTTATGCTTTCACCTGACTGCGACGAAATCATTCGTCATCAAGAAGAAAGTCGATCAAACTTAAGTGATTTAATAAACCTTTCTGATTCTGATCATTATATTAAGTTTGTTCCTCGAAAAGAACTTTCCAAAGAACAAAATATGTATAACAGAGTTCCACCACCAAGTGATGAACCCCAAAAGAAAGTTTCTTTAAAAAGGAGTTTCAAAAAGCAATCAATTTTATTAGAAAAGCAAATTTTGGATGAAAAACGTAAATGGGATGAGAAAAGCAAAAGTGTTCAGCAATTTGAGTTTATAAAACAAGGGGTTTTAAATTTGTACAAAGGTGTCGTCGACTATGAAAAAGTTTCTAGGGATACCGTTTGGAATATTAAACCTAACCCACAAGTAGAAGTCGTCATTCAACAATGCATTGTTCCAACCATTGATGATCTTTCAAAAAATGTGGAAATGTTTTATAACGCTCTCACTGAGGAAATGTTAACTGATTTAAGTTATGTTAAATCTCTTGAAGATGAAGTTGATTTTCTTCAAACTAAATTAAAGACACAAGAAGACCAACTTTCTAACGAAATTGATCGACTTTCTAAGGAATAATTTTATGATGACCATATGAATGCTATACTTGGTGTGTATACTGAAAGTAAGATTTTACTAGGTTAAAAAGTTCGTTTTCTCGGTGTCTAATCGAATTGATTTCCGGTTAAAAGTGTGACTCGGCCGTTTTTGGTTAACAAAAAGAAGGTTTTGGTTATCTATTTCTACTTAAAAGGTAAAATCGAAACGTAATAAAAATAAACCAAAAACAAATAACTAATAATTAAGGAGCAAAACAAATAATAAAACGTAAATTAAAACAAAACAATTAATAAAAATAAAACTAAAAGAGGAAATTAACTTTCGATTTGAAAATAAAATTTACTTAATGAAAAAGGTGAAAATAAAACTAAGTGGCTGCTTTAAAATTAAACGAGACAAAAACTAAAGCGGATACTAAATAAAAGATAAAACTTAAACTTTTGGAAAAAATACTAATACTAAAAATTGATGAAAAATTCAACTAAAAATACGTGACTTTCATAATATGAAAACTATCGCAATATGAAAACTATCACAATATGAAAACAATCACAATATGAAAAACTATCATAATATGAAAACTATCACATATGAAAACTATCACAATATGAAAACGATCACAATATGAAAAACTATCACAATATGAAAACTATCAAAATATGAAAACTATCACAATATGAAAACTATCACAATATGAAAACTATCACAATATGAAAACTATCACAATATGAAACACTATCACAATATGAAAACTATCACAATATGAAAACTATCACAATATGAAAACTATCAAAATATGAAAACTATCACAATATGAAAACTATCACAATATGAAAACTATCACAATATGAAAAACTATCACAATATGAAAACTTATCACAATATGGCTGTCAAAATTTGGGCAGCATTTCGTCACAATATACATTAAATCCCGATCGCAATCCACGATGCCAGGGGCAATCGCAATCCTCGATCGGAATAAGGGAATATATAACACTTCGATCGCAAAGTAGAACCCCTAGGGTTATTGCGATCGCAATAAAGCTATCGGAAAGAGCTGTCACAATAAGCTATCACAATGTCGAAACCCTAATGATATTGTGATGGAAAGATCACAATATTCAGATGGAGTAAAAATAAGCATAAACCCGAATAAGCACTTATCAAAAACTTAACCAAAACAATAATAAGAAGAACAAAATAAGCTATGAATGCAAAACTTATCAAAACACTAAATAAGCAAAATTTATAAAATAAACTTTTTAAAAGATTAAACTTTTACGAAAACCAAATCTGAATAAGCACAAATTTGATAACTTTTAAAACACTAAAGAAACAAACTTTGCAAAACAAACTTTAAAAAGACTAAACTTTTAAGAAAACTTAAAAGAAAATAAGCTAGATACGAAATAAGCCAATAAGCATGATAAGATCAAAGCCCAAATTGTACAAAAACTTAGATATGAACAAAAAGATAAACTTTTTGATCAATTAAGCATTAAGATTAAACAAGATGCATACTTAATCCGAATCAAGATCAAAATCAAAACAAGAAAGGTAGAAAAAGATGGATAATAAAAAGCTTGATTAAAGGAAAAGATTCAACAATTAAAAGTAAAGATTAAACTTACAAATTTAAGGTGCAAGACAAGGAATTTAAATTGACAAGAAACTAAATGACATGAAAATAAATGGTGGAAGAACTATGTGTCAAATAGCCAACAAGAGAAAATGAAAATGGGTGTGGAGTATTTATAGGGGAGTTGGTAGGTGGCTTGTTTGCTTCCTTCCTTCTTCCTTTATTCTTTCTTTTAGTCGTCTCGTCCTTAAATTAAATTAAAGGTCTTGACTTTGGCTCGGGATTTTGTCGATAAAATCTTGAACTTGTCTTGTAATTTATTCATTAATTAGACTTGGGTTCTTCGACTTGTAAATCTTCCGTCTTTGGTCCTTTTCTTCAATAAATCTTCAAAATAGGCCCATCGACTTCCAATCTTTTGCACTCTTGGTCTTTTGACTTCGTCTTTTTTCTTTTTCTTCGATAAAAGCCCGTGAAAGCCCGTGTTTTCTTCCCTTTTCATATTTTGGTCCTAAATCACAACAAAAACATAAACCACGCATAATTTCGACATTTACGTCTTTAAATACACGTTTTGGCTTGGTTATTATTATAATTAAGTGGTAAAAGGATAAATGTTTTCTCGCTTATTAAATCCCCTACACTTGACCATTGCAATGCCCTCATGCAATGCATTAGTTACAAAGCAAGATTTACATTTTCCATCATAATTAACTCACCTTGCCCTTTATTTGAACACAAGTCATTAAGGAAACGTAAAAAGATAGAAGATAACAAAATATTTGAAGGAAGAAAACAAGTAAAGAGATCGAAGACTTACATTAGGGCTTTGGATTGTCATGAATGTTTATCACCCTCAAGTTTCATGTTCCCCACACCAAGCTTATAAACGAGATCATTGTTATTATAAGTTAGTAAACTAACACGAACTCATGTGGCCCAATTATTCACTTAGACTCCCTTATTCCTAGGTGTATCACTTATATTTTATGATTGTCTTGAATGATCATGAGGATGCATTGTTTGACTTATTTTGATAGTTTATTTAGGCCGAAAATAAAGTGGGACGATTTAATCAATAGTTAGATAAAGGACAAAATCTTTTAAAACTTCTTCTCGGGACCTCATAAAGTTCATATCTTGGCATAACTTGCTTCACGATTTGAGACCTTTCTCGGACCGATTTGGCAGTGGCTTCATTACTTCGAATCTTGAGAGACGTTCTTGAAATAATGGTCTTCTCTTCATAATAGGAATTTCTTCACTTGAACTTTTTGAGAGATTCTTCATACTTCGACCACGACTTCTTCATTTTTCTCCAATCTTTATTTTGGATTTTGATATACAACGATCCGCCTCCTTTTAGGACTTGGATCTACTTATCCTCATACCTTGCTAGGGTCTTTTCGGATAGACTTCTCCATGATCTTTAGGGAAGTATTTGCTTTTCGTCGTGTGTCTCGATCCTTCATATTGATTTTTGATAAATGATTCTTCACATCACTTGGGATCTTTAGCAACAAAATGTAGCCCTCATGCCTTGTTAGGGCCTTTTCAGACTCGCCAATCTTTGCATCCCGCTTCAATAAGTTATGCCTTGGCTATGAACTCTAATTAATACCGAGCAACTTTTAAACGATCTTGGGCTAAAAGCTAAGTAACTTTTCAAATCGTACAACCTTATTTATTGTAATTAAATTTATTAGCAAGCGATGGGAGAAAAAGCTTATAATTAACTCACATAAAATCATGAAAGAATACCAAACTTATAATTGACTCTATCATCTCTCGTTCTCCACAATTTAAAATCTCAAGGAATGAGACTCGTGGATGCTTAGCCTATTAAATCAAAGTTTTGGGTTTTCAAGTCATCTATAGGATCTTGCAAATTCTTAGACTCTTTCAAGTTTAGAATTCGCATTTTAAAGTTCCCTTGATAAACGACTTTCTAGGATCAATTATAGGAACTTGCGAAAAGTTCTTGTTCTTAACCTGTAAGAGTTAAGACTTTCGCGTTTAAAAGTTCCCTATATAAAAGCCTAGCAAAACTTGACTTAAACACGTTAAGGATACTAGCTAGAGTAAACTTGGATAAGTAAACTCGGGTTGAGTCAAAAGATTCATGACGTTGAAAAATTAAAACACTTTATTAAAATTTATTCTAGCAAAGAAAGTAAATAACGATGGCAAAGAAAAATACTACTATGCTACTAGGCCAAAATAAATTAAAAATTTTTAAAAATGTCGAAAAATCAAATTTTCCGGTTAAAATGAGGACAAATTAATGGAAAAGCCCACTTACTTCGACAGAAGTCCCCCTATACTTGATATAAACATTGTCCTCAATGTTTAAGCATGTGGGAGTAAACTCCCCTACACTTAGGACATTGTGCACGTTGTTTAAATCTTGCTAAGGGAAGGACAACTATAGTGATTTCAATGTGAACATATAAGATATGAAATATTAAATCACGAGAGTTTAGGATAGAACCGGGAAGACGGGTACATGGAATCACGGGTCGTCAAAAGTCATCAAGAATGGATCTTTGAAAGCTTGAATCCCTGCATATGATAAGAAAGAAAACAACAAACACATACTAGGGTCTCCCCCTACACTTATTAGAAAAACGGAATAAAAGGATAGATAATCGGGTTGCCCCCCGAGAAGAGCTTGTTTTTGTTAACCGAGTCGTGAGCCTGACTCGTCCCCGAATTAAATGGTCCATGGGGAAGCCTTGAATGTAATACCGGGATCAAAGACCTTGTCCTCGTTCCCGGAGGAAAATAATAAATGAGAGGCCGGAGGATAAGTCTTGAAGGGTAGAAAAGTCCTTTCAACATACGAAAAGTATGTGAAATCATGATCCACGGGAGGTGGGGTTAGTCCAACCCCCCTGATGAGACTGCATTTATACATAGTCTCATCGTCCAAAACGGGCTTAAAACGCTTAAAAATATCATAATATACCCCAAAATATGCTTGTGTTTGTTCATTGTGTATTTTAGGTACAGATATCGTGAATTCAACAAAAGATCAAAGGAATCAAGCAAAAATGAACACGGGAAACGGAGCCACACAAAGAATCGAACCTGAATGTTGATTTTCCAAAGAAGTACTTGAAGTTTCAAAGATTTGTCAAGTTTGGTCCCTAAACATTGAAGACTTGTCACAAATGACCCTTCAAAAAAATCATTTGTACATGATTAGTACTTAAAGATTGAAGACATGCCATGAAAAAACCTTGAAGAATACAAAATGTGCAATAATGGTCCTTATGAAAGTTATCTTATACAATTGGCCATTTTTGACAAATATCGAAAGGTATAACAAAGGAAAAAGAGTTGCTAGCTGTTGAAACTTCAATTGACACAAATATGGAAGAGGAGGGGTCTGTTTTGCCATTACATAACCCAAACCTATCATACACCCAACTTGAGCCCAGTTTTATACCATTAAATCCCAAAACACTACTCTACCCAACCCAAACCATCCCTAAACCCAAACCATAACCAACCAGTACCCATACCCACCCAACCGACACACGTCACAGTCCATGTCACTCCATCTCATCCACTCACTACCCTACACGTTCCCCCCCACTAATAACTATTATATGTTTAATCAAGTTTTAAAAAAGATTAAATATATATTAGTGAAACCGGGAAACATAAATCCTCACACCAATCCCACGATTAAACATACTATTCCATCATCCCCTATATTCCTAACCCTAATCTTAAATTACCCTACCATAACAAAGGGTTTTTGTTCTATCTTTTCCAGAATCATAATTACCTAAACCCTAATCACTTCCCCACTCCCAAACTATTCACCCCATGACCCTGGTCCCCTCACAAGCCAACCTCTGACCCACTCTTCAACAAAAAGACAAGTCTTGCCAGTTTAATGAATAACTCTGGAAGATTTCTGGTTGGGTAAAGAGAATTCAACAGCCAGGATCATCTCCTACAATTGTACATCACATGGGCACATCACATGAAGGCAAAGACCAGATTCAAACTTCGGATATTCTTGAAGAATATGCTACAGTATTTTAGGATTTTTAGTCTTTTATGGTTTACATCTTTGTAATTCTAGAATACTCCATAGGGCATTATAAATAGCAGTTGGCTTATAGCTGCTATTTTTGTTCCAGTTTAATCTTTGTAAACTTTTATTTATGAATATTTAAAGTGTCTTCTCAACCTTAAAAAGATATTATGAGTTCCATATTTTTCCTTTTTTGCAAATTAGTTCATTTTTTATTTTCTTCAAATCTTAGTTTATAAATCATCAAACTTTTTTGGACGCCAAAGATTTTGGCCTAAGAAAAGGCTTTGAGATCCCTTGGATAATAGGATCTTTGTACAACTGATTTGACAAATCAAGTTGTACAAAGTGATTATAGGTCAAGTTTACTTTGTTGGTTACCATTTGAGGTTTTCAAAAGTAAAGTGTTATTTAAGATTTTTCAAAAGTCAGGTTTGTTTATTTTCTTGGTAAAGTTATTGTTCATAAATCTCATGAGCTAAGGTTGACACCCTTAGCTTATGAGAGCTTATAATAGTTTAGGCTATTTTGTTTGTTTTTTTTGTGGTTTTGGTTTTCAGGTACAAGAGAACAAGACATAGCTCTCCTTCTCTCTTTGCCTTGTGATCTGTTGTAGATCAGCCAACAAAGGCTGATAAGCTCCTCTCACAAGCTCTACTGTGGTAGTTAAGCTCAAAAAGGATGGTCAGTTCTTGCAGTAAGACTAGGCTAAGGGGTGTCCCCTATGACTCAATGTAAGTTACCTCAACCTTTTTATCTTTCTGTCATGAAATGCGCTTATGTGACTTGTGCTTATTTGTTGTTTGCTTGAGCTTTTAGTTGCTTAATTACTTTGTTATTCTGCTCTCTTTGTGTCCATGCTTATTGCCTTGTTTTCATTGCTTTAAGTTTTTATTTGCCCTTGTAATTTCTAATTCTGTGAAACAAATACGGTGTTTGAGGCTGTGGTGACATAGGTATAAGAAGCTTCTTACCTGAACATCTTTGTCTGCCTTATGGTACTTAGTTTTAGGTATTGCTTTGCATCAGATAGTAATTAAAAGAAGTTTTGTGTTCAAATATTTGTTAAGAATTTATCAAATTCAAAACAGTAGGTAGTATAGGGTAGGATGGTGTGTTCTTGATGAAAGAATCTTGTTAACTAGTAAGGATATAAGGTAGTTTAGGATTGAGTGTTACTTAGTGAGTGTTTTGGTTGAATGAAAATCAAGTTGTGAAGGTTTGGAAGTCACTGTTACAGCATAATACTCCAACAGACTACACTTTCTGTCTAATTGAATTAGTAGGCTTAATTTGGTGTAAGTTTATGTGTTTTAGTGCTATAATTAAGGTTAGTAGCTAGTTAAGAGGTAGTTATAAGGTTCACTAAGTGGTTTTAAGCTTTTGTAGGGTTTTCGGGTTGTTTAAAGCTCTTTTTAGTTCACTGTAGTACCATAGAACCACTGCTAATCACTTCCTATCTGCCGTACAATGCACCAGTAAGTTTGAGGTGGTATTTCTTATTTTGAGTATTGAAAATAGGTAAAATTGGATAGGGGTTAGGGTAGAAAATAGATAGATTAGCTGGTATTTAGGTTTTTGGTACTTTTTGGTGGTCAAATTTAGTCTATATACCCACTGTTTTGCCCAAATTGCACCTTTCTGTCAAACATCCTCATCAGCAATTGCTGTGTGCTCCATTGGGGGTTTTGGGGCTTGTAAATTGGTTCATTAGCTAGTTTAGGGGTAGGTTAGGCTATGAAACATCTGGAAGTTGATGGTTATAGGTTTTAGGTAGCTTGAACTCGCCCTTAGCTCGCTGATAGCATAACTTACCAGCAAACTTTATTGTTTTGTTCTTATTTTGATTGCTATGTGATTGTTATGGGTTTGTGTTTGTTTTGGAATTGTTGTTGTTCTTTGTCTGTATATTGACTCCTCACAACCACAAGGGTTGTGAGGGTGCCGTTTATGGCCCAAGCAACGAACAACTCCCAAAGTCGGGCTACCAATATCCCCACAACAAGCAAGAACAAGTTCAAAAATAGAATAGTGATGTCTGGTAGTGTTTTTCTGGTAGATTCATACTAAAATCATGTTAACCAGATTGTTTTTGTGTTTTTGTATCATTACAAGTCACTGTTCATCGTGGTTAAAACAAGAAAAATAAATTGTTCAAAAAGTAAGGGCCAGGACTCGAACTTGCGCCCCTACTCACACACACACACACACACACACACACACATCCTTACCATTATGCCCTACTGTCTTTACTGGTAAGGTTGTGATAGGTATATTAAGGGGAGTGAGTTTTTGCTTATTAATAAGCATTCGAACCTTAAAAGCTGCATAACAGCTTATTGACTTTAGTTTTTTTTTCTCAATTTTTCTTAGTTCCTTATTCCTTTAAAGATTTTTGGGAAGTAGTTTCAAATTTTTGTCTTTATTAGATTATTTATTATTAATATTTTAATTCTAAATTTAGAAATTCATTTAAAAATAGTAAAAAGTAGTTAAAAATTTTAGAAAAATATTTTTAGTCTTTAATTAGTATTATTTAGGTTTACAACCCTTAAAATTTTCATTTTCACTTTTTATAAATGTAGGATATTGTAAATGTTGCTTATGTTTAGAGAGAGAAAGAGATAGAAAGATGGTAAGAACACACACACTTTAGAGAGAGAAAGTGTAGAAATACACACTTAACTATGTGTAAATTATGTGAACCAACCACCCTCTCCAACTAAGGAGAGGGTTTATATACCCAAGCCCATGAGATGGGCTTGGGCTTACATTGGGCCACCGGCCTACACATTTTGTAGGCTTGGCTTGGCCTTGTTTGTTTAATATTCTGATAACTAAACTACGAGCTATTACTTAGACTATTGCTGGAGTGACCGATCCTTTCTAATACGTAAAACATATTTCCAATAATCTCCCCCTAATGTAGGTCACTCCAAACAAGGGCGTTACCCAAGTTACAATAATAAAATAAACCTAGCATTCTATGCTTGTCTTGAGCTCGTAGTCTTCGTCTTTATTTTCTTTTTCTTTTCTGGTGAACATGTTGATGTGATCTTAGATATCAATCTTGAACATTAATCTCTTGCCTTGATCTTGTGCATCCATCACTTGTGGTCTGCGCTCTTCGTGACTTCACGTCCCACATACTTATACCTTTGTAATTCTTGAAAGCTTAAGAGTTTGATACAGCGGAAGACTTGATTTTTAGACTTTCTAGAATTAGATGAAGTATTATGTGCATAAAGTATAAGCATGCGGGGACGACTTCTTCTCGGATTTCGAAACGCCACCAACTTCAAATGCCGCAACATAAGTAGATACGAACGAAATGGCTTTGAACATTTCATTCTATTTCGGTAGCATTTTACCTTCGGTCGGTGAAGACCGTTGGACGATATTAAATATCGTACTTGTGGCAGGTAGATTTAATTAAAAATCTCCTTGACAAGATTTCGCGGGTAAACCCGTTCTCTTTACTCGACCGTCTAAAGCTGACTGCGAACGTAAAAAGTGAATCATTTGGATAAAATTATCCGTATGATTGAAGTCGTCAATTCTGATTCCTGGAACAAGTTTGATTCATTAAATAAACGCACCATCGTTGCTTTCCAGTTGTCACGAGCTTGATTCATAATGCTGTTTGATGTTAACACTAGAAGGATTTCCACTGATCACCGTGAACATTATAGAGTGTCACTCTGAGTGTTCTGGCAAGATCACTAAGATATTGTGTAGAGGCCTGGAACATGTTTAAGTTCAGTTAAGAATTAAACCACTGTCGCTTTTCCAGTTATCACAAGCTTGATTCATAAAGAATTGCACAAGGCAACAACCATGAGCTTTTTGATATTCGCTCAAGAAGGATTTCCATCTTCATTGTAAATACTTTCATATTACTAGGATGTTCAGGCAAGATCATGAAGATTTTGCGTTGGACTCTTAATATCTTTCTTACTTTTCACAGAGTGTGAAGAAGCAAGGAAATATGGATGTGTGTCCTAATGAGATAATTGATGATCTCAAATGGCTCTAGACTCGATCGTGCATTTTGGATTTTAGTGATCGGAGGCTGGAGAGGAGTGCCACCATTTCAATACTAATTTATTCAGAGTGAATAAATCAATAGATAATGTGTTGTCTCCGTGTGATTAAAACAAATATCTTTTAAGAGATATCCGAGTTAGCTGGGATGGGTTGTGCATTGCATCATTGGGTCCATGATGTCTATCTTCAATATCAAGAATCATTATAAAATGAACTCAATAGCATATGTGTTGACCCGATTTCTACCTAAGGTTGTAAGGAGGGCTTCTTTCTTTAGACCCTTTATCTTTACAATTCTTTTTCATTCTTCAACCCATTCAATGCTTACCAATACGTCATAACTAGCACCTTGTTGTGATAGTTCTAGTGCTAACTTAAGTACTTTGTCGGTATTCAGCTACGTTCACAATCTTTCTCCATCTTTCTTAAGGACTACTATTTCTAGCTATGGAATGTCCTTGGGAAGATTCCCCCGGTTTTGAAGGAGTCATTGGACTTAACCTAACCTACCATCCTTTTTTCACCATAATCTTCATCGTCGTGAAATAAATGGGTTAAGGGTAAGTATAAATAACCATGAAATCCATTTATAAGTGAAAATCCATTTTGCTCCCCCTTAACATATGCCACGATATACGAAAACATTTTGCACATGTCGGGATGAGCCATTATGTTACATCACACCATTCGTAATAATTCCCCATATTAAATGACATTTTCTCCCCCATATTAAAATTATTAACCCAATCGATGTTTTTAATGTAATGACCCGAACTTGACGTCATTATTTTATCCTAACTTTGTAACGGATTTTGAATTCCTAAGTAATGGTAAGTATTGGATTGTTTGACGGTTTACGTTAAAACCGGTGATTAAGACTTTATTTGATGTTTTGAGGAATGGAATTTATCTGTTAAATAATCGAGAAGACGACGAATGCCATATTTTAGCCGTAAGAGCTATTAATTTTATTTTCATTATTTTTCGACTTATGGTCGTATTTGGTTGAAAACGAGTCGAAAGCGTGTTCTTATAATTCGTTATGCATTAATTTAATTATCGGGCTCGAGATTTAATTATAATGAATTTTAATTGGTAAAAACCGAGCCGATGCTCTTTGTCTTTATTCATACCCGCGGCTCAACACTAAACCAAACACACCCTTATTTTATTCTTATGATGTCTAGCAAAACTTGTTGCCAAACACCCCTTACTCACTACTATCACTACTTAAAAAATAAAAATACAGACATACACTTACCGTAACTTTAAGGAAAAAAAGAGCTGTTGTTATTCTTTCTCTCTGGTTCGACTCAGAAACAACAACCATGATCACCATCATCAAAAATCTTCAATAAAAACACAATTAAATCATTCAAAATCATTCACTTATCATTCCTATTCAAATCCCCACCATCAATTTAACATGATGCATGTGTTTCAGTAAAATTAAAATTTTCAAGAAATCATCAATGGTGATGTAATCCGAATTTTGTGTTTGGGAAGTGCTAAAGATTGATAAATATTGCTAAAATCAAGTGGGTATTATAAAAATCAAAGTTTTTGATCCTCTATTGGTGTTGGATATAGCCGGGTGCAACCAAGAACCCACTAGGGTTGTTTGATTTTGATCATCTTGATATTTGTAAGTTTTTGTTAGTCTTTTGCTTATTTTTTTTATAAATTGGGTCAATTATGTATTACTTTGATCATGTTTAAGAATCCATAGGAATGAATATATGTTAGTGTTTTGAAGTTCTTGATGATTCTAGTTGATTGGTGTTGATGTTAGGATAGTTTGGTTGTGTTGAAATTGATTTTAGCGATGAGAATTGTTGATTTGAGGGGTTAAGAGATACCTAAATTTGGGCAGAAAGTTTTTGATTCTTTAGGTAAATTGAAAGTGTTCTAAAATGATTTTCAGTTTTGGAATATGTTAGGCGTCGTCCATACGAACGTTTCGATGTATGGCACGACTCTTAGCTCTCAAAAATGAAGTTTTGGCGTCTATTTGAAAGTTGTAAAAGTTAAAAATCAGATTTTACATTATAGAAAAAATTAACTGCTGTGCAGAATCTGCAGGGACAAAACCGTTCATTTCTGGTCCGTTTCAGGGTTCGAGTAAAACTGTGAAGTTGTTTAAAATGTCATTTTACGTCTACCGCGAGGAAAGTGGTCTTGAAACTGAACATTTAGAGGTCTTCTAGCTAATTTAAAACCTGCGTTTTTTTCTAAAAATCGTCATTTTTGACAGATCTGATGCGAGGGGTAAATCTGTCATTTCTGGTCCATTTCAGTGTTTGAGTAAAACTGTGAAGTTGTTTAAAATGTCATTTTACGTCTACCGCGAGGAAAGTTGTCTTGAAACTGAACATTTAGGGGTCTTCTAGCTAATTTAAAACCTGCGTTTTTTCTAAAAATCGTCGTTTTTGACAGATCTGATGCGAGGGGTAAATCGGTCATTTTTGGTCCGTTTCGGCCTTCGGCCGAAACACGAAAGTTGTTTAGAATGTTGTTTTACCTTTACCGCGAGGGAATCAGACCTGAAAACGAGTAGCAATGGGGTAAAAGTTAAAAGTAAAATCTGAAATTTTAACGTAAAAATTGTAATTTCGCGCAAAACTTGCAAGGGCATTTTGGTCCGTTTTTGTTGAGTTTCAGGTCTCGGGTATAACTATAATGTTGTCCGAAATGTCGTTTTGCATCAAAATGCTTCAGTTTTTAATCATGAAAATATCGTTCAGTTGGTCAATTAATCGGGTCAGACCTGAAAGTCAAAGTCGACTAGAAAAGTCAAAGTTGGCCAGAAAGTTAAAGTTGTCAAATTTTTCTAAGTATACATTTTTATTAGATTTTTGGACATGGATTCTTAAGCATTGGTTTGTAATACATGTTAATACATATATATACAAGTGTAAAATATCATTTCCGTGTAATATTATTTTGAATGTGAAATTAAGTACACGCAACTATTATATGTCGTGGTTGATTCGTCGGCATTCGTCTACTCGTCTCGGAGAACTTATTGTTTCTTACTTCTTATCAAGGTAAGTCTATAGCCTCGTTTTTTTATTATCTTGTAAATGATTTTAAACCCGCGAGGGGGAATACATGCTGTTTTATAAAGTGAACACAAGTTGTTTTTGGTATGTTGGACCCTAATATGATGATAAATGCCTAAGTATCATTGTCTTATGAAGTCCCTGAAATTCATGAACTGTTAATTACCTTGCGAGGTAAACGCTAATACATATGATAGATCTATTTGGTTTGACAAACCTTATCCTAGGGTATGTATCCTTTGTGATCACCTGGAAGGGATATTATGTATAAGAGGTCGTTGGTATATGACAATATTACCTGTTGTAGGGGCACCGTAAGTGATTCGGTTGACGTGTTGGTTAACGTTCAGTTGCATGAGCTTAAGGCATTTATCGATATATATATTACTTGTCTGTGTGACAAGCTTGAGATGATTAAAATTCTTGTGTTCAAATGATGATTTGCAAAACCTATATACTTGCTCAACCTTTGTGTTGATGATTTTACGCATGTATTTCAGGTAATCAAGATGGATAGCAGCGGAGCATGCGAGGAGGAAGTTGGTGCTTACTTGTCTAAAACTTTGTTTACTTTTCCATCCTTTGAAATGAATAAAATGACTTTTAAAGTCTTTGATGAATGTATTGTGATTGGTAACGGTTTTTGGGACCAAATGCTACTCTGATTTTATATATTGGGATGGAAAACTTTTTGGACAAGATTTTATAATATTTTAACGTCCCTTTTGAGGTCGTTTTCTATGATTGTGTGTGATGTGCTATGAGTAGCGCCCCAAAGTGGTATTCCGCTGCGTGGTAATTTGGGGGTGTTACATTTAATATCAATTGATTTAATGAAGTTTTAACAAAGGTTTTGGGAGGAAACATGCAAATCCGTTTAATCTTCATGAGACCAATTTGTGAGAGATATGATACCGATTTGTAACATGATCACATATTCACCATATAAGAATGAATTGACAAGGTTGGACCTGATTGATGAGAACATTATATGATAAGATCAAATGGTTCTTGTCCGCAAATGTTGGTCGCCTCGTCACGTCTGAAGTCATCTCTTGACACCACATGTACGATTGGTATTGTTGTCTTAACACCAATTAGTGAACTTAGCACTGTCGGAATCGAAGATTCTGAATGCTTGACTATTGCTCCCCCTCAATTGTTGACTCGTGTTCTATTGAAAGAGTCGTAGTATTCGTTTGAGTAGTCGCATCGTCGATTATGTAGATACCAATTGTAGATTTCTATGGTTGTAGAGATGATAACTTCATAAAAACAAGATTTCTCTTGTTATAACAAATAAATGCACTGATGCGTAAATATATCCGTGTTAGATTGTGTTATAACGTAAACACAATCCCGTACATGGTTATAAAGTAAACCATGCCCGAGAAAATTAATTCCTGTTGTTGAGCCAAAGCTTTCATAAGAAAGACTTGGCTTTAATGTGAAAACCGGGTTGCAGTCAGAAGTAACTACAAGCCAAATAGGCATGTTTTATGAAATATTTACAACTTTTGTACGAACTCTATTTATGGCGCCGTGTCAATATTAATCGACATTTCTAAGGCCGTAAATATTATTGTACCAAAAGACATGCCTTTGAAAAATAAAGTAAAAATATTTTTGGATTTTTCTAAATTTTTCAACTTTTATGGTTTTTATATGGTTTTATATTTTTGTATTTTGCTTTTGTGGATAAAAATATAAACTATATATACAGATGATCACCAAGGATACTGAGAATAGTTTACCACCACAATTCTTTCGCTTCATCTGCCAGTTCCTTTAGAGTCTCGGGCGAGAATGTTCACAAACCTAGCTTGTCGGCCAAAAATTCCTTTCGAGCGCGATCTAAAGCCTTCGTGAAAATATATGCCAATTGATACTCAGATCGGACAAAGTAAAGCTCGATCACTCCATTTTCCACTTGCTCCTTGATGAAGTGGTAGCGAATGTCAATATGCTTCGACCGGGAGAATTGAACATTGTTGCAGCATAAGGCAATTGTAGTTTTGTTGTCACAGTACATCGAAATTTTGTTAAAACCTACACCATAGTCGGTTAATTGCGATCTCATCCAAAGAATTTGAGCACGGCAACCGGACATAGATATGTATTCTACTTCCGTACTTGAAATTGCAGCGCTTTTCTGCCTTTTAGATGCCCAACTGATTAGTCGATTTCCTAGTAGTTGCATAGTTCCACTCGTGCTATGCCTTGTATCTTGACAACCCGCGTGATCCACATCTGCATATTCAATTAGTGCAATCGAAGAGTCCTTCAAATACCAAAGTCCTCGATTAATGGTTCCTTTTAGATACCGAAAGATCCGTTTAACAGTAGCTAAATGTAACTCAGTAGGTCTAGTTTGATACCGAGCACACATACATATAGAAAACTGAAGATCAGGTCGACTAGCTATGATATACACAAGGGTACCGATCATTCCACGATAGAGTGTCGGATCAACGGCAACTCCATGTGGATCTGCATCAAGCTTAGTTCGTTCCACCATTGGAGTATCCACGGGGTCGCAAGATTCCATCTTATATTTCTTAAGAGATTCAAGGGCATACTTGGATTGATTGATAAAGATGCCTCTGGGAATCTGAGATATCTGAAGACCTAAGAAGAATGATACCTTGCCCATCATTGACATCTTAAACTTGGAAGACATGAGTGTCCCAAACTCATCAGATAAGGTTTAGGTCGAGGCAGCAAATATAATATCATCAACATATATTTGTACCATAATTATATCTTTACCTCGTTTCTGAATGAATAGCGTAGGATCCACCTTGCCTTTAGCGAAGCCTTGCGTAATGAGGAATTGTGACAATAGATCATACCATGCGCGTGGAGCTTGCTTCAACCAATAGAGAGCCTTATTAAGCTTGTACACGTGATTAGGATATTTAGGATTCACAAAACCATCCGGCTGTTGAACATATACCTCTTCCTTAATTTCACCATTAAGAAATGCCGTCTTCACATCCATCTGATTGACGATCATATTCATGTGGGCTGCATAAGCAAGGAATAGTCTTATAGCTTCCAAATGGGCAACAGGTGCAAAGGATTTCATAAAGTCGATGCCCAATAATTGCTTGTATCCACGAGCTACTAGTCGAGCTTTGTTCTTCAATATTCCGCCTAACTCGTCGAGTTTCACCTTGTAAACCCATTTCAAAGTGGGTAACTGCACTTGATCCGGGCATGGGACAAGTTCCCATACATCAAGACCAATAAATTCATTAAGTTCTTCTTGCATAGCTTCTATCCAAAAAGATTGGGTAAATGCTTGTTGCCACGTCTTAGGTTCAACTTCACTGAGATAAGCATCAAAATGACAAAACATTGCACTTTCTTGTAACTGACTTCGTATGGATACCGGACGATTAGGGTCACCAATAATAGAATCTATAGGATGATCCTTTGTACACTTGCTGTCATGTTCACGAATCCGTAGATTGGAGTAGACCGTAGTAGAAGCTTCCTCTAAGGTGGACGACCCGACTTGATTAGAGTCGGGAATAGGTACACCAAAGTACTGTCCGACGCATTCGTACAGATAATGGAACCGAATTTGTGAATCAAATCTTGCGTGATTACTATGAAGAAGTTGGCATATCTCATGAAACATCCGTTGCTCGGACTCCACAACAAAACAGTGTCGTTGAAAGGCAAAATCGCACACTTATGGAAGCTGCTTGAACGATGTTAATTTACGTAAAGGCTCCATTGTTTTTATGGGCAGAAGCAGTATCAACAGCAGTTTTCACCCAAAACCGGTCACTAATTCGAAAACGCCATGGTAAAACACCTTATGAGCTTCTACATGGAAAAGTACCAGATTTATCATATCTTCATGTATTTGGTTCTCTTTGCTATCCAAATAATGATGGTGACAATTTGGGAAAGCTTCAACCAAAGGCTGATATTGGTATTTTCATTGGTTATGCACCCACAAAGAAGGCATACCGAATCTACAATCGTAATTCTCATAAGATCCTCGAAACTATGAATGTTGATTTTGATGAGATGACGACAATGGCTTCTGAGCAAAGCAGCTATGAACCAGCACTTCATGAAATAAGACATTGTTTTGTTGTGGAGTCCGAGCAACGGATGTTTCATGAGATATGCCAACTTCTTCATAATAATCACGCAAGATTTGATTCACAAATTCAGTTCCATTATATGTACGAATGCGTCGGACAGTAGTGTTGAGACGCACTTGAATCATCTTGAGAAATCCGATGATGAATTTAGGTGCCTCATTATTTGTTGTAAGAAATTTCACCCATGTAAACCGAGAGTAATCATCGACAATGACGAGGATGTACTTTTTACCACTAAGACTTTCAACAAGCATTGGCCCACAAAGATCCATATGCAACAAATAAAGTTTCTTTTGGTTGGTGTCTTCAGTCTTGGGTTTGTATGATTTCTTAGTGCTTTTCCCTATTGTACACGCGGAACATAAATGGTCCTTGTGAAATGTAAGTTTAGGAAAACCACGAACTAGTTCGTTTTTCGCCAAATGATTAATAGCGTCAAAGTTAAGATGAGATAACCGTCGATGCCATAACCATGACTTAGTCTTTGATGCTTTGGAGAGAAGACATACGGGAGAAGCGGCCATCATATCTTGTAGAGACAAAGTGTACAAATTATTCCCTCGAGTACCTTTTAATAAATCAACCCCTTCCAAATTACGAATGAAGCAGGTATGCTCTTGAAAAGCAACTTCTAGGTTTGCATCACAAAATTGTCCCACAGAAAATAAGTTTTTTTTTGGGTAAAGGGGACTATCCCCGGTAAAATATATATTCCCAAAAAACCGATAAGTACAATGGAATGTGACTAAAATGTCACATTAACCTCAAGCTCAAAACTTGAACTACCACAACCATATGACATGCCATATGAAGTCAACCTATTACAAAACCAATCACGCCAATAGGGAAAAACCACCTAATGGCACAAAGACATAACAAAACAATCATATTAACTAAAAATTGAATTCGGCATGCTCCAAATTTGAGCATAATGAACAGCCTCCGTAGTCTTCTTCCAACGACACGACAATAGCTTTAGACGCACCGATGCAAGAATATAATCACCAACCTGAATGAACGTTCTCTTCTTCAACTTGAAAAGCCTCCAATTCCTCTCTTGCCAAATACCATATGCAGAAGCAGCAAGAATTAACTTTGCTATAATACTACCAATCGTTCTCCTTTTAGCAATAGGCTTAACCACATCAATAATTGAATGAAATATAGGCGTAGCCCCATAGATACTAGCATATTTGCGAACATAAATCCATACCTGTTGGGAAAACGGACACTCGAAAAACAAATGCTCATGAGAGTCAGGTTGAGTATCACATAATGGACAAACAACAGCCAATGAAGCCGTAACATCCCATATAGCAACACGATCCTGCGTTTTTAACCTTTGGTGCATAACCAGCCATAAATTAAACGCATGCTTCGGAATACAGCTCGGAAACCATACTATGGACGTCCAATCCACCTTAGGGATTCGGACACGAATAGACGACCAAACCGTAGAGACTGAAAACGGACGAGCAACCCCACTCCTTTGCTGCCAAAATAAACAATCCCGAACACCCTCCATAATAGTCGGCACAGTAATTATATTCAGAATAGGATATTTGTCCACCAAAACCCGCGGCCAAGCCCATGAACCATTATGTACAACAACACTCACAGTAGAAGTAGGAGAAAGACCTGCTCTATAAAGATCCCGGTGAGAAATGAACTCTGACAAAGGACTAGCCGAGCACCACATATCAGACCAAGCAGAAATCGAAGTCCCATCACCCACCTTGTGCCATATAAATTCTCGAATAATCTGCCGAAGTTGGAGGATTTTCCTCCATCCACAAGACATATTGCCACGAGACGGGATCTCCCAAAAAGAGCGACCCTTGAGTTTATAAGCATGAACCCAGCGGACCCACAAAGACTCCCTAAGCACCAACAGTTTCCAAACATGAGAAACCATAAGAGCCTTGTTGAAAATGTCTAACCTGCGAAGACCTAGACCACCTTCGTCCTTTGGCAAGCACACCAAATCCCATGCGACTTTAGCTCTACCTTTCCCTAATCTACCATGGCTCCAAAGAAACCCTCTCATAAGCTGCTCTATATCAAACAGAATACGAGACGGGATGATAAAAACCGATGCCCAGAATATATGCATAGAGCCAATCACCGATTTAACAAGCTGAAGCCTTCCTGCAGCAGATAATGATTTATTTTTCCAGTCTTGAATCCGAATTTGAACTTTATCAACAAGCTCCTTACAGTCACGAATCAAAAGACGAGACGACACCAGTGGGACACCAAGATACTTGACCGGAAGACGACTTTCCTCAAAAGGCAAAATCTGGAGTATCGACTGTTTAATGTTATTGAGCACATTACAAAAATACGCGGTGCTTTTTGGGAGACTCAGAATCAGACCCGACACCTCCTTAAACTCACCTAGCGCTTGCTGAACAACCATAGCTGAATCAGTATTACCATAAGTGAATAAGAATAGGTCATCAGCAAAACATAAATTAGTCAACTCCAACTTAGCGCAATATCTATGGTATTTAAAATTCACAGCCTCACGAACCCGTCTTCTAAGCATCAAAGACAAGATCTCCATAACCAAGGTAAACAAATAAGGAGAAAGAGGATCTCCCTGCCGAAGCCCTCTCTTTCCTTTAAAGAACCCATGTAAAGACCCATTTATGCTGATAGAAAAAGACGTAGTAGTTACACACTCCATAATCCATGCAATCATGCGATTATGAAAACCAAACCCCACAAGAACCTCTCTAAGAAAACACCAATCCACTGTATCGTAAGCCTTTTGTATATCAACTTTAAACGCACATCTCGGCTCACCACGATCCAAATGGTAATTATGCATCAACTCTTGGGTAAGAAGGATGTTATCCGAAATATTTCTTCCCGGAACAAACGCCGACTGATTAAGACTAACAATAGTCTTAAGGCTATCCTTAATACGGTTAGCAAGGATCTTAGTAATGCATTTAAATAAGACATTACAACAAGAGATAGGTCGATAATCGTTAACACGAGACGGAGACCTCACTTTAGGAAGGAGAGCAATAATTGTATGGTTCCATTCTTTAAGAAGCTTACCATTTGAAAAAAATTTCTTTCACCGCCTCCACAATATCATTTGCAATAATATCCCATGAAGCTTTAAAAAACGCCACCGTGTACCCATCCGGACCTGGTGATTTTTCATCACCCATAGAGAATAATGCCTCTTTAACCTCTTGCCTTGTCACAGAACGTATCATGTCAAGGGCTACCTCATCAGCAATTCGATTTTGAAACAGATCCACCAAATTAAGATTAGTAGTAGCACCAGATTGACCAAGAAAACATTCATAATGTGATACAAACACCTCAGCAACCTGCTCATTTTCAAACAACTGACCTTGAGAATCAGTAATAGCATCAATGCGACTCCTACTTATTCGGCTCTTCACAGCTTTATGGAAGTATGCTGAATTCGCGTCACCCTCTTTTAGCCAAGCAATCTTGGCTCTTTGTTTCAGAAATCTTTCTTCTAGGAGAATCGCTTCATTAAACGCCCCGATTACTGAAGCTTCCACTTCACGCAGACCAACATTGTTAGGATCAGCATCTAAGTCTATTTAAGCTTTATCCAGCTCACCACGAAGCCGAATAACGTTTTCATGCAGATTACCTTTTTCAATCAGCAACTTACGCAAAGGTTTCTTTAACATCTTAAGACGCTTAGAGACCTTAAACATAGTAAAGCCACTAACCGGAATAGCCCACACTTCTTGAACAGTATCTGTAAATTTATCATTCTGAGTCACAATGTTAAAGAACTTAAAAGGTCGTGGATTAGGTCTAGTACTCGTAGGAATACACATAATTGCTGGTGAGTGATCCGAGATACGATAAGGCTTGAACACAGCATGGGCACCCACAAAAGCACTATTAAACTCCAAATTAGTCATTATACGATCGATTTTCTTTAGAATACCATTAAATCCTCTCGGTTTTTGCGTCCACGTAAATCGAAGGCCTGATTGTTGGGCGTCCATAACTTCAATATCCTCCACACAGTCACGAAGTTCACGCATAGCAATGTCAACATTAGAAGAGCCAGCCGTGGTCTCCCCTAAATGAAGCGTAGCATTAAAGTCTCATAAGAGCATCCAAGGCCTATTCCGCACATAAAGTTTATGAACACTTAAGCTCTTCCAAAGATCACGACGTTGAGTATATGTATTCATGGCATAAACAAATGTGCAAAACACCTCTTTTCTTTCCAATTTTAACCATAGACGAGCATGGATAGATTGCTCATCCTGATTAATTATAACAACATCCACCACATTGTGATTCCATCCTAACAGAATACGAGCACCCTTTAAACAGAAGCTACCATTAGTCGTCCAGTCCCAATGCCGAAAGACGAGAGAACACATCCGCTGCAGGTTCATGTCACATACATGGGACTCCAAGATAGCACATACCGATAAGTTATTTTCTGAAATTACATGCCGTACCTCACTTTGTTTCGGGGAGAAGTTCAGGCCCCGTATATTCCATGAGCCGACATTAATCATGAGGAAACCCCAGCAGCAGGAGTGCTTGCCCCTATATTATTAGGATCCTCCATAATGAGTTCCTCATCAACTTCACTATCGCTAGCATTAATAAGATCATTTTTATGAGCATTATCATCCCAATCTGTATCATCAGAAGGATCCACACTCAACGAGCTAAACGAATTCGTAACAGTAACCTTAGCCGGTGTCGGTGCTTTAAGTTCCGTAGCACCAGCAACAGCCTTAGAATTTTTCTTTCGGTACTGGATATTAAGAGGCTGCTTGCCTAATTTAATACCCTCAATCTGCCTAGCCGGGGCTTGTTGTTTCGTATGCTTCTTTTTCTTTTTAACCTCCACAAACCCTTCATTGTTCCTATCAGCACTAACAGTCTCAACCCTAGGTTCCACACTCTTAGAGTTGTTAGGGCACGCATCAGTTCTATGATAAAAAATCTTGCAGTTGTTACACCGGGGAGGATTCCATTCATACTCCACCTCAATAGTTGCTAACGAATGCCCCTCTCCATTAGCTAGTGGAATAGCGATGACAATAGACTCCAATAATTCATTCTCCGATGAAATTTCCACAAGAGCCCGCGCATAAGTATTCCTTCCCCACGAACTCAGGCACATGTTACTTGTATAGGTATCCAGCATGATAGGGCGTCCAATTTGAGTAGTAATCAAACTCAATCCTATCTCCGAGTAAGCGACAATAGGAACATGGTGCATCTTCACCCATACCGGGGCATGGGTTACTACGTCCTTCTTCAGGATAGTATTTGGAGTCCAAATATTTAAAAACAAAGGTACGAGCCGAATAAGCCAAGGACCATTCTCTAGCACACCATCCATACCCTCTTTTGATTCAAATTCGAACATGAAAAAATCTGCATGGATCTGCACACGTTTCAAGCCATATTTAGCCCATGCATTTTTCACATAGTTCTCTGCCAATGGAAAAGCAAGCCTTTTCCCAATGAAGTAACCATAAAGCGTATTTGTGAAACGAGAACGTATCTTATCCACCGCTGCCATAGGAAGGGCAACCCTAGCACCATTAACAACTTCGCTGCTCCTCATCTCCTTTATATGAACTGCCTTACCCCGCGGTTTCTCATTAACAATAGACGCAAATGATGGCAATGTATCATCCACTCCCCCAAAAACCCTCATAGGCTTGCGTAACCCAGATGGCTCACCCACGTGTGATGATCCTGGTTTTCTGAGAATCGATTTAATCACCTTTCGCACTGTACCCTCCTTCAAAGACTGCTCAGGAACAACTTGCGTCCCAGCAACCTCTGGTACCTTCTCAACCGTACCCATCTCCTCCATCTCTCCTAAAATTCCACAACCACCAGATCCACACCCCACAAGCAACGCCCAGAATTAGGGCACCAAACCCCCGCCAACAAACCCTAACGGGTTAGAAGTCGAACAGTCGCAAACCCTAATTCACACCCAAGAAATAATAAAAAATAAAAACAAAAACCCTAAAATGGATGACACTCAAATCCAAATAATGTCACTAACCAACCCTTTACAACACGTCGAATCAAATAAAGGACGATTAATAAACCCTAAAACCACCACACCCCACGAGATAACTGATCACAAAGAACATAGGGGGACCGAAATTACAGCCTAAGTCTTATCACAAGCTATTTGATGAGATATTAGTAATTCAGGGAAGAAATCAACCGTTATTCAATGATTGGTGATATAACAGAGCCAATTAGAGCCGCCAGAAAAAGGAGAAGAGAAAATCGCCCATAGGAGAGAATTAGGGTTTTTTTTTGTTAGTTTGCTTATTCTTGGCTTATTGTTTCCACAGAAAATAAGTTGTGACCGAGACCTTCAACATAATACACTCTTGAAATTATAACATTCCGAATATGATATTCACCATAACCCATTATCTTTGCAATATGATCATTTCCAAATCGAACCGTACCAAGGAACTTGCTGACGAAATTTCTGAGCTGAGAGCGATCTCCGGTCATATGCTTGGAGCAACCAGAGTCCAAATACAAGAGAACAATTTGGACCACCTGTTTTCAGTAACAACAGTAGACAATGCATTGGAAACTATTGGTTTTGGAGTGTTAGCAGATACAGATATGAAATTATCAAAATTGCTAACATTTATGTTATCGTTAGATTTCCTATGTTTTCTAATGTGAGTTTTACCATTAACAGGTTTTACTGTTCCAACTTTCTTAGGTTTTGGAATTTTAGCGGGCACTACAGTGGGAGTAGATAATATGGAGATTTTATATGTGTACTCAATCGTTCTCGGTATCTAATTGAATTGATCACGGTTTAAGGTGGAATTGTTGTCTTTGGTCACTAAAAGGGGGAGCTTGATTATTTAAGTCTACTAATAATATAAACGTTAAAGCTATTAAATATAAAAATAAAGGAAGGATATCTAACCTTGATTGCTTGTTCTGAATGAATGCTGCATAGTAGAACTTGGTGAAAGAACCTAAAGGTCCTTATGTATAACTACTTAAAAAGTAAATATGAAAAGTATTAGAAATAAACTAAAAATTAAAACGATGTTAAAACAAATTTTAAAACAAATATTAAAAAGAAACAATTAATAAAAATAAAAGTAAAAATAAAAATAAAATTTCGACTTAAAAATAAAACTTACTAAATAAAAATAAAGGACATTGGCTAATAAAGCTACTTTAAAAATAAACGAGACAAATATTGAAGCGGGCACTTAATAAAAGTTAAAACTTAAACTTTTCGAAAAAATACTAATACTAAAATTTGGCGAAAAATATAACTAAAAATAAGTGAATTTCAGAATAAAAATTAAAACGACTTTCGGATAAAATTAAATCGATTACGGAACAAATGTCATATAGTGGGTAACATGTTCCCACATGGGGAACATATAAAATTGGAGGGAAAAGGTATGGGTTTGGTTTTTTTTTTACTTTTTTTTGGTGTTTTCGTAACTTTAACTTTCTTTTCGTAATTTTAACTTTCTTTTCATAAATATTTTTTTGGCAAATCATTTCGTCACTTTTTTTATTTTTATTTAGAAACTTTTCGTAAGACTTTTTTCTCAAAGCTTTCGTAACTTTGTTTTTTATTCTACAAAAACATTTCGTAACTAATTCTTTCGTAGGATTTATTAATATTCGTAACTAATTTTCCAAAACTACCATTCGTAACTTTCTTTTTAAACTCCTTTCGTAACTTAATTTTGTTTCGCAACTTTTTGGAAATAAAAGCTTCCGTAACTATTTTTTTTACAAAAACAATTCGTAACAAAATTTGAGTTTTTCTTTCGTAACAAAATTCTTTCGTAGAAAACTGGGAAAATGACTTTCGTAGAAAAGTATAAACCCTCTTACGAAAAGTGGCTAAATTATCAGACGCAATGAACAGATAAAACAACAGGGAATAAAAATAAGCCTAAATACGCAAAATTAATCTAAGAAATAAGCCAAAAATTAAGCTAAATTAATTTCTAAAATAAGCCAAACTTAACACTAATAAAAACTATAAAAATACCAAATAAGCAAACTATTTAAAATCACCTTTTAAAAATATAAAACTATCAAATCCACTTAATTGAAAATAAGCTAAACACTAATTAAGCAAAAAGCACAATAAGCTAAAACATCCACCACATCAAAAGCACAAGATCAATCACATAAACAAATCAATCACACAATCAACTTGATTAAGAAAACTACATGATTAATTAAATCACCAAAAGATCAAGAAAGGTAGAATGAGAGATATAAAATAAGCTTGATTAAATTGAAGATTAAGATCCAAAATACAAGATTTAAAATGAAAGATTAAGAAAAACTAGAGAGAGAAAATTCTAGAGAGAGAAAGTAACTTAAAAACTAAAAACTAAAAAATGACAATTAACTAACACCTCCTAATGAACCATTAGGAGGGTATTTATAGGAGGAGGGGAGTGTGTTGCTTCTTCCTTCTTTTCCCTTGTCTTCTCGTCTTTTAAATAACTCGTCTTTCTTGACTTTGTCTCGGGATTAGTCGAATGATAAAATGAACTCATCTTCTAATTTTCTTCTTTTAGTAGACTTGGTTCTTCGACTGCGTTAAACTTCCGTCTTTAGACTTTTTCTTCGATAAATCTTCAGAATAGGCCTTTGACTTCCGTTCTTCTTGCACTTTTGATCTTTTGACTTCGTCTTTGTCTTTTTCTTCGATAAAAGCCCGTGAAAGCCCGTGTTTTCTTTCTTTTTCATGTTTTTGTCGTAAAACACAAATAGACGTTTTGGTCTTGTTATTATTAGAAATAAGTGGTAAAAGGATAAGTGTTTTCACACTTATTAAATCCCTTACACTTGACCATTGCAATGCCCTCATGCAATGCATTAATTTCAAAAAACGGTTTACATTTTTCATCATAATTAACCCACCTTGGCCTTTATTAAATACTAATCACTAAGGAAACTAAAAAGATAGAAATATATACAAAATGCTTGAAGAAAGAACAAGTAAAGAGATCGAATACTTACATGAGGGCTTTGGTTGTCATGAATGTTTATCACCCTCAAGTTTCACGTTCCCCACACCAAGCTTAAAAACGAGATCATTGTAATTATAAGTTAATAAGCTAACACAAACTCATGTAGCCCAATTATTCACTTAGACTCCCTTATTCCTAGGTGTATCTCTTATATTTTATTAGTGTCTTGAATGATCACGAGGATGCCATGTTGACTTATTTCGATAGTTTATTTAGGCTGAAAATAAAGTAGGACGATTTAATCAGTAGTTAGCTAAAGGATAAAATCTTTTAAAACTGCTTCTCGGGACCTCATAAAGTTCATATCTTGGCATAACTCGCTTCACGATTTGAGACCTTTCTCGGACCGATATTTGGCAGTGACTTCATACTTCGAATCTTGAGAGACGTTCTTGAAATAATGGTCTTCTCTTCATAATAGGAATTTCTTCACTTGAGTTTTTGAGAGATTCTTCATACTTGGACCACGACTTCTTCATTTTTCTCCAATCTTTATTTTGGATTTTGATATACAACGATCTGCCTCCTTTTAGGACTTGGATCTATTTATCCTCATACCTTGCTAGGGTCTTTTCTGATAGACTTCTCCATGATCTTTAGGGGAGTATTTTCTTTTCGCCGTGTGTCTCGATCCTTCATAAAGATAAATTATTCTTCACATCACTTGGGATCTTTAGCAACAAAATATAGCCCTCATGCCTTGTTAGGGCCTTTTCGGACTCGCCAATCTTCGCATCCCGCTTCAATAAGTTGCCTTGGCTATGAACTCTAATTAATACAGAGCAACTTTTAAACGATCTTGTGCTAGAAGCTAAGTAACTTTCTAAATCGTACGACCTTATTTATTTCAATTAAATTTATTAACAAGCAATGGGAGAAAAAGCTCATAATTAACTCACATAAATTCATGAAAGAATACCAAACTTATAATTGACGCTATCATCTCTCGTTCTCCACAATTTAAAATCTCAAGGAATGAGACTCGTGGATGCTTAGCCAATTAAATCAAAGTTTTGGGTTTTCAAGTCATCTATAGGATCTTGCAACTTCTTAGACCTTTTCAAGTTTAGAATTAGCATTTTAAAGTTCCCTTGATAAACGACTTTCTAGGATCAATTATAGGAACTTGCGAAAAGTTCTTGTTCTTAACCCGTAAGAGTTAAGACTTTCGCGTTTTAAAGTTCCCTATATAAAAGCCTAGCAAAACATGACCTAAACACGTTAAGGATACTAGCTAGAGTAAACTTGGATAAGTAAACTCGGGTAGAGTCAAAAGATACGAGACGGGCCTAATATATCAATGACATCTAAACTCATTAAAACCATTTTATTTAACTTTATTTTTCTCTTTTGACTTTATTTTTGAAATGAAATATATACAAACGATGCAGGAAAATAAAAGAAGATAATGGAAAAATACTACTAGGCCAAAATAGATCAAAATTTTTGAAAAATGTCGAAAAATTTAATTTTCCGGTTAAAATGAGGACAAATTAATGAAAAAGCCCACTTAACATCGATAGAAGTCCCCCTATACTTGATACAAACATTGTCCTCAATGTTTAAGCATGTGGGAGTAAACTCCCTTACACTTAGGACATTGTGCACTTTGGTTAAATCTCGCTAAGGAAGAGACAACTATAGTGAATTCAATGTTAACATATAAGATATAAAATATTGAATCAAAAGAGTTTAGGATAGAACCGGGGAGACGGGTACACGGGATCACGGGTCGTCAAATGTCATCAAAAGTGCTCTTTGAAGTTTTAATCCCTGCACATCATAAGAATCAAGACAACAAACCCTATGTAGCTCCCCCCACACTTATTATGAAAACGGGTAAAGGATAGATCAACGGGTTGCCTCCCGAGAAGCGCTTGTTTTTGTTAACCGAGTCACGAGCCTTAATCGACCCAAAATTAATTCAAGGCAAACGTTTTGAGGGATGGAATCATCTCATGAGAGATTTCCTCACCAAAGTACATCTTAACACGCTGGTCATTCACCTTGAGGGTTCCTACAAATGCAATCCTAAGCCTTCCAGCTAACCACTCCTATTCTCACGCTTAACCACATTCTCACCTGAAAGAGACACTAAAACACGTCAACATAAAGTTGGAGAGAGTCATAGGTTTAGACTCCAACACCAAATTAGTTATAAGCTGTGAATAACAACCCTTAACAAAAGAACATATGGACAATGTGCTACAATTATGTATTAACAACTAGCATTCAAGATTAACCAATCACCACAAATCCAAGGCTCCAAGCCTTACCAATAACCAAAATTCCAAGGCTCCAAGCCATACCAATAACCATAGTCCCATATGCGCCCATACACCTATGAACCAATCCCAAGGCCATGCCTTGTCAACATACCCTTGGTACCAAGTCAAACCACAATAACTAAGACGGTATGTGTCCCCCAATCAAAATCATAAACACAATCAAGAATCACATAGCAGTTAATCACATAAGTGTACACACAAGTCCATCACAAACGATTAAAACATAAACAACATTCTTTACAAAACCATACAGTGTCTCTTCCATCTCATCTGGAAATCAAATCATAAAAAGACATGGGACTATGAAACTCACCGAAACAAACTTTTCCAAGTACCCGCGCTCTAGCATAAATCTAAACACACAAACGTATACAATCAAGACATGAACCACATACCAAAACAGCTCATCAATCTATGAAGGATATTTAACCTTCTCCCACAAATTAACCCCATTTACATGCCATACGAATCTCATTACACCCCTATATAAAGCCCTTAACTTAGTTTAGTTCATAACTCGTCCCGTTAACATTTAACACAAAACAGTCCCGTTTTTCATACTTCAAACTATTGGTCGAACACCCCCTTAACAAAAATAACATGCCCTGTAAAAGAAACCCTATGCCCTTACATGTGTTAGCTAACTCTACCCTTTTGCCGCAACCTTAAAGCTACTGTTAAGGCCTCCATATATATTAATACAAGAGTTTTTCTTGTAAGAAAATGTTATCGTCCAAATCTCTTCGAATTGACTATTGGTTCAAAGTGCGACTCAATTGTTCTTGGTGGAATAATAAATGGTTTGGTTGATTATCTATTTTAAACTAATAGCAAATATGTAAATGTCGTTGAGTAGAGAAAAAGCTTTAAAAATTAAACTAAAATAACGAGTTAAAAATAAATGCTAAAAAACTTTAAAGACAAAAATAGAAAATTACTTGAACACTTAGTAAATCTAAAACTTGGAAACTTTGTAAAAACGAGAAATTAAAACATCGGAATGCAACATCTGAATCTGTGACAACCGGGAATTTTCAAGACTTTAAATAATAATAAATTGTATTATTTATTAATAGAAATTCGTTTTCGTGAGATATCAAAGTCATTTGATTCAAAAACGGGAGTTTATTTTACATACTGTAAAAGACTGCGCAAAATCTGAGAACTGACGAGATACAAATTATATTTATATTTAATTATTCTGAAATATTTGATAAAAAGGTTTATTAAATTATCTGATACTCCTCTTTTAGTTTTAATAACATATGAAAATATTTAATGGCAAGTCATTTTTATTTAAATGATACCTTTGTGTGGCAATCGATAAATAATCGACATTTTAAGTGAACGAACAAATTATTCATAAATCTAAGTCGTATAAATACTCTAATTCTTTGGAAAAGTCATTTTGAAATCAACGGTGTAAATTTCGTAAAATGAATAAAATTTTATAGAGCCCGATCGAGTCCCGAGTCGCGTTTAAACTAATAAAAGAGAAGTTTAGTGAACTACTTACGTATTTGACCCTCAAATATACCCACTTTACACATTTCTCTTAATAAATAGAAATCTTATAACATTTAACTTCATTTATCAACCAACCCTAACCCTAAATTAAAACACATACAAAACCCTAGTTCCCTTATACATTTTTCCGGCGCCTCTCTTTTATTCCGGCCACCGGAATATTTTCCGGCCATCACTGTTTATCAGCCGCCACCCATCTCACTATAACCGCGACAGAAACCCTTTAAACAACCCTATATACTATCCTTATTGATCATATTGATCATCGTCGTCATATAACCACCATCAAGCGGCTGTTTCCGCTGTTCACAACTATAGGTCAGCCGCTACTTCGATCCACCACCATCTCACGGTTGTCGCCGTCGTCCTGCTACAACCCGCCACCACCTTCACCACCATCAAAACCACCACACGATATCATGTAACTGTGGCCCTATCCTTCAGTCACCACCAACATTGTGGCATCAGGCGCCACCACGAGCCACTATCGTGGCTTCCAACCACCATCAGATCCGTCACCCCACCATTCTCGTTCTACCACCAGCCGCCACTTGTTTAACCACCTTGAACCACCACGTCCTCATTTTATTCAGCCCGTATGAGTGTTGATTCGATTAAAACAGCCTCGAGGGTGTTTGTTTGTAGTTATCACCAAAAACCACCACACCCGTGGTGGGTTTTACTACATCAGCCGTCGGGTTTTGTTGCGTTAGCAGTTGGGGTGTTTGTTTCTGCTTAAAATCACCACTAGGGTGCGTTCGGGTCAGTTTAAGGGTGTGTTTAGCGCGGGCAGAAATCACAACAACGGGGACGTGGCTCGGGCAGAAAATGAGGACGAAGAGGTTTTCGGTTAGCTGTTCATCAATAGCAGCAGGTGTTGAATTGCTGTTTATCAGCCGCAGGGTGTTTGGTTCGCTGTTTATCAGCAACAAGGGGGTGTTTGGTTCACAGTTTTCCAGCAGTAACAGGGGTGTTTGGTTCGCTAGTTACCAGCAGTAGGAGTTCGTTTGGTGCCGCAGAAAATCCACAGGGTGCGTTTGGTGTAGCAGAAACGTCATAGGGGGTGTTTGGGGCTGCAGACGGCTTATAAGGGGGTGTTTGGGTCTGCTGGCAGGTGTATAAAGGGCATTCGGTACTGCCGTTACATATAAAGGGGCGTTTGGTTGATGTCTATTAGTCTTGATCGTGTTTGGACGTGAGACGCCAAGGGTTTAGAAGTGCCGGCGTGATTTTAGCTCATGGTTTGTTGTGGTTTAGGATCGGCTAATAACATATCTAATTTTATTAAGTATTAAAGCGGATTAAAATGGTGGTATATATATATTTATCGGTTAAATAAATGTGTCGGATACTATTATTATTACGAGAACTATAAAAATGATTATACATTTAAATATGTGTCTAAGTAGCTCACATCGGGCGTTTGGCTTTTCGATTTACAACACATAGGTTGTGTTCGGTTGTTACTTAATTATAGTGATTTATTTAGTAGTTGGATATACGTCAAAATGCGACTAGGGTAACGTAGATTGTTTTGAAAAACAGATAATATTGAGAATTGGTAAATATGGAAAACGTGTATAAAGGAATGGGTTATGCCGAAATTTTCTACAATGTTTAATACTTTACGTTTTGTTCATTACAAACTACTATTGTTCTTGTAAACCGATAAATTTATTATATTAGTAAACCGATAAAATAAATAAAGATTATTATAATTGTAAACCGATAAAATAAATAAACATTATTATGATTGTAAACGGATAAAATAAATAAATACTATGTAAACTGATAAAAGTATAGTTTTACTCAAAAGTGACAATTATTAATTACGTGATGATTTTCTTAAAATATGTCGGACTATGTTGTCTAATTATTTTGTCACAATCTTTATACTGTATACAGAATAAATATATACTTTGATTTATTTTGTAAGATGGTTGTCTCTATTATATAATTCAACGTAAGAATTATATCATCGTCTGGTTATACGTAATGTGTACGGAATACATTACATATTTTGTGTGTGCTTAATTTATTAATTTTATTTAACCAACCATCGAACTATTATAATTTAGAACTTAACTATTTTATCAACGGGTCACGTTGATGTACATATGTATCGAGAACTCAAATATACATTTTCTTAAGTTATTGGATTTAGCCGATTAGTTAAACCACAACACCATGACCGGGCCGTATCGATTTTCGTTTGTGCGGAGCGTATTATTAGCATCACTAACGTTTGCTCTACTCCGTCGAGGTGAGTTCATACCCCACCTTTTCTTGCTTTGAATTGAGTTATGAATGTTTTATAATTGCTCTTTGGGGGAGGTACATGCTTGGTCATAAATTACTTATAAACTTGCTTGTTTGTCAGAAACTGATATTAAACTTGTTTGGTTGTCTATAACTGTTTATAAATTACTTGATTGTCATAAGCTAATGTTAAGCTTACCTGGTTGGTCATAAACTATCTTTAAACTGGTTTAATTGTTACGTGCTGAGTGGTCAACTCCTCTAATTGTTATACATATGAATGCTGATACTAAAATTTCTATTGTGATTTTCATAGCCCAAAACTTTAACTGTTTTTTTTACTGATTCTCGGGTAGAGACAATGGTTGCAAGAATGAACACAAGTGCATATCTCTTTTATGTATTGGTCTAAGTCCCACTTTAACCCAATTACTTTGGCCCATTATCATGAACCGTTAATTTCAGACCGGATGACCGGTCGAAAGCGCGAATGTTATGGATAGATCTATCGGGGTTGACGCCCCTGTCCGGCTTGGTCCAACAGAGGACAAGCGGGCACAGTTTCATTTGAGTCTGAGGACGGATGTCGTGGGTTAGGCATCCGTAGGGGCTACATTATATGATTATACTACCGGTGTTGTTAACGCTTCGGTGTCACGAGCTTAGACAATAATAAATGCCTTATTTTATTTAGTGACTTTGTATTTGTTATATTGTCACTAAGTGGTTGGAAAATCTTGTGGTTCATTAAACAATTCTATTCTATTGGAAAACTTATTATTTATCAGTGAGCTTTGTTTTTATCAGAAAACGCTAACTATTATCTATGAACTCTGTTTTATTAGAAAACTCTATTTATTTCTAGAAGACTATGTTATTATCAGTAAGCTATATTTACTATCAGTAAACTCCGCCTTTATCAGTAAACTCTGTATTTATCAATAAACTTTGTTTTTACTAATAAACTTTGAAATTATCAAAGAAAGCCTATTTAACAGAAGTTGTGATTTTTAAACTCTTATATTTTACTGCAAGGTGAAGTGGTCGGTAAAACTCTAATTTTTCATAAACGTTTTAAAACAAACTTATGAACTCACCAACTTTATGTTGACATTTTTAAGCATGTATTTCAGGTACTTGACTATGTGGATTATTTGGAGTCTTCTTTGTGGTTTTTGGCATGTAGAGGTCGTTCTCGGATCAAGCTCTCGAATACTCATGAAGTCACAAGTCCCCAAAGCAAGTCTTCCGCTGCAGTGAATTTGGGGGTGTGACAGATTGGTATCAGAGCCTTGGTTATAGAGAACTAGGTTGCATTAGTAACTCTAGACTATAACCGGCTCTCAGTTTTATTTAGTAGTAACACTCATCACATCATACTTATTCCGCTGCTATATGAATATTTGCAATGCATGGTTGTTATTGCTCGTTGCCTGTCATGTTATTACTTGTCTACATTAGTTCGCTTGCTTGATTAGTGTACTTAGACATATAATATACTTTTACATATGAACGGTAGAACATTTATTGGGCATTGTGAGTTACACAATGGTCCACAGACCTTTTTAAAATCAAACGTATGGGTATTATGTGATTTTGGTTCACGATTGGTCGTGAGTAATCCCTAGGTTCGAGCTAATTCATTCAAAAATGTTGAGAGGTGTAACAATACTTAAAGATGCCTCAGTGGGCCTCATGTTTGATTGAGTGCGAGATGGAATTAAGTATGAGACGTTACAGAACCTATGATTTTTGATGAATTACCTCGGGGGTGGGTAAGACTTGTAGTATTACGTGTTAATGTGGAATGTGTTGTATTTTCATAGTCGAGCTGAGTCATCGAAAGGTTGAGATGTGTAATAATTCATAACAAAACCCGGGGCCATTCTTTGTGAGTGAGTTTCGAGGTTGGGTTATGATAAGTTATTACTCAGCTTAGTGTTTGATGAATCTTCCTCGAGGATGGGAAATATTGTGTGATTGGATAATTGCTTATCTATAACCGACTACTATATACGTATCCTACTTATAACCGTGAGTTTCTTTACTTGATATACGTCTACGACTGCTTTATCGCCTATCGACACTTATGTTCTTCGATCCGGTACGTTCGAAAAGTCTACTTATGAAAGACGATTTGTTATATATTCATGCTCTTTGCGTTGGTAATTTTGGATAATATCGTTTAGAGAGTAACGATTTTAAATTGGGTATTTTGTAGGTGACACTTATGTAGGATGGTTTATGAGGTCTTTATTGAAATGGATTGGGACGCCTTTGCTTTTGAATAAAGAAATCATAAATCACCGAACCGTAAGTTTATAATGACATATTTGCATAGATTAGGACGCTTTTGTATGCAAATGTGAGATTATAAATGAGTGGGCTTAAGGATATCCGACGTGACCCTATATACTTGTGGTATTGATTTAGTATTCCAGTTTGGAGTGTATTTCTTTTAACTCAGGATTCGTCCATACGAATATATCGTATTTTGTCTTGTTATCTTATTATTACGATATTTTGACGAGTGATTTTTTTTAAACTTCGTTTGACTCGCGAATTGTTACGAGAATCTCTTCTGAATATATATTGATCGACGTGAACCTAACGGGCTGGTGGTGGTGAACCATTGTAGACTTTTAAGAGCGATCGAGTTTTCTAGACTCTTCGCCTCGAATTGTTTCCTCTTATCGTTATAATGATGACCGCTTTGTCAGATTGACATTTAGAACCGCTAAGATATATTCCTCTTCTACCTATTGCTTACCTAATTAACTATTGGTGGATAACACGATTTTAAAAGTTCGGACAGAATTATCTGTGAGCAGATCTAAGTATATTCGGTATAACACTAGGGTAGAACCCCAAAATCATTTTTTCTACACTTTTATTAGGGTAACAACGATTGAGTTCGAGGACGAACTCCAAATAACACGGATGTACTGTGACAACCGGGAATTTTCAAGACTTTAAATAATAATAAATTGTATTATTTATTAATAGAAATTCGTTTTCGTGAGATATCAAAGTCATTTGATTCAAAAACGGGAGTTTATTTTACATACTGTAAAAGACTGCGCAAAATCTGAGAACTGACGAGATACAAATTATATTTATATTTAATTATTCTGAAATATTTGATAAAAAGGTTTATTAAATTATCTGATACTCCTCTTTTAGTTTTAATAACATATGAAAATATTTAATGGCAAGTCATTTTTATTTAAATGATACCTTTGTGTGGCAATCGATAAATAATCGACATTTTAAGTGAACGAACAAATTATTCATAAATCTAAGTCGTATAAATACTCTAATTCTTTGAAAAAGTCATTTTGAAATCAACGGTGTAAATTTCGTAAAACGAATAAAATTTTATAGAGCCCGATCGAGTCCCGAGTCGCGTTTAAACTAATAAAAGAGAAGTTTAGTGAACTACTTACGTATTTGACCCTCAAATATACCCACTTTACACATTTCTCTTAATAAATAGAAATCTTATAACATTTAACTTCATTTATCAACCAACCCTAACCCTAAATTAAAACACATACAAAACCCTAGTTCCCTTATACATTTTTCCGGCGCCTCTCTTTTATTCCGGCCACCGGAATATTTTCCGGCCATCACTGTTTATCAGCCGCCACCCATCTCACTATAACCGCGACAGAAACCCTTTAAACAACCCTATATACTATCCTTATTGATCATATTGATCATCGTCGTCATATAACCACCATCAAGCGGCTGTTTCCGCTGCTCACCACTATAGGTCAGCCACTACTTCGATCCACCACCATCTCACGGTTGTCGCCGTCGTCCTGCTACAACCCGCCACCACCTTCACCACCATCAAAACCACCACACGATATCATGTAACTGTGGCCCTATCCTTCAGTCACCACCAACATTGTGGCATCAGGCGCCACCACGAGCCACTATCGTGGCTTCCAACCACCATCAGATCCGTCACCCCACCATTCTCGTTCTACCACCAGCCGCCACTTGTTTAACCACCTTGAACCACCACGTCCTCATTTTATTCAGCCCGTATGAGTGTTGATTCGATTAAAACAGCCTCGAGGGTGTTTGTTTGTAGTTATCACCAAAAACCACCACACCCGTGGTGGGTTTTACTACATCAGCCGTCGGGTTTTGTTGCGTTAGCAGTTGGGGTGTTTGTTTCTGCTTAAAATCGCCACTAGGGTGCGTTCGGGTCAGTTTAAGGGTGTGTTTAGCGCGGGCAGAAATCACAACAACGGGGACGTGGCTCGGGCAGAAAATGAGGACGAAGAGGTTTTCGGTTAGCTGTTCATCAATAGCAGCAGGTGTTGAATTGCTGTTTATCAGCCGCATGGTGTTTGGTTCGCTGTTTATCAGCAACAAGGGGGTGTTTGGTTCGCAGTTTTCCAGCAGTAACAGGGGTGTTTGGTTCGCTAGTTACCAGCAGTAGGAGTTCGTTTGGTGCCGCAGAAAATCCACAGGGTGCGTTTGGTGTAGCAGAAACGTCATAGGGGGTGTTTGGGGCTGCAGACGGCTTATAAGGGGGTGTTTGGGTCTGCTGGCAGGTGTATAAAGGGCATTCGGTACTGCCGTTACGTATAAAGGGGCGTTTGGTTGATGTCTATTAGTCTTGATCGTGTTTGGACGTGAGACGCCAAGGGTTTAGAAGTGCCGGCGTGATTTTAGCTCATGGTTTGTTGTGGTTTAGGATCGGCTAATAACATATCTAATTTTATTAAGTATTAAAGCGGATTAAAATGGTGGTATATATATTTATCGGTTAAATAAATGTGTCGGATACTATTATTATTACGAGAACTATAAAAATGATTATACATTTAAATATGTGTCTAAGTAGCTCACATCGGGCGTTTGGCTTTTCGATTTACAACACATAGGTTGTGTTCGGTTGTTACTTAATTATAGTGATTTATTTAGTAGTTGGATATACGTCAAAATGCGACTAGGGTAACGTAGATTGTTTTGAAAAACAGATAATATTGAGAATTGGTAAATATGGAAAACGTGTATAAAGGAATGGGTTATGCCGAAATTTTCTACAATGTTTAATACTTTACGTTTTGTTCATTACAAACTACTATTGTTCTTGTAAACCGATAAATTTATTATATTAGTAAACCGATAAAATAAATAAAGATTATTATAATTGTAAACCGATAAAATAAATAAACATTATTATGATTGTAAACGGATAAAATAAATAAATACTATGTAAACTGATAAAAGTATAGTTTTACTCAAAAGTGACAATTATTAATTACGTGATGATTTTCTTAAAATATGTCGGACTATGTTGTCTAATTATTTTGTCACAATCTTTATACTGTATACAGAATAAATATATACTTTGATTTATTTTGTAAGATGGTTGTCTCTATTATATAATTCAACGTAAGAATTATATCATCGTCTGGTTATACGTAATGTGTACGGAATACATTACATATTTTGTGTGTGCTTAATTTATTAATTTTATTTAACCAACCACCGAACTATTATAATTTAGAACTTAACTATTTTATCAACGGGTCACGTTGATGTACATATGTATCGAGAACTCAAATATACATTTTCTTAAGTTATTGGATTTAGCCGATTAGTTAAACCACAACACCATGACCGGGCCGTATCGATTTTCGTTTGTGCGGAGCGTATTATTAGCATCACTAACGTTTGCTCTACTCCGTCGAGGTGAGTTCATACCCCACCTTTTCTTGCTTTGAATTGAGTTATGAATGTTTTATAATTGCTCTTTGGGGGAGGTACATGCTTGGTCATAAACTACTTATAAACTTGCTTGTTTGTCAGAAACTGATATTAAACTTGTTTGGTTGTCTATAACTGTTTATAAATTACTTGATTGTCATAAGCTAATGTTAAGCTTACCTGGTTGGTCATAAACTATCTTTAAACTGGTTTAATTGTTACGTGCTGAGTGGTCAACTCCTCTAATTGTTATACATATGAATGCTGATACTAAAATTTCTATTGTGATTTTCATAGCCCAAAACTTTAACTGTTTTTTTTACTGATTCTCGGGTAGAGACAATGGTTGCAAGAATGAACACAAGTGCATATCTCTTTTATGTATTGGTCTAAGTCCCACTTTAACCCAATTACTTTGGCCCATTATCATGAACCGTTAATTTCAGACCGGATGACCGGTCGAAAGCGCGAATGTTATGGATAGATCTATCGGGGTTGACGCCCCTGTCCGGCTTGGTCCAACAGAGGACAAGCGGGCACAGTTTCATTTGAGTCTGAGGACGGATGTCGTGGGTTAGGCATCCGTAGGGGCTACATTATATGATTATACTACCGGTGTTGTTAACGCTTCGGTGTCATGAGCTTAGACAATAATAAATGCCTTATTTTATTTAGTGACTTTGTATTTGTTATATTGTCACTAAGTGGTTGGAAAATCTTGTGGTTCATTAAACAATTCTATTCTATTGGAAAACTTATTATTTATCAGTGAGCTTTGTTTTTATCAGAAAACGCTAACTATTATCTATGAACTCTGTTTTATCAGAAAACTCTATTTATTTCTAGAAGACTATGTTATTATCAGTAAGCTATATTTACTATCAGTAAACTCCGCCTTTATCAGTAAACTCTGTATTTATCAATAAACTTTGTTTTTACTAATAAACTTTGAAATTATCAAAGAAAGCCTATTTAACAGAAGTTGTGATTTTTAAACTCTTATATTTTACTGCAAGGTGCAGTGGTCGGTAAAACTCTAATTTTTCATAAACGTTTTAAAACAAACTTATGAACTCACCAACTTTATGTTGACATTTTTAAGCATGTATTTCAGGTACTTGACTATGTGGATTATTTGGAGTCTTCTTTGTGGTTTTTGGCATGTAGAGGTCGTTCTCGGATCAAGCTCTCGAATACTCATGAAGTCACAAGTCCCCAAAGCAAGTCTTCCGCTGCAGTGAATTTGGGGGTGTGACAGAATCTGATCGGAATGTTGGTCGGAAAGTCTGATCGGAATACTTGGTCGGAAAATAAGGCTGATCGGAATATGCAAAAGGGAGAGCAATCGGAATGTTAAAACCAAGCCAATCGGAATGTTAAAACCAATCCAATCGGAATATCCAAAACGTCCCTAGTCGGAATGATGGTGTCGGAATAATCTCAATCGGAATACCTAAATAATTAAAGCAGTCGGAATGTACGAAAAGGATCCAGATCGGATCCAAACTCCCTAATCCGATCAAAGGATCGGAATACCAAGGTGCAAATCAGAAAGCTGAAAACCCTAATCCGATCAGGGTGATCGGAATGAAGGGGTAGACGTCGGAATGTTCAATCGGAAAGGGGTTTACCCTTTCCGATGGTATCTACTCGAAAATAAGTTAAGTTTTGAGCTACTAGGAATAAGCTAAAACCTAAACTTGATCGAATTAATGATAAGCCAAACTAGTAAGCAAAAATAACAACTTTTCCAACTTAAAATAAGCAACCTTTTAAATCAAACTATAAAAAGATGAACTTTTTAAGACAACTTTTAAAAAGTAAATAAGCTAAACATATAAATAAGCCAATAAGCACAAAGATCTTAAAGCTTATTCGTATGAAAACTTAAGTGTGAATAAAAAGATTAACTTTTTAAGCACGAAAACATCAAGATCAACACGGATCAAATAGTATTTCGCACCAAAAGTACTAAAAATAAAGAAAGGTAGAAAGAGATGAAAGATTAAAAGCTTAACTCGAACTTGATTAATGAAATCCAAATACAAAAGGCTTAATCTTGAAAGATTAAAAGAAAGAAAAGATGAAAACTTAGTAAGAGAAAGTTTAGAACTTTCTCTCTCTAAAACTATAAAGAAAAGTGAAAAATGAAACTAACTACTAAAAACTAACCAACCCTCCTAATGTGTATTAGGAGGGTATTTATAGGGAAAAATGGGAAGGAGTGCATGTGTTGCCTCTTCTTTCTTTCTTTCTTCACGTCTTCTCGACTCGATTTAAATCGTTGTCTTTTCTCAACGTCGTCTCGGGATTTGTCGATGTATATTAAACTTGTCTTGTAATTTTCTTCTTCAATTAGACATAAGTTCTTCGACTTCATTAAACTTCCGTCTTTAGACTTTTTCTTCGATAAATCTTCAGAATAGGCCTTGGACTTCCGTTCTTTTTTCACTCTTGATCTTTTGACTTCGTCTTTTCTCGTTATCTTCGATAAAAGCCCGTGAAAGCCCGTGTTTTCTTCCTTTTTCATCTTTTGGTCCTAAAACACAATAAAAACACAAACCATGCATAATTCTGACTTTTACGACATAAATTACACGTTTTGGTCTTGTTATTATTGGAAATAAGTGGTAAAAGGATAAGTGTTTTCACACTTATTAAATCCCCTACACTTGACCATTGCAATGCCCTCATGCAATGCATTAATTTTAAAGCACGGATTACATTCTTCATCATAAATAACCCACCTTGGCCTTTATTAAACACTAAACATTTATGGAAAGTTAAAAGATAAAAACATGTAAAGAAATCAAAGACTTACATTGGGTTTTGGCAGCCAAGAACGTTTATCATCCTCAAGTTTCACGTTCCCCATACCAAGCTTAAAAACAAGATCATTGTTATTATAAGTTAGCAGACTAACACGAATTCATGTGGGCCAATTATTTACTTAGACTCCCTTATTCCTAGGTGTATCTCTTATATTTAATTTTTGTCTTGAATGATCACGAGGATGCATTGTTTGACTTATTTCGATAGTTAGTTAGGCCGAAAATAAAGTGGACGATTTAATCAATAGTTAGCTAAAGGAGAAAATCTTTTAAAACTGCTTCTCGGGACCTCATAAAGTTCATATCTTGGCATAACTCGCTTCACGATTTGAGACCTTTCTCGGACCGATATTTGGCAGCGACTTCATACTTCGAATCTTTGAGAGACGTTCTTGAAATAATGGTCATCTCTTCATAATAGGAATTTCTTCACTTGAAGTTTTGAGAGATTCTTCATATTTAGACCACGACTTCTTCATTTTTCTCCAATCTTTATTTTGGACTTTGATATACAACGATCCGCCTCCTTTTAGGACTTGGATCTATTTATCCTCATACCTTGTTAGGGCCTTTTTGGATAGACTTCTCCATGATCTTTTGGGGAGTATTTGCTTTTCATCGTGTGTCTCGATCTTTCATATTGATTTTTGATAAATGATTCTTCATATCACTTTTGGATCTTTAGCAACTAACTGTAGCCCTCATGCCTTGTTAGGGCCTTTTCGAACTCGCCAATCTTCGCATCCCGCTTCAATAAGTTATGCCTTGGCTATGAACTCTAATTAATACCGAGCAACTTTTAAACGATCTTGGGCTAGAAGCTAAGTAACTTATCAAATCGTACAACCGTATTTATTGCAGATAAATTTATTAACAAGCGATGGGAGAATAGGCTCATAATTAACTCACATAAATTCACGAAAGAATACCAAACTTATAATTGACTCTATCATCTCTCGTCCTCCACAGTTTAAAATCTCAAGGAATGAGACTCGTGGATGCTTAGCCTATTAAATCTAAGTTTTGGGTTTTCGAGTCATCTATAGGATCTTGCAAATTCTTAGACTTTTTCAAGTTTAGAAATCGCATTTTAAAGTTCCCTTGATAAACGACTCTCTAGGATCAATTATAGGAACTTGCGAAAAGTTCTTGTTCTTAACCCGTGAGAGTTAAGACTTTCGCGTTTTATAGATCCCTATATAAAAGCCTAGCAAAACTTGACTTAAACACGTTAAGGATACTAGCTAGAGTAAACTTAGATAAGTAAACTCGGGTTGAGTCAAAATTAGAGGTGGCAAAATGGGCGGGCGAGCGGGCACGGGCGGCGGGCTAAACGGGCAACGGGCTAAAGGGCGCGGGCTAAACGGGCGCGGGCTAAACGGGCACGGGCGAAATGGGCGGGCAAAACGGGCGGGCTAAATGGGCGCAAGCTAAAAAAGGAAAAAAACTTATAAAAACCTACAAATAAAAAATAAAAATACTTGTTTGAAAAACGGGATAAAAAATTTAATAAAAAATATTCGTCGAGTATACTAATTTGTATTTTACAAGTGCGTCCGTTAAGCCCATTTAGTTTCTTACATATGCGCCCGTTTAGCCCATTCATTATAAAGATGGGCAAAAAGTGCCCCATCTTTTTTTGAAAATGGGCAAAAAGAGCCCATATGTATCAAAATGGGCAAGATTTGCCACCTCTAGTCAAAATATTCATGACTAAGAAAAATTTAAAACCACTTTATTGAAAATTTATTCTAGCAAGGAAAGAAAATAACCATAACAAAGGAAAATACAACTATACAACTAGGCCAAAATAGATTAAAAAGTTTGAAAAATGTCAAAAAATCAAATTTCCCGGTTAAAATTAGGGCAAATTCATGGAAAAGACCACTTACTTCTATAGAAGTCCCCCTACACTTGAGATAAACATTGTCCTCAATGTTTAAGCATGTGGGAGTAAACTCCCCTACACTTAGGACATTGTGCACTTTGTTTAAATCTTGCTAAGGAAAGGACAACTATAGTGAATTCAATGTGAACATATAAGATATGAAATATTGAATGAAGACAGTTTAGGATAGAACCGGGAAGATGGGAACACGGTATCACGGTTCGTCAAAAGTCATCAAGGTGTTCTTTGAAGCTTGAATCCCTGCACAAGATAAGAAACAAGACAACAAACACATACGGGGCTCCCCCTACACTTATTATGAAAGCAGTAAAGGATAGATCACGGGTTGCCTCCCGAGAAGCGCTTGTTTTTGTTCACCGAGTCACGAGCCTGACTCGACCCAAAATTAGTTCATGGGAAACGTGGTGAGGGATGGAATCATCTCATGAGAGATGTCCTCACCAAAGTACAGCTTCAAACGCTGGCCATTCACCTTGAAATTGGGCCCATTTGGCTGAGAAAGCTCAATATGGAAAGACTTTGGCGACGGTGAATGGACCAGACCAGCGGCTCTTCAACTTGCCCGAGAAGATCTTCAACCGAGAGTTAAAAAGTAAGACTTGATCACCAACGTGGAACTCTCGGTTCTTAATTCTAGCATCGTGGATAATCTTGGTCTTCTCCTTGTAGATCAGCGAGTTCTCATAAGCTTCATTCCTTAGTTCATTTAGCTCATTGAGTTGAATCTTCTGAAGATCACCGGCTTTGTTGATGTCGAAGTTAGCCCACTTCAAGGCCCAGTACGCCTTATGATCCAGCTCGATAGGAGGTGGCATGCTTTCCCGTACACAGGACGATAAATTGTACAACCCATCGGGGTCTTATAAGCAGTACGGAAAGCCCACAGAGCATCATCTAACATATCGGCCCACGCGGCGCGATGCTCTCCCACAGTACGCTCCAGAATTCGCTTCAATCCACGGTTGGAAATCTCGGCTTGACCATTGGTTTGGGGATGATAAGCGGTGGAAAGACGGTGATTGACACCGTACTTAGCCATGACTCTTGCATATTGATCGTTGCAAAAATGAGTCCCGCGGTCACTGATGATAGCACGAGGAACGCCAAATCGAGAAAAGAGCTGCTTCAAAAAGTTCACAACCACCCTCGCATCGTTCGTAGGGAGAGCCTTGGCTTCAACCCATTTAGAAACGTAGTCAACGGCGACGAGGATGTACTTGTTCCCTTTGGATGATGGAAATGGCCCCATAAAGTCGATGCCCCATACATCAAAGATTTCACATTCTTGTATGAAATTTTGAGGCATCTCATCTTTATGTGTGATCTTGCCTTGTCTTTGGCAAGCATCACAATGTTTAACCATATCGTGAGCGTCACGATAAATGGTGGGCCAATAGAATCCAGAGTCGAAAACTTTCTTCGCGGTGTAATTGGGACCAAAGTGACCACCGGTGGGTCCTTTATGGCAAGCATCAAGGATTTGTACCGCTGCCGGCCCATCAACACATCGACGAATAATCAGATCCGCACATTGTTTGAAAAGGTAATGGTCATCCCAGAAATAGTGCTCAATATCTTAAAAGAACTTTTTCTTTTGTTGGGACGTGAGCCCTTCCTTGAGAATCCCACCCGCTAAGTAGTTTGTAAAGTCCGCAAACCACGGGGTGTCATCGATATTTGGATTGATAGACATTAAGGCCTCAAGGGGAAAAGAGTCATTGATCTCTTTGTTCGGATGATCCCCTTAATAAGGATCCTCAAGTCTACTGAGATGATCCGCGGTTAGGTTTTCAGCTCCCTTTTTGTCACGAATTTCAATGTTGAATTCTTGAAGGAGCAAAACCCAACGAAGAAGTCTTGGCTTAGAATCTTGCTTAGTCATCAAGTACTTCAACGCGGAATGATCGGTATACACGATGGTGGTAGAAAGGACAAGATAGGGGCGGAACTTTTCAAAAGCATACACTACAGCTAAAAGCTCTTTTTCGGTTGTCGTATAATGCAATTGAGCCCCCGTCATTGTCTTGCTAGCGTAATGGATTGGTTGGAAGTATTTGTTCACTCTTTGGCCCAAAACTGCTCCAATAGCAAAGTCGCTAGCATCACACATCAACTCAAAAGGTAGCTCCCAATTAGGGGTAACCAAGACCGGTGCCTTAGTTAGCTTATCCTTAAGAAGATTGAAGGATTCAAGACACTCTTTGGAAAAGATGAAAGGAGTATCTTTTCCAAGAGGTTGGTCATCGGGCGAGCAATTTTAGAAAAATCTAGGATGAATCAACGATAGAAGCCCGCATGACTGAGGAAACTTCTCACACCCTTCACGGTTGAAGGTGGAGGCAATTTTGCAATAACATCAACTTTAGCACGGTCCACTTCAAGACCGGCTTTGGAGATTTTGTGTCCTAGCACGATGCACTCTTTTACCTTGAAATGGCATTTTTTCCAATTTAGAACAAGGCGAGTGTCTTCACACCGCTTAAGCATACGTTCTAAATTGGCAAGTCAAGCAGAGAAAGAATCGCCATAAACCGAGAAATCATCCATGAAGACTTCCATAGTTTCTTCAACCATGTCATGGAAGATAGCCATCATACACCTTTGGAAAGTCCCAGGAGCATTGCATAAGCCGAAAGGCATTCTTTTGTAGGCAAATGTTCCGTAAGGACAAGTGAATGTGGTTTTCTCTTGGTCTTTGGAATCGATGGGAATTTGAAAATACCCGGAGAAACCGTCTAAAAAGCAGTAATAGTCATTACCCGCTAGATGTTCAAGCATTTGGTCCATGAAAGGAAGGGGAAAATGATCCTTTCTCGTAGCATCATTGAGTTTGCGGTAGTCTATACAAACTCTCCACCCTGTAACGAGACGAGTAGGAATCAACTCGTTGTTTTCATTGGGAACAACGGTGATTCCGCCTTTCTTAGGCACACAATGGACGGGACTAACCCACGGTGAATCCGAGATAGGATAGATCATTCCCGCATCAAGAAGTTTGATAACCTCTTTTTTGATTACGTCGTGGATGTTAGGATTCGGCCTTCGTTGGCTTTGAATAGTGGGTTTAAAGTCGTCCTCCATGAGAATTTTGTGTGTGCAGAAGTGAGGATCAATTCCACGAATATCAGAGATCTTCCAAGCAATCGCTTTCTTGTGATTCTTCCGCACGGCGATAAGTCGGGATTTTTCTTCTTCTTGCAAGTCCTTAGCGATGATGACCGGTAATGTCTTGTTGTCTTGAAGGAAAACGTACTCGAGATGAGACGGAAGATCCTTAAGCTCTAAATCCGGAGGATTTTCGATGGACGGCGTAGTCAACTTCGGATCATCGGTAGAGATATCCTTAGGAGATGGTGGAGAATTTTGGTCCTCATTGAGAAGTTTCTCAATGGTAAGAATGTCTTCAACCCAATCGGTGGGAGAATTAACACACTTAAGATCGAGAGGACCCAAGCTAGCTTCAAAATCATCTAAGTCACTTTCTCCAAAAGGAGTCAATGACGGAGCAATTGAGGCAACGGTCTCAGCAATGGGTAGAGAAGAAGAAACACTTTTACAAGCGTCTTTGAAATGTTCTTCACAAGCCTCGTCGAACATCAATGAAATTAACACTCTCGTTTTCCGAAGGCTGCTTAGAAAGTTTACCCATGTTGAAGACGATTTTATCGTCACCAACTCTCATGATTAATTCGCCAGCGGCTACATCAGTGAGAGTGCGACCGGTCCTCAGGAATGGACGTCCAACGATTAATGGAACACGGGGGTCCATTTCGTAGTCAACGAAAACAAAATCCGCCGGGAAGGTGAATTTGTCGACACCAACGAAGACGTCTTCGGCTATCCCCACTGGATAAGCAACCGTACGGTTAGCTAATTCCAAAGTCATTCGTGTGGCATTAAGTTAATACTATCACCTAGATCGGCTAGGGCCATGCAATTCTCTACTCCCGGGAAGTTGCAAGGAATCAAGAAACGACCCGGATCACCAAGTTTGGTGGGCAATTTCCTTAAGAGCACTGCGGATCAGTTCTCATTAAGTTGGGTCTGAGCAATATCGAGAAGTTTCTCCTTATCACTGAGAAGATCTTTAAACATGTTAGCATATTTGGGCATGTGAGCGAGAGCCTCAACAAAGGAGATATTGAAATTCAGTTGTTTGAACATATTAAGAAAGTTCGAAACCTGAATATCATCCTTGTTCTTCAATTTCTCTTTCCTCAACCTCGAAGGATAAGGTATATTGGGTTGAGATGAAGGCTTTGGGATAGAATTCTCACTCACATCCTTGGGTGGTGGAGGGGTAGAAGTAGAAGGTGGTGGAATTGGAGAAGTAGAAGTTGGAGGAATAGAAGATGGAGGATTCAGAGAAGGAGACTCGTTTTCCTTTGTCACAATCACCGGTGTAGGTGTAGGAAGCTCGGGTTCCTTTAAACCTTTTCCACTGCGAGTGGTGATTGCTTTCATCTCCCCTCTTGGATTAGCAACGGTGTTACTCGGAAGAGAACCCGATCCAGAGGCTTGATTACTAGGGAAGAAACTAGCCATCATATTCCTCAAGTCATTCGTTTGACTTGCCAAAGTGTTTCGCATATCAGCTCGAAGATCGTTTCCTTGCTTAACCATATCTGCTTTCATGTTTGCCATTTCCCGCTGAAGATTTTGCACGATCACATCATTAGTCCTCATGTAGGTTTCAACATCTTGGTGTAAGGCTGTTTGTTGGTTGAGAGGAGGAGCATGGTAGGCGGGTGGTTGATAAGCAGGTTGTTGGTAAACTTGGTTGTTTCTTTGAGGTGGATATGGGTTTCTTTGGTTTGGATATTGATTTGGAGCATGAGGTTGGTGTTGATTGTTGCGATTGAGGTTGTTTGGGTTTTGTGGGGGAAAACCGGGTGGTGAAAGAAAGTTGTTTGAGCGATAGCTGAGCAAGTTGCGGTCACCTTGAGGACGTGCTTGATAGCTTCCTGTAGCATAGGTACCGTTTGCGGCATACAAATTTTCCGGATTGTCGTGAGTCAAAGGACAATCGGTGTATGAGTGATATCCCCCGCATATATCACATGATTGGCTCAAAACATTAGCTTGGGAATTGAATTGTTTGGCATTGTTGGCAGTTTGTAAAGCAAGCGATTCGACAAGCGAAGTAAGCTTATCAATTCTTTTGTCGGCATCACTAGTACTAGCACTTGCTAAATTAGTTCTAACACTCTTGGTTTGTACTCTAGATTTGTTCTCAATAATATCCCAAGCAGCATTAGAAGACATAACCAAAATATTACCCCCCGAGGCACTGTTTAGTGAATCTTGGTTATTCATGCTTAAACCATTGTAAAAATTATTGATTTGATGTACTTTTGTTAAACCATGTTGTGGACACTTTCTTAAAAGTTCCTTAAAACGGTCCCAAGATTCACTAAAAGACTCACCGTACTTTTGTTCAAAGGTAATAATTTCATTCCGCAAAGCGGTAGTACGTGAGGGTGGGAAAAAGTAGTTGATAAACTTGGTTTCTAAATCCGTCCACGTAAGAATACTTTGTGGCGGTTCCTTATCAAGCCAATTCCGGGCTTGTCCCTCTAAAGAGAAAGGAAAAAGTTGCAAGCGAATCACTTCTTGTGATACCCCATTGTACTTAACCGTATTGGTAAGCTGAAGAAACCTTTTAATGTGGTCATGAGGATCATCGAGTGAGCGCCCCAAGAAGGGTTGAGCAGAGACCATTTGTATAAAGCCAGATTTGAGTTCAAAGTTGTTCGCTCCAATCTCAGGGATGACAATTGCATCGGTGTTGCTTTCTACGTGCGATTGCAAAAGCTCGATCATTTGTTGATTGTCCATGGTGACAATTGGTTGAGTAATGACTTCGGCTTGAGCTACTCTCTTCTTACGAGCACGAGTACGCATACACACCTACAAAAGGATTAGAAAAAGAGAAAGAGAATATTTTTGGTTTTTATGGTTTTTCAACTTTTTTGTATTTTTGATGATTTTATATTTTTTAGGATTTTTGAAAATTTTAAAGCAAGGAAAATAACGTTCAAAGATGAACGGATCCCAAAATCCAATGCGTCTCTCACTTAAAAACCTTTAATCTTAACGAAAAGAGCCGGCAGCGGCGCCATTTAATACAAGGGTTTTTCTTGTAAGAAAATGTTATCGTCCAAATCTCTTCGAATTGACTATTGGTTCAGAGTGCGACTCAATTGTTCTTGGTGGAATAATAAATGGTTTGGTTGATTATCTATTTTAAACTAATAGCAAATATGTAAATGTCGTTGAGTAGAGAAAACGCTTTAAAGATTAAACTAAAATAAGGAGTTAAAAATAAATGCTAAAAAACTTTAAAGACAAAAAATAGAAAATTACTTGAACACTTAGTAAATCTAAAACTTGGAAACTTTGTAAAAACAAGAAATTAAACCATCGGAATGCAACATCTGAATCTGATCGGAATGTTGGTCGGAAAGTCTGATCGGAATACTTGGTCGGAAAATAAGGCTGATCGGAATATGCTAAAGGGAGAGCAATCGGAATGTTAAAACCAAGCCAATCGGAATATCCAAAACGTCCCTAGTCGGAATGATGGTGTCAGAATAATCTCAATCGGAATACCTAAATAATTAAAGCAGTCGGAATGTACAAAAAGGATCCAGATCAGATCCAAACTCCCTAATCCGATCAAAGGATCGGAATACCAAGGTGCAAATCGGAAAGTTGAAAACCCTAATCCAATCAGGGTGATCGGAATGAGGGGGTAGACGTCGGAATGTTCAATCGGAAAGGGGTTTACCCTTTCTGATGGTATCTACTCGAAAATAAGCTAAGTTTTGAGCTACTAGGAATAAGCAAAAACCTAAACTTGATCGAATTAATGATAAGCCAAACTAGTAAGCACAAATAACAACTTTTCCAACTTAAAATAAGCAACCTTTTAAATCAAACTATAAAAAGATGAACTTTTTAAGAAAACTTTTAAAAACTAAATAAGCTAAACATATAAATAAGCCAATAAGCACAAAGATCTTAAAGCTTATTCGTATGAAAACTTAAGTGGGAATAAAAAGATTAACTTTTTAAGCACGAAAACATCAAGATCAACACGGATCAAATAGTATTTCGCACCAAAAGTACTAAAAATAAAGAAAGGTAGAAAGAGATGAAAGATTAAAAGCTTAACTTGAACTTGATTAATGAAATCCAAATACAAAAGGCTTAATCGTAAAAGATTAAAAGAAAGAAAAGATGAAAACTTAGTGAGAGAAAGTTTGAAACTTTCTCTCTCTAAAACTAGAAAGAAAAGTGAAAAATGAAACTAACTACTAAAAACTAACCAACCCTCCTAATGTGTATTAGGAGGGTATTTATAGGGAAAATGGGAAGGAGTGCATGTGTTGCCTCTTCTTTCTTTCTTTCTTCACGTCTTCTCGACTCGATTTAAATCGTTGTCTTTTCTCGACGTCGTCTCGGGATTTGTCGATGTATATTGAACTTGTCTTGTAATTATTTTCTTCAATTAGACTTAAGTTCTTCGACTTCATTAAACTTCTGTCTTTAGACTTTTTCTTCGATAAATCTTCAGAATAGGCCTTGGACTTCCGTTCTTTTTGCACTCTTGATCTTTTGACTTCGTCTTTTCTCGTTATCTTCGATAAAAGCCCGTGAAAGCCCGTGTTTTATTCCTTTTTCATCTTTTGTTCCTAAAACACAATAAAAACACAAACCACGCATAATTCCGACTTTTACGACATAAATTACACGTTTTGGTCTTGTTATTATTGGAAATAAGTGGTAAAAGGATAAGTGTTTTCACACTTATTAAATCCCCTACACTTGACCATTGCAATGCCCTCATGCAATGCATTAATTTTAAAGCACGGATTACATTCTTCATCATAAATAACCCACCTTGGCCTTTATTAAACACTAAACATTTATGGAAAGTAAAAAGATAAAAACAAGTAAAGAAATCAAAGACTTACATTGTGTTTTGGCAGCCAAGAACGTTTATCATCCTCAAGTTTCACGTTCCCCATACCAAGCTTAAAAACGAGATCATTGTTATTATAAGTTAGCAGACTAACACGAATTCATGTGGGCCAATTATTTACTTAGACTCCCTTATTCCTAGGTGTATCTCTTATATTTTATTTTTGTCTTGAATGATCACGAGGATGCATTGTTTGACTTATTTCGATATTTAGTTAGGCCGAAAATAAAGTAGACGATTTAATCAATAGTTAGCTAAAGGACAAAATCTTTTAAAACTTCTTCTCGGGACCTCATAAAGTTCATATCTTGGCATAACTCGCTTCACGATTTGAGACCTTTCTCGGACCGATATTTGGCAGCGACTTCATACTTCGAATCTTTGAGAGACGTTCTTGAAATAATGGTCTTCTCTTCATAATAGGAATTTCTTCACTTGAAGTTTTGAGAGATTCTTCATATTTGGACCACGACTTCTTCATTTTTCTCCAATCTTTATTTGGGACTTTGATATACAACGATCCGCCTCCTTTTAGGACTTGTATCTATTTATCCTCATACCTTGTTAGGGCATTTTTGGATAGACTTCTCCATGATCTTTTGGGGAGTATTTGCTTTTCGTCGTGTGTCTCGATCCTTCATATTGATTTTCGATAAATGATTCTTCACATCACTTTTGGATCTTTAGCAACAAACTGTAACCCTCATGCCTTGTTAGGGCCTTTTCGGATTAGCCAATCTTCGCATCCCGCTTCAATAAGTTATGCCTTGGCTATGAACTCTAATTAATACCGAGCAACTTTTAAATGATCTTGGGCTAGAAGCTAAGTAACTTATCAAATCATACAACCTTATTTATTGCAGATAAATTTATTAACAAGCGATGGGAGAATAGGCTCATAATTAACTCACATAAATTCACGAAAGAATACCAAACTTATAATTGACTCTATCATCTCTCGTCCTCCACAGTTTAAAATCTCAAGGAATGAGACTCGTGGATGCTTAGCCTATTAAATCAAAGTTTTTGGTTTTCAAGTCATCTATAGGATCTTGCAAATTCTTAAACTTTTTCAAGTTTAGAAATCGCATTTTAAAGTTCCCTTGATAAACGACTCTCTAGGATCAATTATAGGAACTTGCGAAAAGTTCTTGTTCTTAACCCGTGAGAGTTAAGACTTTCGCGTTTTATAGCTCCCTATATAAAAGCCTAGCAAAACTTGACTTAAACACGTTAAGGATACTAGCTAGAGTAAACTTAGATAAGTAAACTCGGGTTGAGTCAAAATATTCATGACTAAGAAAAATTTAAAACCACTTTATTGAAAATTTATTCTAGCAAGGAAAGAAAATAACCATAACAAAGGAAAATACAACTATACAACTAGGCCAAAATAGATTAAAAACTTTAAAAAATGTCGAAAAATCAAATTTCCCGGTTAAAATTAGGGCAAATTCATGGAAAAGACCACTTACTTCGATAGAAGTCCCCCTATACTTGAGATAAACATTGTCCTCAATGTTTAAGCATGTGGGAGTAAACTCCCCTACACTTAGGACATTGTGCACTTTGTTTAAATCTTGCTAAGGAAAGGACAACTATAGTGAATTCAATGTGAACATATAAGATATGAAATATTGAATCACGACAGTTTAGGATAGAACCGGGAAGATGGGAACACGGTATCACGGTTCGTCAAAAGTCATCAAGGTGTTGTTTGAAGCTTGAATCCATGCACAAGATAAGAAACAAGACAACAAACACATACGGGGCTCCCCCTACACTTATTATGAAAGCAGTAAAGGATAGATCACGGGTTGCCTCCCGAGAAGCGCTTGTTTTTGTTCACCGAGTCACGAGCCTGACTCGACCCAAAATTAGTTCATGGGAAACGTGGTGAGGGATGGAATCATCTCATGAGAGATGTCCTCACCAAAGTACAGCTTCAAACGTTGGCCATTCACCTTGAAATTGGGCCCATTTGGCTGAGAAAGCTCAATGGTCCCATATGGAAAGACTTTGGCGACGGTGAATGGACCAGACCAGAGGCTCTTCAACTTGCCTGAGAAGATCTTCAACCGAGAGTTAAAAAGTAAGACTTGATCACCAACGTGGAACTCTCGGTTCTTAATTCTAGCATCGTGGATAATCTTGGTCTTCTCCTTGTAGATCAGCGAGTTCTCATAAGCTTCATTCCTTAGTTCATTTAGCTCATTGAGTTGAATCTTCCGAAGATCACCGGCTTTGTTGATGTCGAAGTTAGCCCACTTCAAGGCCCAGTACGCCTTATGTTCCAGCTCGATAGGGAGGTGACATGCTTTCCCATATACAAGACGATAACGTGTACAACCGATCGGGGTCTTATAAGTAGTACGGAAAGCCCACAGAGCATCATCTAACTTATCGGCCCACGCGGCGCGATGCTCTCCCACAGTACGCTCCAGAATTCGCTTCAATCCACGGTTGGAAATCTCGGCTTGGCCATTGGTTTGGGGATGATAAGCGGTGGAAAGACGGTGATTGACACCGTACTTAGCCATGACTCTTGCAAATTGATCGTTGCAAAAATGAGTCCCGCGGTCACTGATGATAGCACGAGGAACGCCGAATCGAGAAAATAGCTGCTTCAAAAAGTTCACAACCACCCTCGCATAGTTCGTAGGGAGAGCCTTAGCTTCAACCGATTTAGAAACGTAGTCAACGACGACGAGGATGTACTTGTTCCCTTTGGATGATGGAAATGGCCCCATAAAGTCGATGCCCCATACATCAAAGATTTCACATTCTTGTATGAAATTTTGAGGCATCTCATCTTTATGTGTGATCTTGCCTTGTCTTTGGCAAGCATCACAATGTTTAACCATATCGTGAGCGTCACGATAAATGGTGGGCCAATAGAATCCAGAGTCGAAAACTTTCTTCGCGATGTAAATGGGACCAAAGTGACCACCGATGGGTCCTTTATGGCAAGCATCAAGGATTTGTACCGCTGCCGGCCCATCAACACATCGACGAATAATCAGATCCGCACATTGTTTGAAAAGGTAAGGGTCGTCCCAGAAATAGTGTTCAATATCTTTAAAGAACTTTTTCTTTTGTTGGGACGTGAGCCCTTCCTTGAGAATCCCACCCGCTAAGTAGTTTGCAAAGTTCGCAAACCACGGGGTGTCATCGAGATTTGGATTGATAGACATTAAGGCCTCAAGGGGAAAAGAGTCATTGATCTCTTTGTTCGGATGATCCCCTTGATAAGGATCCTCAAGTCTACTGAGATGATCCGCGGTTAGGTTTTCAGCTCCCTTTTTGTCACGAATTTCAATGTTGAATTCTTGAAGGAGCAAAACCCAACGAAGAAGTCTTGTCTTAGAATCTTGCTTAGTCATCAAGTACTTCAACGCGGAATGATCGGTATACACGATGGTGGTAGAAAGGACAAGATAGGGGCGGAAATTTTCAAAAGCATACACTACAGCTAAAAGCTCTTTTTTGGTTGTCGTATAATGCAATTGAGCCCCCGTCATTGTCTTGCTAGCGTAATGGATTGGTTGGAAGTGTTTGTTCACTCTTTGGCCCAAAACCGCTCCAATAGCAAAGTCGCTAGCATCACACATCAACTCAAAAGGTAGCTCCAAATTAGGGGTAACCAAGACCGGTGCCTTAGTTAGCTTATCCTTAAGAAGATTGAAGGATTCAAGACACTCTTTGGAAAAGATGAAAGGAGTATCTTTTTCCAAGAGGTGGGTCATCGGGCGAGCAATTTTAGAAAAATATTGGATAAATCGACGATAGAAGCCCGCATGATCGAGGAAACTTCTCACACCCTTCACGGTTGAAGGTGGAGGCAATTTTGCAATAACATCGACTTTAGCACGGTCCACTTCAAGACCGGCTTTGGAGATTTTGTGTCCTAGCACGATGCCCTCTTTTACCATGAAATAGCATTTTTCCCAATTTAGATCAAGGCGAGTGTCTTCACACCGCTTAAGCATACGTTCTAAATTGGCAAGGCAATCAGAGAAAGAATCGCCATAAACCGAGAAATCATCCATGAAGACTTCCATAGTTTCTTCAACCATGTCATGGAAGATAGCCATCATACACCTTTGGAATGTCCGAGGAGCATTGCATAAGCCGAAAGGCATTCGTTTGTAGGCAAATGTTCCGTAAGGACAAGTGAATGTGGTTTTCTCTTGGTCTTTGGGATCGATGGGAATTTGAAAATACCAGGAGAGACCGTCTAAAAAGCAGTAATAGTCATTACCTTCTAGACGTTCAAGCATTTGGTCCATGAAAGGAAGGGGTAAATGATCCTTTCTCGTAGCATCATTGAGTTTGCGGTAGTCTATACAAACTCTCCACCCTGTAACGAGACGAGTAGGAATCAACTCGTTGTTTTCATTGGGAACAACGGTGATTCCGCCTTTCTTAGGCACACAATGGACGGGACTAACCCACGGTGAATCCGAGATAGGATAGATCATTCCCGCATCAAGAAGTTTGATAACCTCTTTTTTTATTACGTCATGGATCTTAGGATTCACCCTTCGTTGGCTTTGAATAGTGGGTTTAAAGTCGTCCTCCATGAGAATTTTGTGTGTGCGGAAGTGAGGATCAATTCAACGAATATCAGAGATCTTCCAAGCAATCGCTTTCTTGTGATTCTTCAGCACGACGATAAGTCGGGATTTTTCTTCTTCTTGCAAGTCCTTAGCGATGATGACCGGTAATGTCTTGTTGTCTTGAAGGAAAACGTACTCGAGATGAGACGGAAGATCCTTAAGCTCTAAATCCGGAGGATTTTCGATGGACGGCGTAGTCAACTTCGGATCATCGGTAGAGATATCCTTAGGAGATGGTGGAGAAGTTTGGTCCTCATTGAGAAGTTTCTCAATGGTACGGATGTCTTCATCCCAATCGGTGGGAGAATTATCATACTTAAGATCGAGAGGACCCAAGCTAGCTTCAAAATCATCTAAGTCACTTTCTCCAAAAAGAGTCTATGACGGAGCAATTGAGGCAACGGTCTCAGCAATGGGTAGAGAAGAAGAACCACTTTTACAAGCGTCTTTGAAATGTTCTTCACAAGCCTCATCAAGAACATCAATGAAATTAACACTCTCGTTTTCCGAAGGCTGCTTAGAAAGTTTACCCATGTTGAAGACGATTTTATCGTCACCAACTCTCATGATTAATTCGCCAGTGGCTACATCAATGAGAGTGCGACCGGTCCTCAGGAATGGACGTCCAACGATTAATGGAACACGGGGGTCCATTTCGTAGTCAACGAAAACAAAATCCGCCGGGAAAGTGAATTTGTCGACACCAACGAAGACGTCTTCGGATATCCCCACTGGATAAGCAACCGTACGGTTAGCTAATTCCAAAGTCATTCGTGTGGGGACTAGCTCGGGGAGAGATAATTGCTTCCAAACACTTAATGGCATTAAGTTAATACTAGCACCTAGATCGGCTAGGGCCATGCAATTTTCTACTCCCTAGAAGTTTCAAGGAATCAAGAAACGACCCGGATCACCAAGTTTGGTGGGCAATTTCCTTAAGAGCACTGCGGAGCAGTTCTCATTAAGTTGGGTCTGTGCAATATCGAGAAGTTTCTCCTTATCACTGAGAAGATATTTAAACATTTTAGCATATTTGGGCATGTGAGCGAGAGCCTCAGCAAAGGAGATATTGAAATTCAGTTGTTTGAACATTTTAAGAAAGTTCGAAACCTGAATATCATCCTTGTTCTTCAATTTCTCTTTCCTCAACCTCGAAGGATAAGGTATATTGGGTTGAGATGAAGGCTTTGGGACAGAATTCTCACTCACATCCTTGGGTGGTGGAGGGGTAGAAGTAGAAGGTGGTGGAATTGGAGAAGTAGAAGTTGGAGGAATATAAGATGGAGGATTCGGAGAAGGAGACTCGTTTTCCTTTGTCACAATCACCAGTGTAGGTGTAGGAAGCTCGGGTTCCTTTAAACCTTTTCCACTGCGAGTGGTGATTGCTTTCATCTCCCCTCTTGGATTAGCAACGGTGTTACTCGGAAGAGAACCCGATCCAGAGGCTTGATTACTAGGGAAGAAACTAGCCATCATATTCCTCAAGTCATTTGTTTGACTTGCCAAAGTGTTTCTGATAGGTGTGTAAACACCCATCCTTTTTACCACTTAATTACAATAATAACCGAGCCAAAACGTGTATTTTATGTCTTTTATGTCGGAATTATGCGTGGTTTGTGTTTTTGTTGTGATTTAGGACGAAATTGTGAAAAGTGGAGAAAACACGGCATTCACGGGCTTTTATTGAAGAAAAGGATGAAAGATGAAGTCGAGAAGTCAAGAGTGCAAAAAGAACGGAATTCCAAGACCAATTCTGAATATTTATCGAAGAAAAAGTCGAAAGAAGGAAGTTTACTTAAAGCCGAAGAGCTCAAGTCTATTTTATTGAAGAATTAAAAGACGAGTTCAAAGAAATCCCGAGCCAAAAGTCATTAAAGTCCAAGATTAAATAAGATTTAAAGGCTTAAGGACTAATGGTGCAATTAACAAAGAGATTAAGAAGAAAGGACTAAGCATGCAATTAAGGAGAAAGGAATGAGGGGAGGAAGCTTCCTAAGCATTCCTTAATCCTCCCCTATATATAGATTAGTTCTTAATCATTTTCATTTTGTTGGCTAATAGTGACAATTAGTTCTTCCACTTTTAATTACCTTGTTATTTAAATACTTGTAAAATTTAAATACTGTCTTGCACCTTAATTACCATTTAATTTCAAGTAAGTTTTTCTTTTAATTATTGTTAATCTTTATCTTTATTGTTAAGCTCTCATTCTACCTTTCTTAATCTTTGATTTTTATTGTTTATGTTCATGTTCATATTCTTATGTTTTATTTTGATCACAGTGGGTTTTGATTATTTTGATTAGTTTTGTGAGTTTGATTGTTTTGGATTGATTGTTTATGATTAATAGATATTAATTTGTTTGTTTGATTTAATCTTGTGGTTGATTTATCTTTGTTTTGATTAGATTCGTGTTATTCCTTTTTCCTTGTTCTTCGGGTATTATTTACTGTATTTTCCAGCTTCTGATCTTTCCTAGACATTCCGTATAAGCATTTCACTGGGTGACTATTCGGAATATTGAATATTCCGAATAGTGGTTTTATTCCGAGTTGGCAGGTTATTCCGCATAGCTTGGGTATTCCGCATAGGTCTATTTATTCCGGATTGTGCTAATATTCCGCATAGGAAGAATATTCCGCATAGGCTTGGTTATTCCGAATAGGGGTATCTTTCCGAATAGCAGTTTATTCCGAGTAAGCTGAAGATTCCGCATAGGGGTGTTATTCCGAGTAGGCTGGATATTCTGCATAGGGGACTTATTCCGCATAGGTGACAATATTCAAGGTAGGGAACTTATTCCGAGTAGGCCATATTATTCCGAATAGGCAAACATTCCGGATAGAGTATTATTCCGAATAGAGGTAATTTTCTGGGACTTTATTTTCAATTTCAGTTTTAATTTTCTGTTTTTAATTTCGACCCTTATTTTTCCCGCCTTTTTATATAGCTGCACTTTAAATTTACTTGCCTTAGATTTATTTTAGCCTTGCCTTAGTTTTATGTTTTAGTTGCGTTTTAAGTTTGCCTTAGTTGGATTTAAATTTGCGTTATTTACTGTTAGTGCCTTTTAATTTTAGCCTCGCTTTTAAATACTTGCACCATTTATTTTAATTAGACTTAGATTTACTTTTAAGTCATTTACTTTAATTGTTTTACACATTTTTAATACTACAACGACAACACTTTTGTTTCACCAAAGACAACTAAGTCGCACATTAAACTCCTTTTTCAATTCGAAGAGACATACTTAAACGAACTAATTTTTATACCTGGCCAAAAGCCTTGTATTAAATGGCGCCGCTGCCGGCTCTTTTTGTAAAGATTAATGGTTTTCTGTGAAAGACGCGTTGCTTTTTGGGATCCGTTCACTTGTGAGCGTTATTTTTCTTGCATAAAAATTGATAAAAATACATAAAAATTAAAAATTTCAAAAATCCAAAAAGATTTTATCTTTATTGTGTATATATATTGTCTTTGTGTTTGGTTTCTTTTTCTTTTGCATTTTCAGGTGTATGCGTACTAGATCTTCTAATTATCAAGAGCCCGAGACTCAAGAAGATTTAAGTATGTCAGGTGTTAACAACAACAATAATCCACCGCACCTCAACAATAACAACAATGTTCTTCCACAGCCCGATCTTCGGACAATGGAGGAGCTTTGTCAACCTACCATGTTTGGACGAGGAGGACCGATTGCGCCGATGCAAATCAACGCTCCGGAGTTTTTGTTGAAGCACCACATGATTCAGCAAGTGCAAACTAACCCATTCCGTGGATTGCCTGATGATGATGCCAACAAACACCTCGACAAGTTCATTACAATCACCCAAAGCATGAAGTTTCCTGGTGCCACAATGGATGTTCTTCGCCTACAACTCTTCCCACATACTTTATCGCATCATGCCGAGAAATGGTTTGATCGTCTCCCAAAGAATTCTATTCATACTTGGGATGACATGACTCAACGCTTTTTGTCGCGCTACTTTCCACCATCCATGGTCACGAGCCTTCGCAATCAAATCAGCAGTTTCATGCAAGAACCCGATGAATCTCTTTTTGATGCTTGGGAAAGATATAATGTCTTGATTGATCGTTGTCCAAACCACAACATGCTCCCTGTGACCTTAATTGATACTTTCTACAACGGTTTGACTTTTCGTGATCGTGATACGATTAATGCAGCCGCCGGTGGCACATTTATGAAAAGGAGACCCGAGGAGTGTAGAGAGCTTATTGAGAACATGACTACTCATCATAAAAACTGGGATTCCTCCGTTTCTTCAAGGAACAACCCGAGAGTCAATGTTTCTTCCACTTCAGCAAACCTTGATATGACCGAACTCACCCGCATGATGACTGAAATAAGCAAAAGTATCACGCTTCTCGCTTCAAACCAACAACAACAAGTGAAAGCGGTTGCCAATCCTTGTGAAACATGCGGCGGTCCTCACTCATACACCGATTGTCCTTCGACACAAGGAAATCCAGAAAATGTGTATGCAGCTTATGGTAATTATTCACCGGAAAATTACCAAGCTCGACCTCAAGGGGATAGAAATTTGCTGAGTTACCGGTCCAACAACTACCTTTCACCCGGTTTTTCTCCTCAAAACCAAAACCCCGCCAACAACTACAATAGAAGCAACCAAATCCCACCAAGAGCTTCTAATCCTTATCACCCACCCGCTCAACAAAACCCACCAATTAACCCCGATGTTGAAGCCATCATGAGAACCCAAGGTGAGCAAATCAAGAATCTTCAAAGCCAAATTATCAATCTGAAAGGAGATATTACCAAGCAAGGGAATGAGATAAGATCCGAGCTTCGAGATAATATTCAATCCTCCTTCAGCAATCAAACCAATGATTTAAAGAATATGCTTGCTAGTTTCTTGCCCGCAGCTCAACCTTCTTCTTCGAGTTCTCTACCTTCAAACACCGTCACCAATCCGCGAGCAAATGTGAGTGCTATTACTACTCGTAGTGGAATTACCATTGTCGATCCACCAATCCCGCCCCCATCATCTACACCTCCTCCACCACCATTTATCCCTACTCCTCCTACACCTAGTAGTAGTGCACCATCACCGTCTCCGCCTCGTCATGACGATGTACCTAGGAAGGACCCTTCAACATCTCAACCTTTACCTACACCTTCACCTTCACCACCCAAACCCAATATCCCTTATCCTTCTCGTATAGGCAAGACCAAAATGCTAGCCAAGGATGACGCTGAAGTGTCACGCTATGTGAAGATGATCTCTCAAATGAACTTCAACATTAGCTTTATTGAGGCACTTGTCCACATGCCCAAATTTGTTAAAGCATTTAAGGAATTGCTTAACAAGAAGGAGAAGCTGATTGAGCTCGCCAACACACGCTTAAATGAAAACTACTCTGTAGTTATTCTTAAAGAACTTCCGAAAAAGCTTGGAGATCCCGGTCGTTTTGTGTTGCCTTGCGTGTTCAACAAAACTGAAGAATTTACTGCCCTTGCTGATCTCGGGGCCAGTATTAATTTGATGCCATTGAGTGTTTGGAAAACACTATCATTGCCCGACCTCACTCCAACAAAGATGACTCTTGAACTTACAAATCGCACTCTCGCTTACCCCGTTGGTATAGCCGAAGATGTGTTCATCAAAGTTGGCACATTTACTTTCCCGGTCGATTTTGTCGTAGTTGATTATGAAATGGACCCTCGTATTCCTTTAATACTTGGTCGGCCATTCTTGAGAACCGGACGAGCTTTAGTTGATGTGGCCGAAGGTGAGTTAATCTTAAGAGTCGGGGATGATGCACAAGTGTTTAAAATGGGAAAGCTTACAAGTAAATCCTTTGGAGGCAGAGAATCAGTGAATATGATTAATGTGCATGATGACTTTGTTGTCTACAACAATCCTCTATTCGATTCTTGCATCGATAATCCACTTTTTCATGATGATGTGGATGATTCTCGCTCCACTTTGGAACCTTCTCCCATTTATGACTCTCCACCGATCTTCGATGCTTATGATGATGATGATTCTAGCTCAGATTCAGATGATTTCGATGATTGTACTTCCGAGTATCCCGAGATGCCCACTTATGATGATTTTGATGAGGCTGATACTCTTTCGAGCGATTCTTCACATGATGAAGATCCTTCGCTATCACTCGATCCTACTTTGGACGATTACTCATTTGAGGAAGACTTCTCTACGTTTCTCAACACATACTTCCCTCATGTGAGTGATGCTCCTCCTTTTGATTTTGAAGATTATCGTCTTGATCCTACTTTGGATTTGAAGCACATTCTTTCAAAGGAGAAGAAACCAGTCGACACCAATATCCGCATCACGTATGAGTTAACACCTCTTTGTCCCCCTTCTGAGGACGAGGTTGTGCTTCTTCGCGGATCTTCTTCACACTCTGCTGAGCCTGAGTGCTATTTTCCCTTAAAGGAACAGGTGTTCGACCCCGGTATTGATATTCTACAGCCATCTCAGTATCCACCTGATGAAATAAAAGAAATATTTTTGGAACTTATGGAAATCTGCTTGCACCACTTCACCCTTGCTTCCACCGTACTCCATCGCTGCTTAAGGGAACCTTGCCTACTCTTCTTTGGCTTGCCTTGTTCGCCTTAAGCCTGTGCTATTTGATGGACGAAAACTATGTCTTCGATCCTGGTTGATATGTTTCATGCTTCTTCCTCTAATAATCAAGGTCGAGTCAGGCTCACGACTCGGTTAACAAAAATCAAGCGCTTCTTGGGAGGCAACCCATGTATCTATCTTTTTGCTTTCTTTATCATAAGTGTAGGGGGGAGACCCCTTTGGTTTGCTATTTCCTCTCCTCTCTTAATCAGGGATTCGAGCGCTCAATGATCCACTCTTGATGATTCTTGACGACCCGTGACTCCGTGTTCACTTCTTCCCGGTTCTATCCCAAACTCTTTTTGATTCACTATTTTATATTTTCTCAATATTCAAATAGGAATCTCTTTAGTTGTCTTTTCCTTAGCGAGATTTAAACAAAGTGCACAATGTCCTAGTGTAGGGGAGTTTACTCCCACATGCTTAAACATTGAGGACAATGTTTATGTTAAGTGTAGGGGGGACTTCTATCGAAGTTAAGTGGCTCTTTTCCTTGTATTTGTCCTCATTTTAACCAGAAAATTAATTTTTCGACATTTTTCAAAATTTTTGATCTATTTTGGCCTATTAGTTTTTCCCTTTGTATAGTTATTTTCTTTCTTTGCTAGAACAAATGTTTAATAAAGTGGTTTCAATTTTCAAACGTTGTGAATCTTTTGACTCATCCCGAGTTTACTTGTCTAAGTTACTCTAGCTAGTATCCTTAACGTGTTTAAGTCAAGTTTTGCTAGGCTTTTATATAGGGAGCTATAAAACGAGAAAGTGTTAACTCTCCCGGGTTAAGAACAAGAACTTTTCGCAAGTTCCTATAATTGATCCTAGAGAGTCGTTTATCAAGGGAACTTGAAAACGCGATTTCTAAACTTTAAAGAGTCTAAGAATTTGCAAGATCCTATAGGCGACTCGAAAACCCAAAACTTTGATTTAATAGGCTAAGCATCCACGAGTCTCATTCCTTGAGATTTTAAACTGTGGAGAACGAGAGATGATAGAGCCAATTATAAGTTCGGTATTCTTTCGGGAATTTATGTGAGTTAATTATGAGCCTATTCTCCCATCGCTTGCTAATAATTTATCTGCAATAAATAAGGTTATACGATTTGAAAAGTTACTTAGCTTCTAGCCCAAGATCGTTTAAAAGTTGCTCGGTATGGATTAGAGTTCATAGCCAAGGCATAACTTATTGAAGCGGGATGCGAAGATTGGCGAGTCCAAAAAGGTCCTAACAAGACATGAGGGCTATATTTTGTTGCTAAAGATCCAAAATGATGTGAAGAATCATTTATCGAAAATCAATATGAAGGATCGAGACACACGACGAAAAGCAAAAACTCCCCAAAAGTCATGGAGAAGTGTATCCGAAAAGACCCTAGCAATGTATGAGGATAAATAGATCCAAGTCATAAAAGGAGGCGGATCGTTGTATATCAAAGTCCAAAATAATGATTGGAGAAAAATGAAGAAGTCGTGGTCCAAGTATGAATCTCTCAAAACTTAAAGTGAAGGAATTACTATATGAAGAGAAGACCATAATTTCATGAACGTCTCTCAAGGTTTGAAGTATGAAGTCGCTGCCAAATATCGGTCCGAGAAAGGTATCAAATCGCGAAGCGAGTTATGCCAAGATATAAACTTTATGAGGTCTCGAGAAGCAGTTTTAAAAGATTTTGTCCTTTAGCTAACTATTGATTAAATCGTTCACTTTATTTTCGGCCTAAATAACTATCGAAATAAGTCAAACAATGCATCCTTCGTGATCATTCAAGACAAAAATAAAATATAAGAGATACACCTAGGAATAAGGGAGTCTAAGTGAATAATTGGCCCACATGAGTTCGTGTTAGTTTGCTAACTTATAATAACAATGATCTCGTTTTCAAGCTTGGTTTGGAGAAAGTGAAAACTTGAGGATGATGATTATTCATGACATTTCCAAAACCCAAGGTATGCTTTTTGATTTCTTTACTTTGAATGTTTATAATTTTCTATCTCTTTAATAAAGGCCAACGTGGATTGATTATGATGAAAAGTGTAATCTTGCTTTGTAACTAATGCATTGCATGAGGACATTGCAATGGTCAAGTGTAGGGGATTTGATAGGTGTGTAAACACCCATCCTTTTTACCTCTTAATTACAATAATAACCGAGCCTAAACGTGTATTTTATGTCTTTTATGTCGGAATTATGCGTGGTTTGTGTTTTGTTGTGATTTAGGACGAAATTGTGAAAAGTGGAGAAAACACGGCATTCACGGGCTTTTATTGAAGAAAAGGATGAAAGATGAAGTCGAGAAGTCAAAAGTGCAAAAAGAACGGAAGTCCAAGACCAATTCTGAAGATTTATCGAAGAAAAAGTCGAAAGACGGTAGATAACTTAAAGCCGAAGAGCTCAAGTATATTTTATTGAAGAATTAAAAGACGAGTTAAAAGAAATCCCGAGCCAAAAGTCATTAAAGTCCAAGATTAAAGAAGATTTAAAGGCTTAAGGACTAATGGTGCAATTAACAAAGAGATTAAGAAGAAAGGACTAAGCATGCAATTAAGGAGAAAGGAAAGAGGGGAGGAAGCTTCCTAAGCATTCCTTAATCCTCCCCTATATATATATTAGTTCTTAATCATTTTCATTTTGTTGGCTAATAGTGACAATTAGTTCTTCCACTTTTAATTACCTTGTTATTTAAATACTTGTCAAATTTAAATACTGTCTTGCACCTTAATTACCATTTAATTTCAAGTAAGTTTTTCTTTTAATTCTTGTTAATCTTTATCTTTATTGTTAAGCTCTCATTCTACCTTTCTTAATCTTTGATTTTTATTGTTCATGTTCATGTTCTTATGTTCTTATTTTGATCACAGTGGGTTTTGATTATTTTGATTAGTTTTGTGAGTTTGATTGTTTTGGATTGATTGTTTATGATTAATAGATATTAATTTGTTTGTTTGATTTAATCTTGTGGTTGATTTAGCTTTGTTTTGATTAGATTCGTGTTATTCCTTTTTCCTTGTTCTTCGGGTATTAGTTACTGTATTTTCCAGCTTCTGATCTTTCCTAGACATTCTGTATAAGCATTTCACTGGGTGACTATTCGAAATATTGAATATTCCGAATAGTGGTTTTATTCCGAGTTGGCAGGTTATTCCTCATAGCTTGGGTATTCCGCATAGGTCTATTTATTCCGGATTGTGCTAATATTCCGCATAGGAAGAATATTCCGCATAGGCTTGGTTATTCCGAATAGGGGTATCTTTCCGAATAGCAGTTTATTCCGAGTAAGCTGAAGATTCCGCATAGGGGTGTTATTCCGAGTAGGCTGGATATTCCGCATAGGGGACTTATTCCGAATAGGTGACAATATTCAGGGTATGGAACTTATTCCGAGTAGGCCATATTATTCCGAATAGGCAAACATTCCGGATAGAGTATTATTCCGAATAGAGGTAATTTTCTGGGACTTTATTTTCAATTTCAGTTTTAATTTTCTGTTTTTAATTTCGACCCTTATTTTTCCCGCCTTTTTAATTAGCTGCACTTTAAATTTACTTGCCTTAGATTTATTTTAGCCTTGCCTTAGTTTTAAGTTTTAGTTGCGTTTTAAGTTTGCCTTAGTTGGATTTAAGTTTGCGTTATTTACTTTTAGTTCCTTTTAATTTTAGCCTCGCTTTTAAATACATGCACCATTTATTTTAATTAGACTTAGATTTACTTTTAAGTCATTTACTTTAATTGTTTTGCACATTTTTAATACTACAACGACAACACTTTTGTTTCACCAAAGACAGCTGAGACGAACATTAAACTCCTTTTTCAATTCAAAGAGACATACTTAAACGAACTAATTTTTATACCTGGCCAAAAGCCTTGTATTAGTTTCGCATATCAGCTCGAAGATCGTTTCCTTGCTTAACCATATCTGCTTTCATGTTGGCCATTTCCCGCTGAAGATTTTGCACGATCACATCATTAGTCCTCATGTAGGTTTCAACATCTTGGTGTAAGGCTGTTGGTTGGATGAGAGGAGGAGCATGGTAGGCGGGTGGTTGATAAGCAGGTTGTTGGTAAACTTGGTTGTTTCTTTGAGGTGGATATGGGTTTCTTTGGTTTGGATATTGATTTGGAGCACGAGGTTGGTGTTGATTGTTGCGATTGAGGTTGTTTGGGTTTTGTGGGGGAAAACCGGGTGGTGAAAGAAAGTTGTTTGAGCGATAGCTGAGCAAGTTGCGGTCACCTTGAGGACGTGCTTGATAGCTTCCTGTAGGATAGGTACCGTTTGCGGCATACACATTTTTCGGATTGTCGTGAGTCGAAGGACAATCGGTGTATGAGTGATATCCCCCGCATATATCACATGATTGGCTCAAAACATTAGCTTGGGCATTGAATTGTTTGGCATTGTTGGCAGTTTGTAAAGCAAGCGATTCGACAAGAGAAGTAAGCTTATCAATTCTTTTGTCGGCATCACTAGTACTAGCACTTGCTACATTAGTTCTAACACTCTTGGTTTGTACTCTAGATTTGTTCTCAATAATATCCCAAGCAGCATTAGAAGACTTAACCAAAATATTACCCCCCGAGGCACTGTTTAGTGAATCTTGGTCATTCATGCTTAAACCATTGTAAAAAGTATTTATTTGATGTACTTTTGTTAAACCATGTTGTGGACACTTTCTTAAAAGTTCCTTAAAACGGTCACAAGATTCACTAAAAGACTCACCGTACTTTTGTTCAAAGGTAATAATTTCATTCCGCAAAGCGGTAGTACGTGAGGGTGGGAAAAAGTAGTTGATAAACTTGGTCTCTAAATCCGTCCACGTAAGAATACTTTGTGGCGGTTCCTTATCAAGCCAATTCCGGGATTGTCCCTCTAAAGAGAAAGGAAAAAGTTGCAAGCGAATCACTTCTTGTGATACCCCATTGTACTTAACCGTATTGGTAAGCTGAAGAAACCTTTTAATGTGGTCATGAGGATCATCGAGTGAGCGCCCCAAGAAGGGTTGACCAGAGACACTTTGTATAAAGCCAGATTTGAGTTCAAAGTTGTTGGCTTCAATCTCAGGGATGACAATTGCATCGGTGTTGCCTTCTACGTGCGATTGCAAAAGCTCGATCATTGGTTGATTGTCCATGGTGACAATTGGTTGAGTAATGACTTCGGCTTGAGCTACTCTCTTCTTACGAGTACGAGTACGCATGCACACCTACAAAAGGATTAGAAAAATAGAAAGAAAATATTTTTGGTTTTTATGGTTTTTCAATTTTTTTGTATTTTTGAAGATTTATATTTTTTAGGATTTTTGAAAATTATAAAGCAAGGAAAATAACGTTCAAAGATGAACGGATCCCAAAATCCAATGCGTCTCTCACTTAAAAACCTTTAATCTTAACGAAAAGAGCCGGCAGCGGCGCCATTTAATACAAGGGTTTTTCTTGTAAGAAAATGTTATCGTCGAAATCTCTTTGAATTGACTATTGGTTCAAAGTGCGACTCAATTGTTCTTGGTGGAATAATAAATGGTTTGGTTGATTATCTATTTTAAACTAATAGCAAATATGTAAATGTCGTTGATTAGATAAAAAGCTTTAAAGATTAAACTAAAATAACGAGTTAAAAATAAATGCTAAAAAACTTTAAAGACAAAAATAGAAAATTACTTGAACACTTAGTAAATCTAAAACTTGGAAACTTTGTAAAAACAAGAAATTAAACCATCGGAATGCAACATCTGAATCTGATCGGAATGTTGGTCGGAAAGTCTGATTGGAATACTTGGTCAGAAAATAAGGCTGATCGGAATATGCAAAAGGGAGAGCAATCGGAATGTTAAAACCAAGCCAATCGGAATATCCAAAACGTCCCTAGTCGGAATGATGGTGTCGGAATAATCTCAATCGGAATACCTAAATAATTAAAGCAGTCGAAATGTACGAAAAGGATCCAGATCGAATCCAAACTCCCTAATCTGATCAAAGGATCGGAATACCAAGGTGCAAATCGGAAAGCTGAAAACCCTAATCCGATCAGGGTGATCGGAATGAGGGGGTAGACGTCGGAATGTTCAATCGGAAAGGGGTTTACCCTTTCCGATGCTATCTACTCGAAAATAAGCTAAGTTTTGAGCTACTAGGAATAAGCTAAAACCTAAACTTGATCGAATTAATGATAAGCCAAACTAGTAAGCACAAATAACAACTTTTCCAACTTAAAATAACCAACCTTTTAAATCAAACTATAAAAAGATGAACTTTTTAAGAAAACTTTTAAAAAGTAAATAAGCTAAACATATAAATAAGCCAATAAGCACAAAGAGCTTAAAGCTTATTCATATGAAAACTTAAGTGGGAATAAAAAGATTAACTTTTTAAGCACGAAAACATCAAGATCAACACGGATCAAATAGTATTTCGCACCAAAAGTACTAAAAATAAAGAAAGGTAGAAAGAGATGAAAGATTAAAAGCTTAACTTGAACTTGATTAATGAAATCCAAATACAAAAGGCTTAATCTTGAAAGATTAAAAGAAAGAAAAGATGAAAACTTAGTGAGAGAAAGTTTGGAACTTTCTCTCTCTAAAACTAGAAAGAAAAGTGAAAAATGAAACTAACTAATAAAAACTAACCAACCCTCCTAATGTGTATTAGGAGGGTATTTATAGGGAAAAATGGGAAGGAGTGCATGTGTTGCCTCTTCTTTCTTTCTTTCTTCACGTCTTCTCGACTCGATTTAAATCGTTGTCTTTTCTCGACGTCGTCTGGGGATTTGTCGATGTATATTGAACTTGTCTTGTAATTTTCTTCTTCAATTAGACTTAAGTTCTTCGACTTCATTAAACTTCCGTCTTTAGACTTTTTCTTCGATAAATCTTTAGAATAGGCCTTGGACTTCCGTTCTTTTTGCACTCTTGATCTTTTGACTTCGTCTTTTCTCGTTATCTTCGATAAAACCCGTGAAAGCCCGTGTTTTCTTCCTTTTTCATCTTTTGGTCCTAAAACACAATAAAAACACAAACCACGCATAATTCCGACTTTTACGACATAAATTACACGTTTTGGTCTTGTTATTATTGGAAATAAGTGGTAAAAGGATAAGTGTTTTCACACTTATTATATATATATACATACTTTTACCTATCTAGAATTTACTGACTTTGAACATATGAAAAGTTTGTTATGATCAGAGGGTCTTACCCTAACCCATTTGTTTAGCCCTCCTCCAGATCTTTTATATAACATATAAACTAACTCTCATGTTTTTTTTTAAAGTCCAATTGTACTCCTAAGTACCCTAACCATCTTAAAACATTAAATTAAACCCGACTAATTTCAAAACTGTTTTGACCTCCGACTGTTGTAACCTGTTCTTGACCCACTTACCGACATCCAATTCAGTTCTCTTTTCTTGCATCTGAAAGCCAATTAAATTATCTTTCCAGGGACATAAAATTCGAAAATTAAAAGTTTGTTGAACTCTAGATATGATCAAAACAGTGGACCAAAAATTTTGTCCAGTTTTTAAAAACGAATTTAACACAACTAGTCTAATTAATTATCCACGTCATGTATTATTATTAACCCTAATTAATCTAAACATGTTTATATCATTAAAATACAGAATTTATGTTTAACCTAACCCTAGATCCATCATCTATTGATTAATTACATGATTAGATTAATTAAATTCATACATTAAAGAAGAGTTTTGAAGATTTTACCTTAGAAATCAAATGAAGAAATTGTTTTTGATGAAACCTAATTCCACCATTGATGGAATTCGACTAGGAGAGATTATCGTGAGGAAATATCTGATGTTTTAGGTTATGGTATGGGTTTAATGTAATCCTAAAGGCCTCTAACCCAATTACAAGTCGATTGGGCCTGTTTTTGGGCTTTTTGGTTATTTTCTTCCTTCCTTTTCTTTTGGCTGCCCAAACCAAGCCCAAAGCACCTAAGGATCTGGTTTTTTACTTTATTTTATAACTTTTATCATTCTTAAACTAAAACTCACATTCAGGTTACTTCGGGGCCAAAACCCTAACGCCATACGTTAATTTTTCGACTTTCTACGCGATTTCCGAACTAACCGTCATTTCCAAAAGTTTCTAATTATGGAAAGTAACTCTAAAACTTATCCTAACCATATAATATGTACTTAATACATACATACAACATACGATACATACACGAAACCTTGTAAAAACGATATGCGAACTTTCCCGCAGTTCATTTCTAAACTCACTTCATTTCATTTCCAACCCGTACCATGATTTAGAAATCATGTACCTCATTTCGTCCATTCTCATCCCAAAATCACACATATAAACACATAAATCACATAAAACACATAGTCACACAAAATACCCCAAAAATAAGACTAAGTGACAAACCTCAAAAACCGAGGTTGTCACATCACTCCCTCCTAATAGAAATCTCGTCCCGAGATTTACTCCTTAGGATCATCATTAGCAAATATCTAGGGATACTTGTTCCTCATAAATCCTTCTAGTTACTACGTGAACTCTAGTCCACGTTCCAAATTCCATCTAACCATAATTACTGTATATTACCCTTTTTCCAACGTCTTAGATTCACGACCTAAAATCTCTACCGGTTCTTCGATGAAATCGAAGACTCGTATCCATACTAATATCATCTAACGGTACTTGCAAGTCGGTTCTTGCTAAGAATTTCCTCAAGCTTGATACACGAAATACATCATGCACACTACTCAATTCTCCCAGTAATTCCTCAACCTATAAGCCACTGGTCCAATCCTTTCAAAGATTTTGAATGGACCCCCGATTCTAGGTGTTAACTTCCCTTTCATCCAAAACCACGTCACTTCTTTCCAAATATCATAAATGGACCTACAAAACTCGTCATCAACTTTTCCCTTTTACCAAAACATGCCACCCATTACTATATGTGAAACTTCGTACATAACTTTCTTACTAACTCTAGCAATTTCCCCTTTTTCAACATATCATCTCTTGTTACTCTCATCCTTCCACAAATACCATTTCCACATTAGTAGTCTCTTTCACGAATTTTAGTCCACCATAAGGACAACTCACCATATCCTTCCATATAGTGCCTCAAATGGCATTCATCGACTTCTAGTATGATAACTATCATTATATGAAAACTCAAACATCGCTAACGAGTTTCCCACATCGCACTAAATCAGTCACCTAAGCTCTCAACACGACTCCTATACTTGTATCAATTTCCTACTTTGTCCATCATTTTCCAATTAGCTGGATCTACTCATATCCAATCATGTTCATCAACTCCTTTTAGTCCATACCGTAAACTAGTTAAAAATTCCAATTTTCTTACACAAGTGACCTATGACGATATTTCACATATTGATTAGATTATTACAACGAGGATCTTCCAATCAAAATCAACTTATGATCTATACACATCACCAAAAGGACGGTTATCTTAGTTAGTCTATCAACTACCATCCAAACCCATGCTACAACTACTTCCATAAAATTTGGATTGATCATTAGTAGCACCTATACAATTCTTTCTCACTTTTCTCCATAAAATATTTTTTTCTTGATACTCAACACTTCCTTTATACCTACACAATGTCTTACCTTCAAGGTCATAGTGCTCCTCATCTTGTCTAAGTTAGACCAAGCCCTTCGTCTCTCATGACACATCACATCTATAACTCCTCAACCATTCGATTATCCATACTAAGCCTTCCAATCAAACAGTATAGGTCAATACCATTTCCGTTACATGTTATTTGCCCAATCTTTCCATTAGTATAAAATTTCCACTCTACCCTCATATCCGCTGGTACTTTCATCAATCTCCTAATGGTACTTCAACCAACTTCTCATAGCATGACATCTCTTTCCCACGACTAGTCAACTAACTTTACTTACTCCTTTATTGCCGTAACCAATCTAAGTTTCAAAACTCCACAAATCTTAATCATTCCTTCAACACAACCTTTAAACAAAAACACATCTCTGCATTCTAATATCTAACCATAAGTAATACTACCCAACTCTATCCTCTCATCCTAACGTTTCCACAACCGCATAACTAAATCAACCATGACGTGTACTAAAAGAATTCTAACGATCGTGTCCCATAATAAATATAGGGTAAACCGAAAGATCAACCATAATGAACCCTAGCCAAAACAACTGAAAACGAAACAATATAATCCAAAAGATTCAATGGAGTTTGCCAACAACGAAAAATTAGACCCGTCACAGTTAGTATTACCAAATTTCGATACCTCAGATAATTTAAACTTTCGCCCCATTTGGTTACTCTTCATAAGAACCAAACTTCATACTCGTTTTGAACAATAAACTCATCTTTTATCTTCATTATTTTATCAAAGATATCAACTAGTTAGTATACTACAATCTTATTCTAACCATTACCTTGTTTATCCGTATTAAACTTATTTCACTTGTTATTATGAAACCAATACATGTTTATAAAATACTGTGTTTTTTTTCATTTTATTCTATATTATTATTATTATTAATATTATTATTTTAGAAAATCCATTTAGGCTAGTTATAACTAAACTACTACACGTTTACAATGTGTGGTGTTATTATTATCATTACTATAATAAAATCTCCCTTTTTACTCTTTCCGTCTAGTTAAATACTTCTAAAATTTTAACTCCACTTAAGAAAATTTTTGTAAAATTTCTTTACCCCATTAAAATGTATTATCACATGTTAAATAGAAAACTAATCGAATTATTTTCAAGACAAATCTTTTTATAGCTTACTACCACATACTTAAAAAAAATGTGTAAGTCACGATATCATACCATACACTTACAAATTATATTCAAAACCGTTTTCCTATAATTAGACACATTTATTTGTAAGAAAATTTAGTAGTTCTCATTAATTAAAATACATACCCGAATGTAGACACACATCAAAAGACTCAACACGTCGTTGGAACTCCATCAAACTCCAGCACCATAAAGCACGAGCAAACACAAGGTACGTTCAAGTTATAATAACTACTGAACGGCCATATATCATAACTTAACACATACTAGTATATATACATCCGCATATATATACCTATTGAATCACCCAAAACATACTCGTTACCATACATGTCAGATCAATCAATCGCGTCATACACTCGTTTTTTCATAGAGTAATCACCATCTTACCACAAGGCATAAAACCCATCACTAAAACCAATCCATATTCTGAGACCCCATAATCACACATCATGAGTATAACCCAAAACATATAACACACTCAAAAATAGCCATATGGTAGACAACCGTTACATAAATCCATATATTATACACTAGCCGGGTATCCGCGCAATGCGGCGGCGGGTAGCCGATGACTTATTTTGGGGCGAGCAATTGTTATTTGATTTGTTAGTAATGAAGTGACATGGCCACAAACATACAAAGAATTTTGAAAAAAGTACACGTAAGAGTTGAGGGATGGAAATGAGTATATGTCACAAAGAATAAAAAACATTATGTCTGAAAGATATGAAATAGTTGTATGGACTTTATATGGTAGATGCGGTTACACATTTTTTTAAACATCACTATTAACAGTAAAGGTTTTTTGCGGTTACATATTTTAATAGTAGAGGTTGTTACAATGATACATTAAAATAGTTGTTACATAAGATGTTACAATATTATAATGGTATTGACGACTATCAAAAATAAATATTTTCATAGCAAACAAATTTAAGAGCATAAATTCAAACACAAACTGTTTTATAATGTACATTAGTAGGTATACCCTTTTCAAATAGGGTCTTTTGTACAACTTTTAGATAGCTAATAAAATCTACTTATTAGAGACGTTTAATTGTACAAGATTGCACATTTCCTTTTTTTCACGCAATTACCAATAACACAAACTGAGTAACAAATTGAGTCACTCAGAATCTATGGTAGCCATATTACTGAGAAAAAATAATAACAATTTTAAGAAAAAAGCACATATGGAAAAAGTCTCACAATCATAAACACAAAATCATTTATTTTCTATCAAAGAATAATCACCACCACAAAAACACACATAGACTATTACCCTCAATTTGCCAAAACATAAACCCATGAAAAAAAATTCAAACAACCTTACAACAATACTAACATTTACAGATCTAACAACCCTCCAATATATCTGGGTTTTAAAAAGATAGCCTCGCTACAAAAACATATCAATTAAATCCATATCTTATATCATCAGATCTGCTAAACCACGATGCCACCATTACAAAAACGAATATCATTGTTGGCGACAACGACCTTCGTTTTTTCTAGCACCTTAGAGTCGGCGGCAGTGGGCGATGGTGGTTAAGAGAGAGCGAGTGCTTTGTTTTAAGTAGTTCTCATCTGTGTTTTTAGATTTTGTGTGACTTTATATAGTGAAAATGTAACTGTTTAGATAAAGGTGTTATAAATTGGGCTTTAAATGTTTTTATGGTATGAGACGTTACTAAATGGAGTCCACTTTGACACAATTAAATAAATGATCAGTTACAAACAAGATTTAAATTTCTAGACTTTTAATTATAATTATATGCGTATATTGTTTAAGACATGAAACTTTCTTTTAATAAAAATGTTAATGGCTGAAAATTTTAAGACTACTATAATTAGAATGGCACAAATCTTTTATAAAGTAGTAGAGATATACCCAAAAATCCACATCTCATCATATAAAAGGCATGTACTAACCCTCTTTCATGCAATCATACTTGAGAACCCATTGAAGTTGTGGTATTTGTATAACTATGTTAGCCACCATACTTATACAATTACCCTTTTCTCAATGCACTCCCTTCTATGATGACACTTATAAGAATTAATACAAAATATAACACATAAATCCATCTACTCACATAAGCTTGTAACCACATAAACAATAAGGTCCAAAACTCCATCTATTAAAATAATATAGTCAAACTCTTGGAATGCATAAATCCATAGTCTAGCTAAAACAGCATAGACAAACTCTAACACAACATTATAATCAGTTATAAGTCATGTCGCCCATAAGAGTGGAAACAACTTAAAATCCTTCCTATCCACCTACTCCTAGTAACTCGAATCACCATATGATTCTTAGGGAACATGACTTAAACATCAAAAGAAAAATACTATACATTAGGTACACCAAATAACTTACTATGGTGAAAGTAATTTATATATCAAAAGCAAAACGGAAATTAACAGGTGACTAAGTATGGGCAACTACAATTCAACTCATACTAGTCAAAATTCACAAATTAAATTTAGGAAAATACAATCAAGACCACACGTAATCCTATGACGCCTATATGAAGGGATCCTTAAACTATAGACTAGGCTAGGCAACCTAATCTCTATAACCATTGGCTCTGATACCATTCTGTCACACCCCACCATGGCGGAATATGGGGCGCGACGTAAGGATATCATCATAACAATAGCGTGTCTATAGAGATAACTAAATGAAATAGAAATATCATAAATGGTGACACAATGTCATGAAGATATCTCAAACAATGCAGGCATCTAGGTAAGTAGGTAACATGTCTACCTCTTACCAAAGACATACAATTAACAAATAACAAACATATAAGTGTCTACAAAGTATCACTTATTCAAACATAAATAAAAAGTAAGAGGAAAGGGGGTTCCTACAAATGAAATCCTAAGCCTTCCAGCTAGCCACTCCTATTCTCACGCTTAACCACATTCTCACCTGAAAGAGACACTAAAACACGTCAACATAAAGTTGGTGAGAGTCATAGGTTTTGACTCTAACGCCAAATCAGTTATAAGTTGTGAATAACAACACTTAAGAAAATAACATATGGATCGAAGTTTCTGGGACGTTCCATGTATAGGTGATATGAGATGGGGCTGGAGAAAACTTCTACAGATTAGACCACGCATTCGTCAATTTATTTGGTACAAGATTAATAATGGTAGATTGGCTTCTATGTGATTTGACAAATGGGCAGATTTATATCCGTTAAGGGACGTTCTTTCGTTTCGAAGTATTACAAGATCGGGGCTCTCTCTATCTAATAAGGTAAGGGATCTTATTACTGATGGTATTTGGCAGTGGCCGCAGGATTGGTATGCTAGATTTCCGAACATTGTCTCTATCCCGGTCCCTGTTATTAATGATGCTCAGGATGATGATTTGATGTGGCGGGATATAAATGGGGTTTTACATCATTTTTCAGTTTCTTTAGCTTGGGACTCCATTCGGGATAGGGCTTTGATGGTTGATTGGTTTCATGCTGTTTGGTTTGCTCATTGTATTCCTCGTCACTCTATCCACTTATGGTTAGTGGTTAGAAGAAAATTGAAGACACAAGATCGGCTTAGGCAATGGGATGTTGGCCCTTTGGTGGATCTAAGCCTTTTACCATGTCCGTTGTGTAAATTGGTGCCGGATTCTCATGACCATCTTTTCTTTGAATGTTCTTATTCTATGCAGGTTTGGTTTAAGGTTCGGGGCCTATGTGATATGGATAACATCCCCCCTCGGATTGATGATATTTTAGCCTATGTTATTCCAATTTCTAAGGGAAAGTCTTGTCCTAGCATCCTTGCCCGTCTTGTGTTGGCTGCTACTGCGTACTTTATATGGATGGAACGTAATTCAAGACTTTTCAAGAAAAAGCTGTTGGCTGCTGATCAGATTGTTCAGCTTATTTGTGACACTATTCGGTTGAAGTTGATTTCATTTCGTTTTAAGAAGTTGTCTGCCAGGTCGAGTTTGCTGCTTGACAAATGGAGGGTGTCGAGCTCTAGAGTTCTTCATGATGGGAGTGCCGGGTGAGGGTTGTACTCTTTTTTCCTTGTCCAAGGTTTTTCCCACTTGGTTTTCTTTGGCAAGGTTTTTTAAGGAGGCAGGCTCATTTGGATATCATTTGCTCCTTTCGTGCTGTTGGTGGAAGCTAAAGACAATGTGTGACTTCATGTTTGCAACTTGGTTTCTTTCTAGTTTACTTGCAATGTAGTTCTAGATTAGTTTGTGTTTATGCCATAACATAATCACGTGTTAACATGCTGCCTGTAGCATGCGGTTAATGTGGTATCTTAGCCACATTCCTTTGTACTTCAACACTTTTTTGGTTAATATATTTACCGGGGAAACCCTTTACCAAAAAAAAGAAAATAACATATGGACACTGTGCTACAATTACGTATTAATAACTAGCATTCAAGATTAACTAATCACCACAAATCCAAGGTTCCAACCCTTACCAATAACCAAAATTCCAAGGCTCCAAGCCTTACCAATAACCATGGTCCCATAGGCGCCCATACACCTATGAACCAATCCCAAGGCCCCGCCTTGTCAACATCCCCTTGGTACCAAGTCAAACCACAATAACTGAGACGATACATGTCCCCCGATCCAAATCATAAACACAATCAAGAATCACATAGCAGTTAATCACATAAGTGTACACACAAGTCCATCAAAAACCATTAAAACCTTCACAACATTCTTTACAAAACCATACAATGTCTCTTCCATCCCATCTGGAAATCAAATCATAAAAAAACATGGGACTATGAAACTCACCTGAACAAGCTTCTCCAAGTACCCGCGCTCTAGCACAAATCTAAACACACAACCATATACAATCAAGACATGAACTACATATCAAAATGGCTCATCAATCTATGATGGATATTTAACTTTCTCCTATAAATTAACCCCATTTATATGCCATATGAATCTGATTACACCCCTATATAAAGCCCTTAACTTAGTTTAGTTCATAACTCGTCCCGTTAACATTTAACCCAAAACAGTCCCGTTTTTCATACTTCAAACTATTGGTCGAACACCCCCTAACAAAAATAACATGCCCTGTAAAAGAAACCCTATGCCCTTACATGTGATAGCTAACTCTACCCTTTCGCCACAACCTTAAAGCTACTGTTAAGGCCTACATATATATATATATATATATATATATATATATATATATATATATATATATATATATATATATATATATATATATATATATATATATATATATATATATATATATATATATATATATATATATATATATATATATATATATATATATATATATATATATATATATATATATATATATATATATATATATATATATATATATATATATATATATATATATACTTTTACCTATCCAGAATTTACTGATTTTGAACCTATGAAATGTTTGTTATGATCAAAGGGTCTTACCCTAACCCATTTCTTTAGCCCTCCTCCAGATCTTTTATATAACATATAAAATAACTCTCATGTTCGTTTTAAAGTCCAATTGTACTCCTAAGTACCCTAACCATCTTAAAACATTAAATTAAACCTGACTGATTTCAAAACTGTTTTGACCTACGACTGTTGTAACTTGTGTCTGACCCACTTCCCTACCTCCAATTCAGTTCTCTTTTTTAGAATTTAAAAGCCAATTCAATTATCTTTCTAGGGACATAAGATTCGAAAATTAAAAGTTTGTAGAACTCCAGATATGATCAAAACAATGGACCAAAAAATCTGCCTAGTTTTAAAAACGAATTTAACACAACTAGTCTAATTAATTATTCACGTCATGTATAATTATTAACCCTAATTAATCTAAACATGTTTATATCATTAAAATAAATAATTTATGTTTAACCTAACCCTAGATCCATCAACTATTGATTAATTACATGATTAGATTAATTAAAATCATACATTAAAGAAGAGTTTTGAAGATTTTACCTTAGAAATCAAAGGAAGAAATTGTTTTTGATGAAACCTAATTCCACCATTGATGGAATTCGACTAGGAGAGATTATAGTGAGTAAATATATGATGTTTTAGGTTATGGCATGGGTTTAATGTAATCCTAAAGGCCTCCAAACCCAATTACAAGTCCATTGGGCCTGTTTTTGGGCTTTTTGGTTATTTTCTTCGTTCCTTTCTTTTGGCTGCCTAAACCAAGCCCAAAGCACCTAAGGATCTGGTTTTTAACCTTATTTTATAACTTTTATCATTCTTAAACTAAACCTCACATTCGGGTTACTTCCGGGCCAAAACCCTAAAGCCATACGTTAATTTTTTCGACTTTCTACGCTATTTCCGAACTAACCGTCATTTCCAAAAGTTTCTAATTATGGGAAGTATCTCTAAAACTTATCCTAACCATATAATATGTACTTAATACATACATACAACATACGATACATATACGAAACCTTGTAAAAATGATATCCGAAGTTTCCCGTAGTTCATTTCTAAACTCACTTCATTTCATTTCATTTCCAACCCGTACCATGATTTACAAATCATGTACCTCATTTCGTCCATTCTCATCCCCAAAATCACACATATAAACACATAAATCACATAAAACACATAGTCACACAAAATACCCCAAAAATAAGACTAAGTGACGAACCTCAAAAACCGGGGTTGTCATATTTTCAACCGAGAGTTAAAGAGTAAAACTTGATCACCTATGTGTAACTCTCAGTTATTAATCCTAGAATCATGAATGAGCTTGGTTTCTCCTTGTAGATCAATGAATTCTCATAAGCTTCATTCCTTAGTTCATTAAGTTCATTGAGTTGGATCTTCCTAAGATCACCGGCTTTGTTGATATCAAAATTAGCCCATTTCAAGGCCCAATAAGCCTTATGCTCCAACTCAATGGGGAGGTGGAATGCCTTTCCGTACACAAGACGATATGGAGTGCAACCAATAGGTGTCTTATATGCGGTACTAAAATCCCACAAAGCATCATCTAACTTATCGGCCCATGAGGCACGATGCTCTCCCACAGTACGTTCTAATATTCTCTTAAGTCCATGGTTAGAAATCTCGGCTTGACCATTTGTTTGTGGATGATACGCGGTAGAAAGTCGGTGTTTGTGGATGATACCCTGTTAGGACCTCTGTAATAGACATTTGTAATAGGTATGCTAGGAGGTATGTAGTTCCTCCTAGTCCTAGTAGTAGTAGGAGCAACATGTGCTCCTGGTCTTTAGAAAGTCAAACATTATTATTTTGAGTAGTTTGTTAGGATATACATGAGATATGTTAGGAAAGTATATGCATATCATAGTTACACGTTTTGGTTTAATGATGTATTAGGGTTTCCTTGTAGTATAAAAGGAACCATTGGCAGAAGGGTTAAACACACCTTCATCTAACATTGTTTAGTTCATATTAATATTAGAAATCCTTAGTAAGGATCAAGTCATTATAGTTATTATGTTTCTTCTTGTTCATAGTATTTGTATTTCGCACTTATACTGTGTGTGTTATCAAGAGTCTCTCTGTGAATAGACTTGTGATTACAGAAGTCATTCACTATCCTTAACAGGCTGCAAGATCCATATCTAGTGGACCCAACAAGTGGTATCAGAACCTAGGAGGGTCTCCGCACAAGAAGAATCAATTTTTCTTTTACTAACATCTTTGTTTAATCATGTCTGCCTCTAGTTCTACTGAAACAGGAAATGCAAGCACCTCAAAAACACAGCAACCTCAACAAATAGTTGCTACTATTTCCAATACTAATGGAAAATTCCCTCTCTTGAAGAAGGATAAGTATGATAACTGGGTAATGAAGATGGAATGCTGAATCACCAATACTGATCTAGACCTTTGGAAAATTGTTCAGAATGGAAACAGTAAGAAGCTTACTGGAAGAGACAAGAATGGCAATGTCATCCTTCTAGACCCTAAAACTCATGAAGAAATCAAAGTTGTTTAGAAGGAAATAAAAGCAAAATCTATTTTGCTTCAGTCCCTTCCTGATGATCACATGGGTGATTTTTATCACTTGGATGATGCTAGAGAGATGTGAAATGGATTAAAGGCAAGGTTTTGAGGGAATGAGGAATCAAAGAAAATGCGCATATCCATGCTGAGAGATGAGTTCACAGAATTCAAGATCTCTGAAACAAAAGGTATTCATCAAGGGTATGATAGGTTCCAAAAGATACTTAGCCAGTTGAATCAACTCAGGTCCAAACCTGACAATGGAGATATCAATGCCATGTTTCTTAGAGCTTTACCTCACTCATGGAATCAGGTATTCATCTCTCTCAAAGCAAAAGGTAGCCTTGACTATCTTAATTTTGATGACCTGTTTTATAAACTCAAAACCTTTGAGCCTCATGTGAGAGGATACTCAAGTGATTCCTTTCCTACTCCTGCTAACTCTGATTTTCTGAGTTCCATGGGATCTAGTCCAATGTCTTATGCTAGTAGCCCAAGCTATACTTTGTCTTCTCAACATACTTCTACTCCTGAACCAAAAGCCAAGACTGGTAGCATGGTAGAAGCTGTTCTTCACTCTTTTGTTGCTGATGTTGATCCACAACAGTAGCTTGCTTTTGATGATTTCAAACAGGTTGATAAACTTGACTTGGATGAAATGGATCTAAAGTGGCAAATGGCTATGCTCAATCTCCGGGTTCATAAGTTTGAAAAGAAAGCCTATCGAAAATTTAACTGCAACCCAAGAGAGCCAACAAGGTTTGATAGAAGCAAGGTTAGATGCTATAGCTGCCAGCAGCAAGGTTGTTTTGCTAGGGAATGCCCTAACAAAACTGACCAGGAGAAGAACAAGTATTCAGCCTTCAAGGTTCAAGAGCTCAAGGATGAAAAGAAAGCTTTGGTGTATGTTGACTCTATGGTTAACTGGATGATCGTCAGACTGCTACCTTGGAATCAGCTGAAGCTTCTACTGATGTATTTGCAATGATTGCTGGGAATCTATCTGATGCCGAGGAAGCAGAAGAATTTGCTCTTATGGGCATCTCACCTCATGTACAAAATTTCCCTCTTGGTTTTCATGATAAATATTTAGAACTGTTGACTCAATACAATGGACTAAATGAACAAAATGACAAATATTTTTTAGATGTTCAAGCATATAAGAGTTCTTTAAAAACACTAGAACAACAAAAGAGGTGGCTTCAAGATACTCAACGTGAATATGAGGATAAAATTAGAATTCTAAACATTTCATTTAGAAAACACCACTAACATGCTTAAATATAATGAAAAACTAAACAATGACAGTATTAAGGATAAGCAAGACATGCAGGAAAAATTGGATGCTACACTTTTACGATTATTTGATAGTAGCATGTCTGGTAGAACTAAGAGAGGTTTGGGCTTTGATAAATATACTGATTCAAAAGATGTGTTTGATTTATCTTTTTCAAGTGTCTTTGATCTTGACAAAGAGGAGGAGGGGAAAACCTAGTTACAATAGATTTCAACCAGCTGTAGCAATGCATGTTGTTCCTCCACCTCTTACAGGAACTTTTATGCTTATATCTAGGCATACTGACTTGGATGGATCACAGATGCATGAGTCTCCATAAAGCACTACTAATACTAATGACTTTGTCTCTTGTACTTTTAGTGACAAGGCCAGTGACTATGCATCATGTGCTACTAGTACTAGGATAAGTGAAGAGAGAGTTGCTTCTACTTCAACTGTTTCTAGTTCTAGTTTATTGATTCCTAGGAATGTTGATTCTCCTAGAGTTGTGTTTAATAAATTTAGCAGCGTGAAACATTGTCATTTGAATAAAAGGTCTTTTAAAACATGCTTTGTTTGTGGAAGTAAATTTCATTTGATTAAGGATTGTGATTTTTATGATCAACCTCCTTCTGTTTATCAAGATTATCCTGCTTCTGGTTCACCAGGAGTTGCTCCTTTTTCTTCTAGAAGACTAAACCCATGTGCCCAATCCTATTCTTCTTCTAGAAGGACCTCTCCTTTAGCTTCTGATCTTTGGAGAAGCAATGGTTTCACCACAATAGACCAACCAACAACTATTTTCAGAACTTTAATCAGAATTATGCTTTTAATTCAGTCCGAATGTATTTTGGGTTCGGAAATTTGGGTACTGCTGTTAAGCCCTCAGCAGGTTTCTCTTGGTCAAACAATAACACCCATATGATGAATAGGCAACCGAAGAACAATAGTGGATCTCATCAATCTTCTTGGCTATCTACAAAAGATCCACAAGGCAGACTCAAACCTGAAAAGGTCTGGGTCCCCTTAAGACACTAACTTTTGCATATATCTTTTCTGTTGTTGTAGGTTACTCCATACTAAGATCCTACTCTAGGAATTGTTGATAATGGATGCTCTAGGAGCATGACAAGGAATAAAGGACTTCTATCTAACTTTGTACCATTTCAAGGCGGAAAGGTCTACTTTGGAGGTGGTGAAGGAAGGATCTCTGGCAAAGGAACTATACAGATACCTAACCTTAATTTTGAGCAGGTCTACTATGTGGAAGCACTTCAACACTTCAACTTGATCTCTATTTCTCATATTTGTGAAAAGAAGCAGTTTGTTCTCTTTACGGATACTGAAGCGCTGGTGTTATCCAAAGACTTTAAGCTCCTGGATGACTCTCAAGTTCTACTCAGAATCCCTAGAATACACAATCTCTATAGTATCAAGATGGATGAAGTTAATCATACTGGTCAACTAGCTTGTTTGGTTGCTAAAGCCTCAGAAGATTAAGCCACTAAATGGCATACAATGATGGGACATGTAAACTTCAAGACCATTCACAAATTGGCGAATATGAACTTGGTCTCTGGTTTACCTCACAAAACTTTCAGAAATGACATCAATTGCCTTGCGTGCAGCAAAGGCAAACAACACAAAGCATCCTTCAAGGCCATTACTGCTCTCAGTCTCATAACTAAACCATTGCAGCTACTACACATGGATTTATATGGTTCTACCTCCATTAGGAGCATTGAACATAAACAATACTGTCTTGTGGTAACTGATGGGTATAGCAGGTTCACGTGGGTTTTCTTTATGGATGCTAAAAGTGAGACCTACTCAATTATCAAGGACTTCATTACACTCATTAAGAATCAGCTGTCCAAGAAGGTGAAAGGTATCCAATGTGACAATGGAATAGAATTCAAAAATGCAGACCTCATATCACTTTGCAATTCCAAAGGTATCAAAAGAGATTATAGTGCTGCAAGGAATCCTCAACAGAATAGTGTTGTAGAAAGGAAGAACAGGACTCTAATAGAAGCTGCGAGAACCATGCTTGTAGATTCCAAGCTTCCAACCATGTTTTAGACAGAAGCTGTCAACACTGCAAGTTATGTGTTGAATAGGGTTTCAATTACCAATCCCCACAAGAAGACTCCCTATGATCTACTCACTGCTAAAGTACCCAGCATTGCTCATTTGAAGCCATTAGGTTGTCCTGTCACCATTATGAATACTAGTGACTATTTGGGGAAATTTGATGGCAAGTCAGATGAAGGATACATAGTGGGATATTCAGCTCACTCTCGGGCTTATCGTGTCTATAATCTCCATGCCAAGCGTATCATTGAAACTATTAATCTCAGGTACTTTGAGGAGAAGAGAAACATCCAAGGCAAAGGTCCTGAATGGTATTTTGATCTTGATTATCTTAGTGACTCATTGGGATATATCGTTTCAAAACTAACCAAGATGCAGGTCCACAAGTGTTTGCAACTTCTAGTGCAGGTGCTCATTCTAGTTTTTCAGACTCAGATGAGGAGGAGGATATTTTTGTTGTTCCATCCTATTCCACCAAAGTCTCTCCAAATACCAATGCTACTCCTATTGATTATTCTCCATCAGACATTGTAGACTCACAAGGAGCTCTTGACACATTGCTCAAGCAACAACAAGATGCTACTACAGCAGCTGCTCAAGGAGGCTTTGAGTTTCCCTTGAGTACCCCTGCTGTCCAAGTTACTCCTAGTGATCCTAATGTTACTCCTAGTGTAAGTTTAACACCTATTGGTAGTCCGGTTAGTGATCCAACTTCCTCAACTAGATTCTATGGTCCTTCTGACCTGGGAAACTATCAAAAGAAGACTTCTACTAAGTTGGATGATATTCATAAGCAACCAATAGATGGCATCTTCGAATCTGTTTCATATGATGATGACATTGTTGGGGATCTTAATAACTTGGCACCAGAAGTGGATGTAGCTCCTATTCCTGTTAAGCAAATGAATAAAGACCATCTTGCTACTCATATCATTGGGGATCCTGGTTCTACTGTCAAGACTCACTGCATGCATAAGAAAGCAACGTCTGATCATCATGCTCTTGTGAGCTACATTGAATACCAACAACGTAATAATCACACAGACTTTCTTCACTGTTTGTTTGCTTGTTTTCTTTCACAGGTGCAACCTAGGTCAGTCTCACATGCTCTTGAAGATCAAAGTTGGGTGGAGGCTATGCAGGAGGAGATGCAGCAGTTCTTGTTTCGGAATGTTTGGATCCTAGTTGACTTACTAGATCGAAAGACAGCAATTGGTACCAAATGGATTCTCAAAAACAAGAAAGATGCAAGGGGTATTGTGGTGAGAAATAAGGCTAGGTTGGTTGCACAAGGTCACACACAACTAGAAGGAATTGACTATACTGAAGTTTTTGCTTCTGTTGCTAGGATTGAGGCCATTCGTCTATTTTTGGCTTTTGCTTCTTATCTTGGCTTTACGGTTTTTTAGATGGATGTCAAGAGTGCATTTCTTTATGGCAAGATTGATGAGGAAGTTTATGTCACTCAACCTAAGGGTTTTGTGGATCCACTTCATCCCAAGAAAGTTTACAAGGTGGTCAAAGCTCTATATGGACTTCATCAGGCTCCTAGAGCTTGGTATGAGCGTCTGTCCACTTTCTTGTTGAAACACGGGTATAGAAGAGGCACTACTGAAAAAACACTGTTCCTTAAAAGGAATGCCAAGGACATCATCCTAGTTCAAGTGAATGTGGATGATATTATCTTCGGTTCTACTAAGAAGGAATGGTGTGATGAGTTTGAACAGCTAATGAAAAGTGAATTTCAGATGAGTGCCATGGGAGAACTTACATTTTTCCTTGGTCTTCAAGTTAAGCAACAGTCGGATGGTATCTTCATAAGTCAAAACAAGTATGTTCATGACATTCTTTAGAAGTTTGATGTGGAACCTCTTAGACCAGCAGCAACACCTTAAGAAGTCACTAAAGTCAAACTCAAGAATGATCCAGATCCTCTGGTAAATGTTCACATGTACAGGTCAATGATTGTCTCACTCATGTATTTGACGACATCACGTCCGGACATTATGTTTGTAGTAAGTGCTTGCTCTAGACATCAGGTGGCTCCAACCGTATCCAACTTGAATGCAGTCAAGAAAATATTCAAGTATATCAAGGCACAACCCAAGCTAGGCTCGTGGTATCCTCGGGAATCACCTTTTGTTCTTGAAGCCTATAGTGATAGTGACTATGCAAGTGCTAATAATGACAGGAAGTCTACTACTAGTGGTTGTCAGTTTTTGGGTCGAAGACTTATCTCATGGAAATGTAAGAAACAGACAATAGTATCTACCTCTTCAACAGAAGCTGAATACGTAGCTGCTGCTAGTTGTTGTGGGCAAGTCTTGTGGATACAAAATCAGATGCTGGATTATGGGTTCAACTTCATGAACACCAAAATTTTCATCGACTATCAAAGCACTATCGGCATTGTGAAGAATCCTGTTTTGCATCAACGAACCAAGCATATTGAAATTCAGCACCATTTTATAAGGGATGCCAATGAGAAGAAACTGATACAGGTTCTTAAAGTGCATACGGATGATGATGTTGCTGATTTATTGACTAAAGCCTTTGATGGTCCGCGGTTCAACCACATGGTGGTTCCCATTGGAATGGTCAATCCTTGAGGTCTAGGATTGAGGGGAGGCTAAGCCTAAGGGGAGGCTTAGTGTACATATTTCATTGCACAGTAGATTCTAACAACAGTTTTCATGGGTATTTACGGTGTGTGCTACTTCTAGTGGAAGACTTTGGTTACTCCTAGTAGCAGTCTTCTACTTCTAGTGGGTACAAACCTTTCTATTTCACTCATGGTTGGGTTCTAGTATTGGTTGTGGGTCACTGTTCACTTCGTTGACTCTCATTGACCACTTGGGTGTTCCTGGTGTTGACCTTTACGCGTTTTTACTTTTAGTCAACGTAAGTTACTTCTGGTGTATATCTTTTTATGTATCTTTGGTAACTGGGATTTGTAGATAATGGTTAAGGGGCAAGTGGTTACTCTTGCATTAATGACTTAATTTTTGAAAGGGCGACCCCCATAATTAGGGGTCAATGAACAGTTTTATGACCGTTATTTATGGTCAAATCCCTCAATTGACTCATTCATCCCAACCATACACACACATACGCTCCTACTCTTTACCTTCTTCAATAAATCATCTTCCACTACTTCAATCATCAACAATGGCTGCACTCCAGTACAAACACGATCATAACAAGGTGGCCTATCTTGGCGAAGGTCCTAAACGAGAAGAGTTCACAGACATCCTGGAATACATTGAGGCTTCCAATCTAAGGTATGCTTTTACGGTTTGCCCTACTGTGTATGATAGTGTTATACGTCAGTTCTGGGTAATTGCCCACCTCGTTGATGTTTTAGGATGCCCACTAGAGCTCTATGCTACCATAGATGGACACTCATATGAGGTGTCTGAGGCATCTATTAGGTCTGCCCTTCATCTCCAGGATGAAGGTGGCATTGTCTCTATCCCCAATTCAGAGGTATTGGATGGTATGGCTGCTCTAGGCTATAATCATAGGGGGAAGTTTAACTTCCAGAAAAATAGGTTTTCCCCTCAATGGAAGCTTCTAGTTCACTTCTTGATTAATTTTTTTAGTCTAAAGTTTGGGAGTTAGGATGCATTTCACATCCCCCTTACTACTGGTTTGATTTGTATTGCACAGGGTCGTGCTTTTAACTTTTCTCGTTACTTTTTTAATGGTATGATTTCTAACCTTAGTAGTACTGGCTCTAGGAAGAAGTTCTTGATGTACCCTAGGTTTTTGCAGCAGGTTCTTATGTTCCTACATAGGAATAGGGAGGAATATGAGACCCCAAAGCTTAGTTCCAAGGCGTATGCGATTATGGAACTTGGTTTTAATGGTCCTGTGAGGCCTCTTACTGATGTTATGTTGGGCCTTGACCAAGGGGATCCTAATGTGATTCCTCTGGCTGATGAAGCTGAGGAGGAACTTCAATTGGAGGATGAACCTATCGAGGAGAAGCAACCTGCTACTGGTGTGCCTAATGTGGAGGTGGAGGAGCCCGCTAGAGAGGCGGTGGTAGAAATGCCATCCATCTCAAAGGCTGTCCCCTCTTCTCGCCCACATGAGTCCCCATTTGCTGATACTCCCCCTCCTAGTCCAACTCCGCATTCTGCTGAGAAGCCATCTAGCTCTCATGCTCATATGGATGACCCATCTGTTGCTTCTGGTCCCGATGATGCATTCCCAAAGCCAAGTCCTCTTGGTAGGGAAGCTGAGGAACCTGTTACTCTAACTTCTTTGCTAGCTCTTATGCACAGTTATTATGCACGGGTTGTTTCTTTGGAAGATGATCTTAATCAGCACCGCAAACTCACACGGGACTTCGTGCTTCCATTGGCGAACAAGATTAAAACATTGGAGTCTCAACTGAAGCGCCAAAAGAAGAAAGTTGTGCTTTCTGATTCTGATGAGGATGTTGAGGAGGATGGGCTGACTATTTTGGCCAGGGCTGCCTTTGCTTATAAGCCGAGTGATGATTTTCCTGCTCCTCCTAGTCCGTCAAGCATTCCTAATACTGTTTCTGATCTCAAGCCAATGGATGATTCTGCTGGTCCTCCTGTTGGTTCTTCTCATGATCCCAAGGTCAAAGCCCCTATGACTGATGCACCCTCTCCTCCCAGGAAACGTACTCGCAGACAAGTAGAGGAAGAAAGGTTGGGGGAGGAGGCTGCTCAGTGATTTCAAGAGGAGCTTGACCAACAAGCTAGGGCTGAGGATGAAGCCCTTCAACAGCAAAGACGTGAGCAGTTGAGACCTGATGCCATGCATTGGGATGACAATGACTGGATGAGGGTGCTTACCATACTTACTTCTGACTACTCGCAGTTCATAGATTTGTTGGGTGCTGATGTGAATCTAGGCAATTGTGTTCAACGGGCAATGGCTTTGATGCGTAAACAACAGTTGTCCCTTGCTGCCCAGCTTCGTGAAAAGCGCCGTAACAGACCTTTGTCGTGTGCCGAGGAGAGAAAGTTGATGCAGCAATATGTTAAGAATCAATCGGCTGCTTACTTTCACATTGGTTGAACATGGGAACGGGTGAGGGGCTGTCCTTTAATGAGCTTAAAGATCTTTACACAAATATGGTCAAGCGTCAAAATACACCGGTTCTTGAATGCTTTATCAATCGCCCACCTTCCAAGTGTTGTCCTCACTTCTCAGCCTACTACTGCTCCCACTTCTTCGTCTGGTGTTCCCAAGGATACTTCTGGCGTTCCATCTGTTGGTGCTCCTTCTACTGCTGTTCCTACCACCACCACTTCGACTGTTCATCCCACTCATTCTCAAGTTAATACTACCAACACCAATGAAGATACTACCACTCATGCTGCTAATCCCACCCCTGCTACTCCTGCTGAGAAGCCAACATCAACACCGGTGACTGAACCACTTCCTACCTCATCCGCTGGTGCAGCTACATCTGATCCTATGGTTGGTAAGGACTTTGTGTGTACTACTGCTGATGCTACTGTTGCTGGAAAGGTCAAGGATGAATCTTCTTCTGGTGTCCCTTCACCTCGTCGTTCTATTAGGAAGAAGAAGGCTCGTCGTGGTAAGTTTGTCCCGTTTGAGTAGAGAGATCCTGCTAATCTCATTGATGCTGCTTCAGATAGTGAGACAGAGTTGCACATGGGTAAGGGTTGGATTGTCGCTTAGGAAGTTCGGCCATCCCCTATTGTTCGTGGTACCTTTACTCACAAGATTACAACCAGTGATGGCTACGCTCGCTATGTCTCGAGACTGCAAAACATTTTGACATGGGTGGAGTGTCACACCCCACCATGGCGGAATATGGGGCGCGACGTATGGATATCATCACAATAATAACGTGTCTATTGAGATAACTAAATGAAATTGAAATATTATAAATGGTGACACAATGTCATGAAGATATCTCAAACAATGCAAGCGTCTAGGTAAGTAGGTAACAGGTCTACCTCTTACCAAAGACATACAATTAAAAAATAACAAACATATAGGTGTCTACAAAGTATCACTTATTCAAACATAAATAAAGACTAAGAGGAAAGGGGGTTCCTCCAAATGCAATCCTAAGCCATCCAGCTAGCCACTCCTATTCTCACGCTTAACCACATTCTCACCTGAAAGAGACACTAAAACACGTCAACATAAAGTTGGTGAGAGTCATAGGTTTAGACTCCAATGCCAAATCAGTTATAAGCTGTGAATAACAACCATTAACAAAAGAACATATGGACAATGTGCTCCAATTATGTATTAACAACTAGCATTCAAGATTAACCAATCACCACAAATCCAAGGCTCCAAGCCTTACCAATAACCAAAATTCCAAGGCTCAGAGCCTTACCAATAACCATGGTCCCATAGGCGCCTATACACCTATGAACCAATCCCAAGGCCCCACCTTGTCAACATCCCCTTGGCACCAAGTCAAACCACAATAACTAAGACGGTACGTGTCCCTCGATCCAAATCATAAACACAATCAAGAATCACATAGCAGTTAATCACATAAGTGTACACACAAGTCCATCACAAACCATAAAAACATTCACAACATTCTTTACAAAACCGTACAGTGTCTCTTCCAAGTACCCGTTCTCTAGCACAAATCTTAACACACAAACGTATACAATCAAGACATGAACCACATACCAAAATGCCTCATCAATATATGATGGATATCTAACCTTCTCATACAACTTAACCCCATTTATATGCCATATGAATCTCATTACACCCCTATATAAAGCCCTTAACTTAGTTTAGTTCATAACTTGTCCCATTAACATTTAACCAAAAAACAGTCCCGTTTTTCATACTTCAAACTATTGGTCGAACACCACCTTAACAAAAATAACATGCCCTGTAAAAGAAGACCTATGCCCTAACATGTGTTAGATAACTCTCCCCTTTGGCCGCAACCTTAAAGCTACTGTTAAGGCCTCCATATATATATATATATATATATATATATATATATATATATATATATATATATATATATATATATATATATATATATATATATATATATATATATATATATATATATATATATATATATATATATATATATATATATATATATATATATATATATATATATATATATATATATATATATATATATATATATATATATATATATATATATATATATATATATATATATATATATATATATATATATATATATATATATATATATATATATATATATATATATATATATATATATATATATATATATATATATATATATATATATATATATATATATATATATATATATATATATATATATATATATATATATATATATATATATATATATATACTTTTACCTATCCAGAATTTACTGATTTTGAACATATGAAAAGTTTGTTATGATCAGAGGGTCTTACCCTAACCCATTTGTTTATGTAACACCCCCAATTTCAGGTCATAGCAGCGAAAGGGTCATTGGGTGTTACTATCATGGTTCAACCTCAATATCATAGAAAACGCCTCAAAATGATTCGTTAAAACAAAACATACATCCATTCATAGGTTTAAAGATAAAACAGTTCACACACGGTCCCAAATAGTTTTAAAGTTTACACAACTAACCAAACAATAAAAGTTTCTTAGAATGGATATAGTTTAGAAAAGCGGGCCAAAACGTTTTAATTAAGCAAGCTGCATGAAACCGCCTTCCTTGAGTACCTTCTTCATGGACCTGAGATAAAACATGCTATAAAGTCAACAAAAATGTTGAGTGAATCTATAGAGTTTAAAATTAAATAAACGAACACAAGTATTCTGAATAAACCTTTCGTGGTTGACAATCATGTGGATCAGACATAATTATCGTTGTTATTTCATAAGCCTCGTGAAATTGAACGTTAACATATATTATTTCATCCCAACACACCTAGCCAAGTGCGTATATTTCTCTTATACAATTGCATCCGATGTTTCATTACTGGTGCATCACAACACCACGCGATAGCTAGTCGCGACCGGACTGGGTGTCACCCCGATAGATCTATCCATAGTATTAGCGTTCCTTTCGATTAACAATTCACGATTCATGGGTCTTTTCAGGCTAAACAAACTTGTATAACAACTTTCATCTAAGCATACAATCGGGTCCTTTGTGTTCAATTTTAAAAGAAAGAAATATGGTTTACCACAACTTCTCGTTGTACCCTCCATTTACAATAAATGCTTTTCCAATAATAAGGGTTTCCACAACTTCTCGCCGTACCCCTCTTATTTTAATAAAACAAGCATGTTATCCCCCACGCGGGTTTTATAAAACAAGTAAACATGTTAAAGCGATGCTATAGACTCACCTTGGTACGATAGTAGTAATGTGACGATCGCCGACGATTTGTGATGCCCGTTAAACACGAAGACCGCAACCTACCAAATAAGGCGCGTTCGTTAATAAACGACTCAAGTATAAATAATACTTAAATAATACGAAAGTCAATTTCATAAAACCATGAAAATCCCAAGAAAGTTTAAAATATAAGTGTACTTCTATACCCTTTAATTCAAAACTATTCCTTTAAACACTTGCACTCTCGGCATTGACCCGTCATAAGACGCCAAGTCAACGTAAGTCAAACCATCATTTTACTTCCTTTGGACCAGTAACTAAGTCATTTATATAATGACTTAACACTTGATTAAGTCACCATGTCCAATAGTGAATACTCAACTCACGCCATACAAGTATTGAACTACGTGTCCAAAATAACAATCAGCATGTACACTCCAAATGTACACACCAATCTAACCTATCTAGACTTGTCCGATTTCGACGAAACTTGGTGACAAACTCACACATAATATGAATAAGACTCAGTTTAAATTTCATTCAAAAATATTACTCCTAAGACCTTCTGCCCGACACACCTTCGTGTTATAAAAACCGGACAGTTTTACGCCTTCGACTTGTAAAACCATTTTGACTTATCTAAACAATTCCGTTTGAAAAACCGACACTTGGGTTTGAAAATAGACTCATGACCTGAGGTTTAGAAACTTAAAACAGTCCTTGATCATTTTTAAAACTCATTTTATAGTCCCCGAGATTCGATCCAAATATCGACAACAATTTTCGGATTGTGCCGATACCCGTCTCCCGGTACACAAATACTAAAAGTAGCATAACTTTTCGCTCGTAATGAGTTAGAAGCTCTAATTTAGCTCAAATCGAAGCTAACGAAATTCTCTACGACCCTATCTTATTAGTTTACCAAGTTTATTACAGTAAGTATTTCAAAAATAGCCTTAAAGTTACTGCCTAAAATAGACCATCTAAAAATCATACCAAAACAAATTTTCAACCCATTCCAACAATTCCTATGGTCCTAATATCATCCTAATATCATACTAACACATCTAACTAACTCATAACATCCTCAAATTTAATCTCACAAAAATTAAATAAATAAAAACCTTACATGCAACAACAACCCACTACTAATATAATAATATTAACAACATCCATCACCATAGAAATGGATCAAACATGATGTTCATCATCAAAATTTGAAAATAAAAATTAAGTGAATGCATGTGGGAAAAATTTATACCAATATGAAGCTCTTTGAATTTCCAAGATGGGTCTTGTCTTAGATTCTTTTGGTTCAAAGTTAAAAATCAAAAATCAAAGGGTTAAGGGGTGTTGGGGTGGACGGTTTAAACAAGGAGAAAGGAGAGAGATGAGTTTTGATAAAAATGAATTTTTAATAAAGAAATGTGTAGTGGAAAAATCTTATATAGTGGGGTGAGGGTAGTTTTTGTCATTTTTGCATAGTTTTGGTCCCAAAATGCAATTAAATACTTTACAAGGTAGAAAATGTAAGTTATAAATTTTAAAAATATTTACGGGGCTCGGTTTCGTAAAAATAATTTTCGAAAGTTAAAACGCTTCAAAATATAATAACAAAGCTTCGACACGACTTAAAACGCAATTAAATCGAAAACGTCGAAAATATACAATATCGAGACAATCGATAATAAAACGTAAATGTTTGGGCATCCGTCGGTATCGCGATCACTAATAGTTATCGTCATTCGTTAAAACGTAAAACACGAGAAATAAAGATTAAATATAATAAAAATCATTTTTATGATTATTTGAGAATATAATATCGATACCTAACATATTCATTGCCGGTTTTCATCTAATCGACATTCTTACGCTAGTTTCAAGTCATAACCTTCTCGGTTAGTCGATAAATTTTAAATTCTCATTAAAGTAAACACGTAATACGTAATAGTCGAGATTAAAATAACGACCTGAAATTGACGGGTTGTCACATCATCCCTACCAAATTAGGATCTTCGCCCTCGAAGATCAACTTGCGTTCTTGCCTGATCGCTTGTTGAAATCAAAGAGATGAGGGTAATTCTTCCACATTTGGTCTTCTCGTTCCCAAGTATACTCCGGTCCTCTCCGAGAGTTCCATCGAACTTTGACAATAGGTATTCGGCTTTGCTTCAGTTGCTTGACCTCACGATCCATGATCTCGACTGGTTCTTCAATAAAGTGCAACTTTTTATCAACCTTAACCTCGTCTAACGGTATAATGAGTTATTCATCGGATAAACACTTCTTCAGATTCGACACGTGAAAAGTGTTATGAATCCCATACAGTTCTTGTGGTAGTTCAACTTGGTATGCCACGGGTCCTACTCTAGATGTAACCTTGAATGGTCCGATATAACGAGGACTCAACTTCCCACGTTTTCCAAATCGTACAACACCTTTCCATGGTGATACCTTTAGCATAACCTTATCTCCCACGTTAAACTCCAATGGTTTTCTTATCACATCCGCATAACTGTTCTGTCGGCTTCGAGCAGACAACAACCTATTCTTGATTTGCACAATCATATCCGTCGTCTCTCTAATCAAATCTGGTCCAGTGAGTTGGGCATCACCAACCTCACTCCAGCTAACAGGTGATCTACATCTTCTCCCATACAGTGCTTCAAAAGGTGCAGCTTTAATACTCGCGTGATAACTGTTATTGTACGAGAATTCGGCCAAATGTAAGTGCTTATCCCAGCTACTTCCAAAGTCTATCACACAAGCACATAGCATATCCTCCAAAGTTTGGATTGTTCTTTCGCTTTGCCCATCAGTTTGTGGATGATAGGCTGTGCTCATATCCAAATTGGTTCCTAACGACTTTTGAAGTGATCTCCAAAATCCAGAAGCAAAACGACTATCTCTATCGGAAATGATTGAAATAGGAACACCATGCTTGCACACGATTTCCTTCAGATAAATATCGGCGAGTTTCTCCAAACCGAACCTCTCGTTGATTGGAATAAAATGAGCAGACTTAGTTAAACGATCGACAATAACCCAAATTGCATCGAACCCAGACGGTGTCCTTGGGAGTTTTGTGATGAAGTCCATCGTAATTCGCTCCCATTTCCAGACTGGAATTTCAGGTTGGACAAGTAATCCTGACGGCTTCTGATATTCAGCTTTCAATTTTACACATGTTAAGCATTTCACGACGTATGTTGCAATATCAGCTTTCATATTCGGCCACCAGTATAACTTTTTCAAGTCTTGGTACATTTTGTCCGATCCAGGATGAATAGAATACTTGGACTTATGAGATTCTAACATAATCAAGTCTCTCAGTTCACCATATAATGGTAACCAGATTCGACCTCTCAAACATTTGATACCATCGGCTCGCGTCTCAAATGTTTCGCCGTCTCCTCTAAATCTTTCGTCTACAATATTTTCCTTCTTACACGCTTCGATTTGTGCGTTTCGAATCTGCTCAGGTAAGTTATTATGAACTGTCACCACCAAAGCACGCACTCAAATTGGTTTCTCCCTTTCCTTTCGACTTAACGCGTCAGCTACCACGTTCGCCTTTCCTGGATGATAACGAATTTCACAGTCGTAATCACTCAAGAGTTCAACCCATTGACGTTGCCTCATATTCAGCTCCTTTTGATCCAATATGTATTGTAGGCTTTTATGATCAGTGAATACTGTACACTTCGTACCATACAGATAATGTCTCCAAAGTCGCAGAGCAAAAACCACAGCGCCCAATTCCAAGTCATGGGTAGTGTAGTTCTCCTCATTCTTCCTTAATTGTCTAGAGGCATATGCGATCACCTTTTCACGTTGCATAAGAACAGCACCGTATCCTCGAAGAGATGCATCGCAATAGACAACAAAGTCTTCACTTCCTTCAGGTAACGATAAAATCGGCGCACTACAGAGTTTCATCTTCAGGGTTTGGAAAGCTTCTTCTTCATCATCGCCCCACACATATGGTTTATTCTTCTGAGTCAGCTTAGTTAATGGTTTCGATATCAAAGAGAATCCTTCAATAAACCTTCGGTAATAACCAGCCAAACCTAGAAATTGTCGTACTTCAGTTGGAGTAGTCGGAGCACTCCAATTCTTGATGGCTTCAATCTTTGCAGGATCAACATGTACTCCACTTTTATCAATCACATGTCCGAGAAATTGTACAGAATTTAGCCAAAAATCACACTTTGAGAATTTAGCGTACAACTTTTCGTTCTTTAACAAGTTCAAGATAATCCTTAAGTGTTCGGCATGCTCTTCATTGCTCTTGGAGTAGATTAGAATATCATCTATGAAAACGATCACGAATTTATCAAGATACGGCTTACAAATGCGATTCATTAAATCCATGAATACAACAGGTGCATTAGTCAAACCAAAAGGCATAACCAGAAACTCATAATGACCATAACGAGTTCTAAACACCGTAATAGGAATATCTTCCTCACGTATGCGAAGTTGATGGTAACCAGAACGAAGATCAATCTTGGAGAAAACACGAGAACCTTGAAGTTGATCAAATAAATCATCAATTCTTGGAAGCGGATAACGATTCTTGATCGTTAGCTTATTCAGCTCTCGGTAATCGATACACATACGGAACGAACCATCTTTCTTCTTAACGAATAAGACAGGAGCTCCCCAAGGTGACGAACTCGATCGTATAAAACCTTTATCAGACAGCTCTTGCAATTGCACAGATAACTCCTTCAGCTCGGATGGGGCTAAACGATATGGCGCATGAACCACGGGTGCAACACTAGGAATTAGGTCAATTTGGAATTCTACTTGCCTTGGAGGAGGAAGTCCAGGCAAATCTTCCGGAAACACTTCAGGAAAGTCACGGATAACAGGTACATCTTCAGCACGTTTCTCCTTCGATTCCTTCTCCACTACTTTAGCTAGGAATAACTCACAACCTCTTTCGATATACTTACGAGCCTTAATGCACGAAACGATTTTCAGTCGTGAATTACGCTGATCACCTTCGATAACCATGGTCTTGTCATCCAAGGGAATCCTAACTTTCTTTTCTCCACACAAGATAGACGCGTTATACTTGGATAGCCAATCCATTCCGATAATAATATCAAAACTTCCCAATTCGACAATCATCAAGTCTATCTTAAAAATACGGTTCAGAAGATTAAGAGAACATCCTAGGAGCGCACGATTGGTACTCACTAATTTACCATCAGCTAGTTCTACCTCATAACTCGCGTCTAATTCGACCGGTTTGATATCAATTAAGGTACTAAAACTTGTAGACACAAAGCTTTTGTCCGCACCAGAATCAAATAACGCTGTACCATAACGGTTGTTCAGTAAAAACGTACCAGTGACAACTTTCGGGTTTTCCTTCGCTTCGGCTTCACCCAACTGATAAGCTTTTCCCTGGTTATCTCCACCACGTGCATTCTTTGGAGGTTGAGGGAATCGGTTCCTCATGTGACCTTTACCTTGGTAGTTAAAACACGTCACTCCCTTCTTTCTTGGTCCCCAACAGTCTTCAGTCTTGTGACCTAACTTGTTGCACTTCCCACACTTAGCACACTCACCAGTATGAGACTTCTTGCAGCGTTGACATCTGGTTCCCTTATCAGCAGATGCAGTTTCAGTCATCGCATTAGCATTACCCCTCCTTCGGTTTTGATTCCTACTGTGAGATTAACGGTTATCACCACGATCATTACTATCATTTTCAGCTCTTCTTTTGTTACCTTCAGAAACACCATCAGCTTTGTCTTGGATGATCTGACCCATTAGTTGGTAGGCCATACGAACCGCTTCATCAATATTAGCATGTTTAGATGAGGTCACATCACCACGGATATTGGTAGGTAAGCCTCGAATATACTGCTCTACCTTCAAGTATTCTGGGTTAACTTTGTTTCGACAAAGTAGAGCAAGTTCATGGAATCTGTTTGTGTATCCATCGATGTCAGTACCCTTCAGTCTCAGCTAATATAGTTCCTGTTCTAACCTTTGAATAACACTCCTTGGACAGAATTCCTCAGTCATCCACATTCTTACTTCAACCCAAGGTGTAGCTTAAGCAGCATCCATACCCATTGATGCCATTCTTCCATTCCACCAGGTTAATGCTCGCCCTTGAAGAGTAGCATAGGCAAACATCACCTTGTCTCCTTCCTCACTTCCACTAAATCGAAACACGGATTCCAATTTCTCAAACCATTGCATTAACCCAACAGCACCTTCAGTACCCTTAAAAGTTGGAGGTTTGCATTTCATGAACGAGGTATAATTGCACTTCTTGTTTTCAGGAATCACTGGTCTATCAGCATCACCAGTTCCAACACCAGCATTGCCAGCTCCAGTATTACCAGCTCCAATATTATCGGCCCCAGTGTTACCAGCTCCAGTAGTGCCAGTTCCAGTGTTGCCAGCTCCAGTATCGCCAGCTCCACCAGATCCACCAGCTCCACCGGATCCACCAGCTCCACCAGATCCACTAGATCCACCAGCTCCACGAGATCCACCGGCTCCACCAGATCCACCGGCTCCATTATTCAAATTTGCCATAAATGAATTCATAGATATCTGAAATTGATCAGCTACTATAGCACGTAACTGAGTCTCAGTCAACTGTTTTGGCGGCATGATCCTGTTACACAATTCACATCAAAATGAGTATTCATTCAACGCTTGTGATAACAAAACATAAAATAAGAATAGATAGATGAAAAGAAACAAGAATGGATGATAGAATAAAGAAATTTAGACAAGGAACGAAGATTCACTAGGAATGAGTCAAAAGACAGGGATTTCTATTGTGACAATCAGCGTCGTTTGTAAATCACTTATTAGTATTATAATAATCAAATAATAAATATTTATAAATAAATAAATGTAATCCATTATGCTTTAAGCATAAATAATAATTAAATATGTATAATATATATATACTTTTCTTATTCTCGTCCATTGGCAACTCGGAGGTTTCGCTTGCAGATGTTATAGTCAAAATATTTCAAAATTTTATTTTTGGAAAATCTTTTCGTTCTCTATAACTTGAGCTCTGATGCCAATTTGTAACACCCCCAATTTCAGGTCATAGCAGCGAAAGGGTCATTGGGTGTTACTATCATGGTTCAACCTCAATATCAAAGAAAACGCCTCAAAATGAGTCGTTTAAACAAAACATACATCCATTCATAGGTTTAAAGATAAAACAGTTCACACACGGTCCCAAATAGTTTTAAAGTTTACACAACCAACCAAACAATAAAAGTTTCTTAGAATGGACATAGTTTAGAAAAGCGGGCCAAAACGTTTTAATTAAGCAAGCTGCATGAAACCGCCTTCCTTGAGTGCCTTCTTCATGGACCTGAGATAAAACATGCTATAAAATCAACAAAAATGTTGAGTGAATCTATAGAGTTTAAAATTAAATAAATGAACACAAGTATTCTGAATAAACCTTCCGTGGTTGACAGTCATGTGGATCAGACATAATTATCGTTGTTATTTCATAAGCCTCGTGAAATTGAACGTTAACATATATTATTTCAGCCCAACACACCTAGCCAAGTGCGTATATTTCTCTTATACAATTGCATCCGATGTTTCATTACTGGTGCATCACAACACCACGCGATAGCTAGTCGCGACCGGACTGGGTGTCACCCCGATAGATCTATCCATAATATTAGTGTTCCTTTCGATTAACAATTCACGATTCATGGGTCTTTTCAGGCTAAACAAACTTGTATAACAACTTTCATCTAAGTATACAATCGGGTCCTTTGTGTTCAATTTTAAAAGAAAGAAAGAGGGTTTACCACAACTTCTCGTTGTACCCTCCATTTACAATAAATGCTTTTCCAATAATAAGGGTTTCCACAACTTCTCGTCGTACCCCTCTTATTTTAATAAAACAAGCATGTTATCCCCCTCGCGGGTTTTATAAAACAAGTAAACATGTTAAAGCGAGGCTATAGACTCACCTTGGTACGATAGTAGTAATGTGACGATCGCCGACGATTTGTGATGCCCGTTAAACACGAAGACCGCAACCTACCAAATAAGGCGCGTTCGTTAATAAACGACTCAAGTATAAATAATACTTAAATAATACGAAAGTCAATTTCATAAAACCATGAAAATCCCAAGAAAATTTAAAATATAAGTGTACTTCTATACCCTTTTATTCAAAACTATTCCTTTAAACACTTGCACTCTCGACATTGACCCGTCATAAGACGCCAAGTCAACGTAAATAAATCAAGCATCGTATAACTAGGTTAGATTTTTTACCCTTTCCACCCTTTTTCACCTTCACCCATTTTCACCAATAAGTGTAGGGGGAGCCAAGTAGGTTGTTTGTTTGTGTGTTGTGATTGTGCAGGGACATGTGCTTAATGATCCACTTTTGGTGCTTTTGACACGACCCGTGTTCCCGTGTACCCGGTTCCTTCGATAATTTTTTGCTATTGTGATTCATACATGTATATAAATAAGATGAATAAATGTAATCACTTTAGTTGTCCTTTCCTTAACTCGATTTTAAACAACGTACTTAATGCCTTAAGTGTAGGGGAGTTTATTCCCCCACATGCTTAAACATTGAGGACAATGTTTATATTAAGTGTAGGGGGGATTTCTATCGAAATTTTAGTGGGCTTTTCCATGAATTTGACCCCATTTAACTGGAAAATTTTAAAAAATTTTCAACGTTTTTCAAAATTTTGATCTATTTTGGCCTAGTAGTATTTTCTTTCTTTTAGTCATCGCATCGTATTTATATTTTCAAGAATAAAGTCAAAAATAAATAAATAAACAAAATGGTTTTAACAAGTTTCGATATCTTTGATATGTTAGGCCCGTCGTGAATATTTTGACTCAACCCGAGTTTACTTATCCAAGTTTACTCTAGCTAGTATCCTTAACCATATGGACCTTAATTGGTTTATTAGGCTAAGCATCCACGAGTCTCATTCCTTGAGATTTTAAATTGTGGAGAACGAGAGATGATATAGTTGATAATAAGTTTAAGGGTTAATTTTTGCTTATATGAGTTTTCGTGGCTCTTTCTTCCCGCTTGTATATTTAATTGCTTAATAAATAAGGATTTTTGCGGTGTAGATTCGATATCTTAACTCTTAGCCAAATCTTTATTCTCCTTGTAATTAAAGCATGAACATATTGAGGGTGCTAGCGTTGTGGACTTCCGACTAAGGTGGCTCATAACCACTAAGTAGGAGGTATTCAGACCATGGGACCACGAAATTTGGCCTACTATATATATCATAAATAAAAAAGAATAAGATTAAAACATGACCTCAAGGAGCCTTAGGGTGCGGGGCATGTAACACGAACCTTGTCATTAGAGCCTTAGGGTGTATGGCATGGTAAGTGTTGAATAAAAATTGATCAAAAATCAATTATGTAACACCACCAGATTTACACAATTCAATACAGCGGAAGACTCGTTGGTGTTACGGGAGAGCACATTACTCACATCATAGACAACGCTTAAAAATCGCGTCGTTTAATAATAAAGCATTTCCATTCATAAATAGCAAATTTACATAGGTCCTAAGTCATATTCATTTCATACATTTTTACAAAAGATTTGAATGGAAATTAATATTTAAGTGCGGGCCATGAATTCTTGATGTCTTCCCGAGAATTACCTTCAAGTACCTGAGATAAAACATGTTAAAAGAAAAGGTCAGCGAAAACGCCGAGTGAATTCATAGAGTTGAATAAAACCATTAATATATCATCGGTATATAATTATTACCGAAAATCATTTTGTTCAAATCTTTGCAATAGGCCATAAAATAGACAAAGTCATTTTATACAAATCCTCGTCAAAATCATAATATAGGCTTTCGCCTTCAAAATCATTATACGAACCATTGTCGTTAAAAACATCATACAATACATTTTATAACGTTGTATATAGTTAAATAAAAACCGTTATATGAATATGGTTATGAAAAAACAAAACACGAACATAATATCAATAGTAAGACCCCTTATTGCTAGTTAGGAAATATATCGTAATTTAGTGCGTATAGCAGTCTTTCGTTATTTTGGATTATTATAAGCCGCATGACATTGTTACCTTACTAAACCAAACAACGGGTAGCTAGCCCGAAACTCAATTTGCCCATCTAAATTAGCGTGTCGTCACAATAATCACGCTTGTGTAAATCTTCTCATACATAAATTCTCTTACCAATCAATGTGGCACGACGGGGATCAACCGTCAAGGCGCGAACTGGGGTGATCGTCCCCAAATAGTACTATTATATGCATAAGCGTCTACCAAATCCCGGTAGTTCACAATTCATGCTAATGGGACTTTTAGTGACATAACCTAACTTTAATAATCCATTTCATTTCATCTATCGGGTCATTTAATCATTCATCGGGTCATACAATCATTCGGGTCCAAATCATTAAACAAACAATTGGGACAACTAGTGTCCTATTTCATAAAAACTAACATGTTATCTCCCTCGCGGGTTTATAAAATATTTCATAAAACATTTAAAAGAGTGCGAGGCTATGAACTCACGTTGATGTGGGAAGGCGGTTATCGGCGATTCGGATGTACGGTACGTGCTTCAATCACGGAAACCTAGACAAATAATACTTGTCTTAGACTCTTGTCCAATGACTTTATAAAAATAACAATTATGTATACATATGATGATTTTATATATGATGATCAAGTGGGTTTATATATTCTCATTTACTCATTTTTGTGTTATGTATTGGTAACCTTTTACTAGTTTACTAGTTTTGCCTATTTACATGTTTTAGGTTCAATAAGCCTATTATAAGTTCATTAACTTGTATAAATTCATTTTATACTTGTATTATCAGTATTTATACTTTATATGTTGAGCCCAAATGAGTTAAGCCCAATAAGTAATTTTTATAAGTGTTTTACTTATTTAGTTAAATTATTAGTCCAAATATGCTAACTTAGCTCGTTAATGTCCGTATGTCCTATAGTTCGGGTTTTATCGGTTTTTACTTGTATTAGGTACTTATATATCATTATGACTTTTAAAAAGTTTACATTAGACGGGTTTGATCGTCTAAGTTTTAATTGGCGAAAAACGTTAATTTTACGGTAATAGCAGAAAAAGTCGTAAAAATCATGCTTATAGTTTAATAACTTATAAAACTTATCAAACTAAAAAAAAACCCTAAATAACATCCATGGCGACAGAAAATTCTTTCTTGTCGGCAAGTGTGTGTTTTCAATTGTTCGTTGTTTAAATTGGTCGCTGGGTTACCTGTTTTTTCTTAGGGTTTTTTAGGGTTCGTTTTTAATTTAAATAGTTCTTGTCTTCTATTGTCGGCTGAATTAAATCGCTGCTGCATTTAATTGTTTGCATTTAATCGTTTTCTTGTCGGCAAGTTGTTTAATCGTTGCAGCATTTAATCGTTGCAGCTTTTAAATTGTCGCCTGCATTAAGTGGTTGGATATTCATTGGTGGGTCCGGTGTCTTGGCGGCTGACCTTAACATCATTCAATTGTCATATTCAATTGTTTACACAATCCTTGGCGGCTGACCCTAATATTCAATTGTTTATTATTCAATTGTGTCTTTTGTGTCTTTCCTTGGCTGAGGTGTCTACTATTGACATTATTATTCGCATAGGTTTGCAATTAATGAACATCATCCGTCAGCATTTATTAATCGCAAGGTTTGTCGTCGGCTGACATTAATTTGTTTTTAATTAATTGTGCTCCTGCTACTAGTGCGTTGGGTTATTATTTAGTGGTTCGTTTGATCGATTTGTTGAAGCTATGGTGGATTCGAGCAATGAAAGTGATAAGCCATTGTTTACAGGTTGGATGGATGCGGGTAAGGTGTCTACTCTTGAGGTAACGTTAGAGGAGATATCTAATTTGTTTTCTATTTCTTTGAATACTGTGCGTGACATTGAAGTATTTGCAAATGGTGTGAAGGCAAACAAATTTCCTAAATGGTCTACTTTACCTAAGGAGACCACTATGCTTTATTATAAAGCTTTGTGTGAACGCCATAAGAATTTAACTAGCAGCACTTCTTCACTCAGTTCAGGTGGTTCGAGTGTGCACTCTGCACAAATGGCTAAGGAAACAGACCTTGAAGCTAAGGCTGCTACCATTAATGGTATGCAATCGTGTAATCTACATGCGGTTTTGAAATTATTTGGTGTAACGATTCGCACGTTTGGTGACGCGAGTGAATTTATGCATGAATTAAGAATGAAGAAACATCCGTTGTGGGAATTGATCTCACCTGATCGTGCTAAAGAAATTCTGATGTTACTTTGCAGATTTGAAGGTGATGTGGTTACGTCTACTAATGGAGGTATTAATGCAGTCTCTTCTTCTGAAAATGCCTATGAATGGGTTAATATCACTATTCCTAGGAAGGTTGTTAAAACAGTAAATGCTCGCTACCATAACACTTTATATGGTTACTTTCTTGGTAAAAGGATTGCATTCCCTGTGGTTGAGTATTTTGCTAAGAATAACTGGGCAAAACATGGTCTTAAGCGTATCATGATGAATGAGAAAGGTTTCTTTTTTTTTTCAATTTGGATCTAGTGAGGGTCTTAATGCGGTTCTGGAAGGTGGTCCGTGGATGGTTCGTAATTCACCAATTTTTCTTAAGAAATGGACTATGAAAACGAATCTTCTAAAGGAGGAACTAACTCGTATTCCGGTATGGGTTAAGTTTCATGATGTCCCGCTACAGGTATTTGAAGAGGAAGGTATTAGTTTAATTGCTTCGTTTCTTGGTAAGCTTATTATGATGGATAATTATACTGATAATATGTGCAAAGAGTCTTGGGGTCGTTGTAGTTTTGCTCGTTGTCTTATTGAGATGAATGCTGATTCGGAGTTTATAGATAACGTTACTATTGGTGTCCCTGATCTTGAAGGCTCGGGCTGTACTAAGGAGTTAATTCGAGTTGAATACGAATGGAAACCGCCTAGATGTCATACTTGTAATATTTTTGGTCATTCCGTTGATTCTTGTCCGAAAATTGTTAAACCTATAACGGTTGAAAAAGTGACAACTCATGTTGATAATGATGGGTTCCAACAAGTGCAAAGCAAGAGGAAGAAGTACAAAGGCAATTTAGGGAATCAAGTTCCGAGAGGTGTTCCATTGAGCAAGGGTTTCCAAGCAGGTAAGACGGTTGTTTTTCGCCCAAAAACTCACTTGGATACTACAAGTACGAGTGCTGATAATAGTAGTAAGTTGAATACTAAATCTGGTCAGTTGCAGCAGTCTAGCAATCTTAATGGTCCGAACAAGGCTAAAGCTCAAATGAGCAGTGTTTCTACATCTAATAAATTTTCATCTTTGTCCATGCCTGGTATTGACGAAGGGGCTCAAGTAAGCGAGGAAGATAATGAGGAGGAGGAGGGAGTCGAGGTTGTCTTTGATGAATCGGTGAATCTTCTCAATACTCATATTGGGGCAAGCACTCTTACTGGCTGATCGCATGTTGATATTTTATTATTTTCCTCGTAACTTTATGTTATCGTCTTGGTTTTTGTCTAGTTTATATATTTCCAGTATTCTAGACTAGTTAATGTTTATGGCCTGTCGTAAACATTTTGTTTAACAAGCTGCCTGTAGCTTGCGGTTAATGTGGTATTTCAGCCACATTCCTTGTATTTCAACGCTTTTTTTGGTTCTATTTACCGGGGTCATTGCTACCCTTTTACCAAAAAAAAAAACTTATCAAACTACCATTTTTATAAAATGTCCATTTTTTTATCCTTATACATATTTATATAAATGTATTATATAAGTTAGTGGGTTTTAATTCACATTTTATACTATTTTTATTTGGGTGCTTATATAATACTATTATACTTTAATTTCCCAAAATCTGATTTTTAGTTTCATGTTCATCAAAACAGCCATATCTAGATTTCTATATGGTGATAGAAACCCAAATTTTTATGGCATAAACTAAATGATATGTGCTCCATTTAACTCTACTATGACTACTGTTGAATCAGCCTCTAAGTATTTTATAAAATTCGTCCAAAACAGTGTACTCAGATTTGCACTCTAAACTTGTTTTGATCATATCTCACTCATTTTTATGATTCCATTGTATGTCCAACTCTCACATGTGTACAATTCATCTATAACATTTTATCAGTTCATCATATGGTTATTTACTGTTTTTATACAGCCTACTAAATAAGCAAGATTAACCATTTTTACATATAGTTTATCATCTTTTTACCCATGTTTATCAACACCAAATCCCCACACAATACTTATATCATCATATATTCATCATATACATATACAATAGGAAATAAAATACATGATTACATAATCAAAATAAAAAGAAGGATGGGAAGAACAATCTTTATACCACCAAGATGATGTAGGTTGTGTTTAAGACATGGATTTTGATGGAGAAACTTGTGATAAACCAAGACCATCTTCAAGACCACCCATCTACATGAACACCTTGATGATAATCAGCCCTTGACTCCTTTGAAAACTCCTTGCTAGTTGTTAAAATCACCTCAAATCTTCATAACTTCAACTAGGCTTCAACATATGTTGTTTATAGCCTTGGGTTATGGCTAGATTTTGATGAACATGGTGGTGGTGGTGCTATGGTGGACGACTAAGGCAAGAGGGAGAGAGAGTTTGTGTGAGTTTTGCAGGGTGGAAATGAGTTAGCTAGTTTAGAGATGGTGGTTTTGATGCATAGTGGCTTACTTTGTAAGCTTAGGACAAGTGTAAGCTATGTTGTTACAAGTTTGCCACATCAAGGATGTGGTATCCTTGTTTTGGCCGTCCCTTTTGAGTGGGGTGGGGCAAGATTTATCTTGTCTCATCCCACTAATTTGCGGGTACTCCTCGATTCTAGTTTCCTCGATTTGCGTGCCCTCGGGTCGTTTTACAAAAAACGTTTTTATAAATTATGAATCAACGGCACAAAACGAATCTAAAAATTGTCTCATCAAAAACGGAGTTTGAAAACGTAAATACGTAATCCTAAGGTTTCCGGTTTAGTCGTAAAGGACGTTAAATTATAATCGTAAGTTCTAAATCTCTTCTCGTAAATTTGTGAGTTTATGAACCAACACAAATTTAAAACTCCAAAATAATATTCACGGATAAATTTATTTCTTGAAATGTCGGACTGTCACCAAAGACGGTGTATGTAAACGTAAGCACGTAACGTAGAATCCTCCGATTTAGACGTAGTCGATGCTACTTTAAGATGTAAATCCAAATTTCTTCCAAAAAATAAGTGAGTTCATAATATAACATTAAAATAATGTTTTTAAATAATACTTGAGAATAAAATATCAACCATAAGTTGACGGATTGTCACAGCATTTACCCCTAAACAGGATCTTTGTCCTCAAAGATCATCTTATCTTACTACTCGCTTCTTATAGAGTTAAAGCCATGTGGGTATTTCCTCCACATTCGGTCTTTTCTCACAAGTGTAATTCATTACAATACGCGAGTTTCATCAAACATAACTACGGGAATAAGATCAGGCTTAATGTTGACTTACTTTCTCTATCCATGATGTTCACGGGTTTTTGATGAATGCAACTTTTCGCCGATCTAAACTTTATCAAGAAGAATTCAGATGTTCACTTGATAGACATTTTATCAAGTTCGATATACGAAACATAATTCACGCAGCTCTTGTAGTCCTAGGGTAGATCCAGCTTATATGCCTTTCAAACCAATCTTTTACATCATCTCAATGGTCCCATATAACGGGGACTTAATTCCCATGATCTTTCAGATTGTCTATTCATTTTTCCAAGGATGAAAATTGCTAGCATGACTTCTCTACCCATCTGGCACTTCAAGATCTACATTTCATATTCACATAACCTCCTGCCCACTACCGGCAGTCAATAATCAGATCCTAATTTCAACAATCATTTCAGGTCTTGCGGGTCGAGTATTTTGTAAGGTTAGGTTCGCCATCATAGGAAACCTTAAACCTAACAGACATGTCCAACTCACAATGGGTGCATGTTTTGTGTCTTCATCCCAACTCCTCTTACAGATGCTCTAATATTTAAATCTTAACAAGATTCGATCTCGATCCTAACACGAAAATTACCAATGATAATCTCTCCAAAGGGAAACGATTTTACAGTTTATTACCAAAGGTCAATCATTCAAACATAAAACAACACTTATAGTATATTTGTATCGTTACTTTACCTCGTCCCTTCGATTGGGGTGGTACACACTACTCTCATCAAGATTCGTTCTCAATGACTTCTGAGCAAATCTCTAGAAATTCGATGAGAAGCGAGGATCTTGATAGAGATGATCGATACAGGCACACCATGTTTACACAACTCCTTTAAATACAAAAGAGTCAATTTCTTCATCAAGAATCAATCATTAACATGAATGATATTAGCAGATTTGGTCAGTCTGTCGACGATTACCCAAATCAAATCAAATTCAGATGATAACCTTTGCAATAGTTAGACGTTTACTAATGTATGAGGTGATGTCTACCTTCATAATTTTCCAACAGTACAACTTCTTCAGATAAAGATACTTTTAGTCAGAAATGTCATGAATAGAATACTTATACTTACGAGATTCTAACATGACTACATCTCAAAATCTCCATATTTAGGCAATCACAAGTGGCCTTTTATACATTTAACGCCATCGACTTCTCATTTCTAATGGTTCATATTAGCCGTGAACCCCTTTTTATTATCTATATTATCCTTTTTACAAACATTGTTTATTTTTATATTGTTCGGCAATTTATTTTGCACCTTCATTACTAAGAAACATGTCCTAATTGGTTCTTTATCCTTCCTATATTATGTGTCAGTAATTACGTTCACCTTTCTTCATATTTTCTAAGTTTCAGTTTTGTTTCAGCTATCGTTTTTATCAGTTTGGCTCAATTCGACGTTTAAAGCGTCGATAATCATTACAAGGAATTAAATAAATATTTAATTTTTATGAAACGTAAACGCAAAAAGTTTTTTTTTAAATTTCCTCAGTTTGTCCAATTATAAAAAAATGTTCAAAATATATTTAAATTTAATTAACACATTTTTGCAGATTTATCGAAAATAATTAATAAGTTTCGTAAATGTTTGAAAAATCTTTGGTTATACTTTGGTCAAAATTTTCTTAGTTGAAAAGTAAAAAGTGTCGTTTCAAATTTCAAGTCATGGTTTAAATGGTTTCCTCAATCCCTCTTAGGTTGTCTTGAGGTATACACGAACATTTACCCCTAAACAGGAGTTTAGTTAAATGTTCTGGGTATAAGGGAATAATCCCTCAAAAGTTCTTTTTGATAAAACATTTGTCAAAACACATTTGCACTTTCTTTTTGGTAAAACCCAAAGTCTTAAATGGCTCTAATTTTTGAAGAGTCAATATATTCCATTATCTATTAATTACATGGTCATTTAATGTAAAAGATTAAGTCTTAAATCACATGTTAAATATTCAAGGTACAAGTTTTCATTGTTCGGCCAATTTAGGGCAGTCTATAACTAATTATTAACTCATTCTTATTCTTATAAGCAAACAAATAGTCCTTAATGATCACGAGCATGAATCTATCAATTTACAGCCTACACACATGATTCACCCAATTTATGAGTGTTTATGTGTATTAGTCAATCCAAACGACATCACGTGAAACTCATAATGTTCATTACAAGTTCTGGATATAGTGATTGGAATAGATAATCTTTTTCGCGGACGCGAAGTTGATGATAACCATGTCGTGGATCAAATCCTTAGAACATACGCTAGAACCTTGTAAATGATCGAACAAATCTATCATCTTGGGTAGTGGATATAGAATTTTAATCGTCAATTTACCTAGCTCACGATAATCAATAAATAAAAGGAATAATAACACCATAGCTCTTCATGATGACGAGCTCGGTAGAATAAAATCTTTCTTTGACAACTCTTTCAGTTGTACGGTAATTCCTTTAATTCAGATGGTGTTGACGTACAGTGCACATGTCACAGGTGCAGCACCGGGAATATAATCAATACCAATTTCAACTTGCCTTTATGGCGAAAGTCTAGGTAATTTACCAACAAATACTTCCTAAAGTTTCAGATAGCATAAACATCTTTTAATAAATTCATATTAAGTTCTTTCTAGATTATAATATCTATGACTAATTCACAACCATTCATGGTATAATTTCAAGTCTAAATACAGGATATGGTCATCCATCAAGAATTATTTAGATCTCTTTTGATAATCAACATCTTATATTTTAGGGGAATTCTATTCGAGTTCCCATCAATTAAGACAATGTCGTCATGTCATAATCAATCAATCCATTCTACTGGCGTTATCAACTTTTTAGTTTTATTGCCGTCGATAAGATGTGAACTTCTCAAAAGACTAATAATAACTCATAATCCTTCACAATTTCAAGGATATCAGGAGACATAACTAACCTTAAAAGAGTAAGGTTAACGCATGATCTACACGAGAGAATTTCAAATTAGATACAGATGAAAACATTTAACGAATATGAATATATCCCATGTTTTCATAATTTGAGTACGCATTCGAAAGCCCCTCGGATTGTTACCCAGGTCATTCAAATGAAATCAAATCAAAAGAAATGATAGGAACGTCAATACATCCAGTCGGGTATCAACACTCGGTAATCAGATACTTTTCCTAAGAATCTCACTACGGGAGAATTGGACAAGAAAGAATTGTCAATTGTCAAATACGACAATTTCCACAAATGAGTAAATTCGACTCAGAAGAATAGATGCTACAGGCACATATGTAGGTGTCCCTAACATTATGTCCCTATTTTTCACTTCTTACAGATCTCATAAAATTTAATCTTTCACAATCTTCAAAGAAAATGTAGTGTTTATTCATTAGTTTTATGGTGACTACTAATCAGCCTTGCATGGTCCATTCCAAATTGTATGTAGGCGCGCAACTATATACAATTTCAAGATTAACGATGCAATACTCAGTTCGTCAAAATTTTATCATCATGTTTATAATAAAAACATTTTCATGCTTAATTCTTAAATAAGAATCAAGAATAAATTTACAAAGATTTTCTTTGTTATGAAAACAATTAAGTTTCCAAAGCGTTTCATAAACAACTTTACTTCGATAATGATTATTTATAAATCTCACTTTAAATAATCCGTATAGTGATGAAAATCCAATTATTCTCAAGGAATACTGTTTTAACTTATAAAACAACGAGTGATCTGCAAAAGAGTGATAAAGAGTTGTTCACCAAGAACTAACTACTATATATCGAGAAATGAGCTTAGCCACTTAATCATGAGGTTCATGACCTCGATGGCACTCAGAAAGAATAATTCACAACGTAACTAAAATCGATATGAGTACTTGTGTAGTATTTGCATCACTAATGTAGTCTTTTCATACAATTCCAAGAACTCATCCTACCAACTGATGTCTCAGTTAAGTTAGGGATTATTTTTAAAAGATACCACAATGAATACTAATCTACAAGAGTCATTAGGTGTCCCACCTGTCCCGGAAGATCCATCGGTCCCAATTCAGAAGAATATTTCTTCAATTTATTTCTTGGACAATGGGCATCCTCATCATAGGACAATGGCCTAGGAACAACCCTTAACACGAACCTACAATCATTTAAAACCTTATAATCCAATCACAGAACTTAACGACTTCATCTTAACAATCTTATATTCCATACAAGTTAAATTTTTACTTTATTCAAGTTTCAACCAATTTTATACTCAATTCGATATCCTACCTCATTTCTTAATACTTCAACTTTATTCTTAAACCTTGGAAGGGCAATAAAAGCTCGATATGATCAACACTTAATTTCCAATCCTATAGCTCCTTTATCAATAATTATCAAATGAGTCACTAGTATGAAATGACTTGATCATTCAACTAGACTTCTTGGAAAGGTACTAGTGGCATGAGGCTTTTGGGTAATGGTTCCAGTGATAGCCTCAAGTGAAACATTCACCCTTTCTATTTCAATTTAAGAATTGGGTGACAACGAATCAGATGACACTTTTCGAGGTGGTAACGTTTTGTTAAACTCCACTCTATAAGGAAAGATCGTCATGACATCGATATCAGATTTAATCTCGCCAATTCTTCTTTAATATCACAATCAACTAATATCAATATTTCTACGAATATCAACCATTTGTTGGGATCATAAACATCCATAACTTGGTTTAGATCTAGGATAGCTAGAACTCCTACGAGAATAGCTTCGATTAATTTACTAGGGGATTTAGGGTTCCTTGTGACAATCTACGTCGTATAAATACCTCGTATAAATATCAAAATAATCATCAAACATTCATGTAATCAAATTACATCATATATATATATATATATATATATATATATATATATATATATATATATATATATATATATATATATATATATATATATATATATATATATATATATATATATATATATATATATATATATATATATATATATATATATATATATATATATATATATATATATATAATTCAAGTTATATATATATATATATATATATATATATATATATATTAAAATAACAGTTCTCAGTCTGGCCTTGTTGGTAACTCGGGAATTCTTCGGCACCGTTATAGTCAAAAAAAATTTAGACATTTTTTGAAAAATGTTTATAGTTAAAAGATTTTGAAATGTTTTATTCAAACCTTGGTTTTAAAAATCTTTCGTTCTCTATAACGAGAGCTCTGGTACCAAACTGTAACACCCCCAAATTTACACAATTCAATACAGCGGAAGACTCGTTGGTGTTACGGGATAGCACATTACTCACATCATAGACAACGCTTAAAAATCGCGTCGTTTAATAATAAAGCATTTCCATTCATAAATATCAAATTTACATAGGTCCCAAGTCATATTCATTTCATACAATTTTACAAAAGATTTGAATGGAAATTAATATTTAAGTGCGGGCCATGAATTCTTGATGTCTTCCCGAGAATTACCTTCAAGTACCTGAGATAAAACATGTTAAAAGAAAAGGTCGGCGAATACGCCGAGTGAATTCATAGAGTTTAATAAAACCATTAATATATCATCGGTATATAATTATTACCGAAAATCATTTTGTACAAATCTTTGCAATAGGCCATAAAATAGCCAAAGTCATTTTATACAAATCCTCGTCAAAATCATAATATAGGCCATAAAATAGAATCCTCCGGTTTAGACGTAGTCGATGCTACTTTAAGACGTAAATCCAAATTTCTTCCCAAAAATAAGTGAGTTCATAATATAACATTAAAATAATGTTTTTAAATAATACTTGAGAATAAAATATCAACCATAAATTGACGGATTGTCACAAATTCCCTCGTTTATCGTTCAAGGAGCCTTAGGGTGTGGACAATAGACGAGGAGCATTTTTACATCTTAAAGAGCCTAAGGGTATATGATGTGAACTTGCTAAACTCCACATAAAGTCTACATGACTTTGGAGGAATAATTAATAAGTAGTACTATTGGCCAAATTTTGGGTCCGGGAATTTATTCCACAAATCGTTTTAAAAAATCCTTGATGTGGGCTTACTTTAGTGACAACGTTTTTGAGGACGAGGTTAGGTTTTGAGTATCGGGTTTGCACCGTTTGGCCTTCATTTTTGGACTAATAATTATCAAATAAGTCAAATGAGCCTACGGGTGAATGACAATCAATAAAAGCTAGAGATACAACTTAGGACTTGGAGAAAGAGTATTACACAATTGTCTTATATAAGTGGTTTTAACTTAAGGACTTATGGTAAACAATGATCTCGTTTTTAAGCTTGGTATAGGGAACGTGAAACTTGAGGGTGATTAATATTCATGACACCAAAGCCCTAATTTATGTCTTAGATTTCTTTACGAGTTTCTTCCATCTATAATTTCCAAGTTAATAAATTGTTATAACTTTTGTCTCCTTTTAAGTTTTTATCTTTCCATCGTAATTATAATAGTATATCTTAATAAAGGCCAAGATGGGTTATTTATGAGAAAAATGTAACTTTATGCTTTAAAATAATGCATTGCATGGGGTCATTGCAATGGTAAAGTGTAGGGGATTTAATAAGTGTGTAAACACTTATCCTTTTGCCACTAATATCAAGGAAAAACAAGACCAAATCATATGTTTAATATCGTAAAAGTCGGAATTATGCGTGGTTTTGTGTTTTTGTGTTAAATAGGTACAAATGATCAAAAGAAGAGAAAAGACGGATTTCACGGTCAAATGTTGAAGAAAATTCCAAGATAGAGACGAAGACAAATGTCAAAAGACCAAAAGTGTGCCAAGATCACGAAAATCGACAATTCAACAGGGTTTTAAAGAAATAAACAAGAAAGCCGAAATCGAGCTCGTTTAAGCGGATTTAATCTTTTTGAAGATATTCGAGCTTAGTGGGTCCCACATTTGGGTAAATGGGCCCAAAAGCCCATTTAAAAAAATGATTAACCTAAAAGGACGGATCAAAGAGTTTTCAAGATATTGGGCCAAGCCCAAATTGCTTAATAACAATGAAACAGATGGAGCTATAATTCTTGGGCTTTAAAAGCCCATTTGGCTTAAACAAATGAAAAAGGACGGATAAAAAAATAATAAAACGATTATGTTTTTGTTGGGTCAAAGCCCACACATATCCCTGGTCAACTCTCAATACACCTCACACACGGTTTTATACAACTTACCCACACACTCACACGTTTCAACACCCAACTCACCCCACACGTTATATTTAAAACGTATTATTTACCCATCTCCCATTATTGTCGATACAACCAAGAACCCACCCACCTCCTCTTTCTTTCTCTCCCAAAACACAGTAACTTTTTATTTACCAAATCTCCAAACCCTAATAACCCTAATCATAAAATTTACCCAATAAAAATTGGGGGTTTCACCAAAAACGTGTGATTCACACGTTTACCAATTAAATCCCCCCAAGAATCGGAAGCAAACACTAATTGTGGTCCTCTCTCCTCATCAGACGTGGCTATTTTCTTTCCTTTGATTGGTTAAACCACATCACTAACCCCAATCCACCAATCGAATCACTCCACCTCAGCATAAACAAGCACATCTCTCATGCCATGCTGGCAATCCATGTGATGGGAAGTATTGTCAACCGTAGATGAAGAAGAGAAGAAAGAGAAAGCAAGAAATGACAGATTAAACGGCCAAGATTAATTGCTTAATCATTAAGCCATGAAGAGGGTTTCTAGGGGTTTGCCTATAAAAATCCCCTTCATCTGTAATTTTAGGTAGCACTTTTCTTTTATTTAATTTCTACAAAAATTAGTTTTAGGCTTAATGTAATTTTTAATTTTCAGATTGTAATTTTCTTTATTATTAATGAAAAGTTGTTTTTTAATTAATTTTGTCTCAATTTAATTTTCTGTCAAATCTTTAATCTGTTTCTTTTTACTGTTTGTTATTATTATTATTATTATAATTAAAAAAAAATAAAAAAAAATAAAAAAAATAAAAAAAAATGAAGGAAAGTGTAATTGTTTTCCCCACTGGGAAAGTATAAAAAAAATTGTTCGGATAGATTTAGTTTGGTTCGAGTGGTGTTTCGTTTCGAAGTTGATGATTCGGGTTGATGATATTTGGTGGTGTTTGTTAGTTTGTTTCAGTTCATAGGGGGGTCAGCGCCCACCTACTTCCCAACGGCAATCATCAAAAGGTTCTCACCCTTTTAGTTTTTTTTATTAGTTGTAGTTTACTTTGATTCGGTTTGAGTTTGTTTGTTTATCTGCTTAAGTTTTTGATGTTGTTTGGACCTGTTTATGTTTGGATTATTGATAGCTTTAGTCCTGTGTTAATCTGCTTGTGTTTTGATGATTTTGTTGGATTTGCTTAATGTTATTGGATTTGTTCAGCTTTAGATTCGGTTTAGATTTGCTTTTGTTTTATTTGGTTAAGTTTGGATCTGCTTGAGTTAGTTGCTTATCTGTTTTATTTCAGTCTGTTTGAATCAGCTTATGTTTAGTTTGTTCTGCTTATTTAAGTTGTTTTATTAGATCTGCTTACATTTGTTACTGCTTATTTGATCTGCTTATCTGCTTTTGCCTATTTTCATATTTAGTTTTTCTTTCAGCTTATTTTCTATATAATTTTTAGTTGTTTGGATTATTTAGGTTTATTTTCTATCTGCTTATTTGTTATAAGTTGTTATGCTTAGATTTGCTTAGACTGAATTGCTTATTTGATATATCTTATTCGCTTATTTGTTGTTTCCCTCTTTTTTATTCGGTTTAGCTGTTTATTGTTTTTTCTGTCGTTGCTGATAAATTTCAACAGACCCAATTGGTCTGTGGATTTAACTATTTGTTCTATTGTCCAAAAATTCCCAAAAAAAGCTAATAAAAATAATAACATAGCAAAATATTCGTCCTCCAGGGTTTCGAACCCTGGACCTCTCGCTTAGCAACCAATAGTCATAACCATCTCATCTAGCTTTCTTTTTGTGTTTATTCACTTAGCATTTAATTAATATAGGCTTTTAAAATTCTGTCAGTTTTAATTAATTAAATTTTAAATACAAAGTTTTAGTGTAATTTTAATTAAAAAGTTTTATAATAGTTTTCTTTAAAATAAAAAGATATAAAAAATAGTTTATTTACTTTTAGGAATTTTAAGTATTTTTAAATTTAGTTTAAATTTTATTTAATATAAATTAGTTTTGTTTTAAAAAATAGATTTCATTTAAAGTAATTAGTTTAAAATTAATTAGTTAACTAGAGTAAAGTTTTAATTAAATTTCAAATAGTTTATTTACATTTGTTTTAAAAGTTTTAAAATAGTTAAATTAGTTTGAATCAAGTTTTATTTCTTTTAATTAGATTCAATTTTAAAATTGATTAAATAGTGTTTTATTATATAGTCTTTTAGTTTAAAAATACCAAAAAGAGTTTTTATTCACCAAAAACAAGTTATCCACGTTAATTTTAGATCAATTCGAGTGAGTCGAGGGAAAACGAACATTCATTGCTTAATTAGACTAAAAATCCTAGTATTAGTGGTGTTCATGTGTTAGAGCTTGAGACTGGTGCCGTTGTGTTTATGCTTACGGATATGGAGTATCCATTGACAATTTCTACCATTGAAGCTATGCTAGAATGTCATATGCAGGTATCCAATGCTCTTTCTGGTAATGAGTCTACCATGGCCACTACCTTGGTCGAAGGTATTCAAGCCCGGTTACATGAAGACAAGGTTGTAGCTTCTGGTAAGTGATTGGTATGGTTCTTCTATTCTTGTGTTATCTAACATTCTTTTCATCAATGTGTACAGTGATTGGTGACTCACATTATAGTTAAAATATATATATATATATATATATATATATATATATATATATATAATATATATATATATATATATATATATATATATAATGTATATATATATATATATATATATATATATATATATATATATATATATATATATATATATATATATATATATATATATATATATATATATATATATATATATATATATATATATATATATATATATATATATATATATATTATATATATATATATATATATATATATATATATATATATATAATATATATATATATATATATAATATATATATATGTATATATATATATATATATATATATATATATATATATATATATATATATATATATATATATATATATATATTATATATATATATATA